>JAYESA010000001.1:44737016-45337016 GCA_036927795.1 Iris macrosiphon | reverse complement strand
ACTCAAGAAAAGATACACCTGGCAGCGGACCAGGTCCTCAGAGGGACGTAACAAGATACAGAAAATATGAGCCAATTTGAATACAGTAAACATGCATATGGTTTGAAAATAAATAAGTACGCTGTACAAGACAATCTATATGAATGCAAATGAGGACAACTTTTCGACGTATGGACAAGGGTAGGCTACTCGATCTACCTCACAACTCACACACACGTCAATGGACATCAGAAATCGATATACCGCGGGGGTAGCGACCAGCGAGACTCCAGAAATCGACATACCGCGGGGGTAGCGACCAGCGCGACACACGCCGGTAGTGCGAACTATATACTACGGTTTACCAGAGTGGTTAAAAGTCCATACGCCTAATGATTGTCCTCTCATGATACTAGGTGTCAAGTGTGTGTCAACATATCTAATATATATAGTAATGACTGAACGAACTACACATGCAATGAATATAACTGAACGAGACTACACATGCCATGAATAAACAGAAATATAAATAGCATGCAAAGTACTGTAAACAATTTGGCAAGGTATCTTGCCTGGGGTCCTGCTGTCGGTATGAATCAGAGTCCAAGTCACAGTCCAAATAGCCTATGTATTACAAATTTATCACGTCAAAAGATAATTTATTTTAATTTATTTAATTCTGGAATAATTACTCTAAAATCCTATTTTAATCTTATTATTCTGATTTTTATGTTAATTCCTAAATTTTGTCCAAAGAAACTGAATTTTATCAACTCGAGACTCATGGCACGCAAATCGAGGCGATCTGTTGACCGAAAAGTCAACCGATACAAACTCAACTTTTATGCATGATTTTCTGTAGATTTTAGCATCAAAAACATACTGGAATTTACGGCTCGTCCGAATTCAAATTTGTTTGGGAATTATGGCACATACAAATTTTGTATTGTGCACCGATGGTTAAATTCTAACCTAGAAGTTCTACAAAATTAACAGTATGTAAATACTTCGAAATAAATTCTGGGAAAAATATATGTCGATGATCTTGACATTAGCTTTCCGAAACTTTAAACGGTTCATGATTCTGATTCCTGGTTCTCCCGGAATCGCGAAAACATCGAAACACATCTATTTTCGGACATGCTGTGCTCTACGAATTTTCCAGAATTTAATACTCATAATTTAGAAAAACAATTTATATAATCAGAAAGCTAACCTCATTATCGTTCTAACAAAAAAAACTTGAGCGCGTTTGGAGTCCGGAGCTAGGAGATATCGTCTTTTTAATTCGTCATAACTAGTAGAAAATGAGGCTGAATTTATGACGAATTTTGACTATTTTTTTGGACGAAAAAGAGAGAAATTTGGGGAAGAAAAATATGAAATATGAGGTATTTATAATGGTGGACACTACTTAATTAAATACGACTAGGATTGATTAATTTGGATAGGATTATGATGAATTTAAATAAGGATAGGATATGCATGAAGTTGATTTCCTAGTAGGTTCAGGATTTGAATTAATTTAAAATGGAGTTTGAATTTATCTCAATAATTTATAATCTTAAATATAATTAAAGATAATACAAATAATTTATAAAATCTTATTAATATCTATTAACACTAAATTAGCATCTATCTAATATTAAGACTATATATATCCAAATAAATCCTAAATAATTTTAAAATCTAAATAAATTTCTTAAAATTCTAAATAAATTACAAAAATATAATTAAATATTTTAAACTAAAATAAATATTTGGTAGGAACGACATGCAAGTATGGTCGTATAGTAAATCATAGAAGTCCTAAAAATTTATGTTTTCTAAGTTTTAATTACCAAAAATTCTAGAAAAATCTCCAAAAATCTAAAATAACCTAAAATAATTCTAAATGAATATTTATATAAGTAAATATACTAAAAATTTTATTTTCTAATTAACTAAGAGAATATTCTAAATAAATTCAACATCTATAATAAATATAATAATATAAAATATACACAAAATACCTATTTTGGGTGAGGGAGTTTACACCAAGTGCTATTGTCTTCACAGATTTCCCGAATGTTGGGTTCCTCGTCCCTCCGGCTGTGGCTCCTTCGACCAGTCGACACCTTATTCGTCCGGTGCCGGTCGAGGCCGTAGGCGTGGCTTTACTGGGTCTACTGGCGTCGCTAATGCTGCCAACAACAGTCCAATAGTCGTTTAATCGGCTCGTTGACAGACCAAGACAAGGCTGCATTTGGTCCGGCGCTCAATCATGAACAGCGAAAAATGGTTATGCAGATGTATCAATCCTTGAACATTCCTTCTGGCAACTCCTACGACCCGTCTGGTACGTATTGTTATGGATTTTAGACACAGGCACATCTCTGCACATGACCGGGACTCAGGATCTTCTCCAGAATCTTATTTTGATCAATCCGGTTGCTATCAAGCTGCCTGATAATCGTTTAGCTACTGCTGTTCAAGAATGATCCTTAGTTTTTTGCCAACAGCTAAGATTGATCATGTTCTATATATTTCTTGTCTTGACTGTAATTTGATCTCCTTTGCTCATTTAGCTATAAACACTCAATGTGTTGTTACTTTAACGGATAAATTGTGTGTTATTCAGGACGTATTTCGAGGACGGTGATTTGTGTGGGTGAGCAACGGGGTGGGGTCTACTGGCTGCGCAATTTCTCAGCTGCTCGAGCATGTCACGCCTCTGCCTCATCTTCTGTTGTTTCTGCTTCTCTCTGGCATCAACGATTGGGTCATCCTTCTTCATCTGCGATATCATCATTACCTGTTATTCAACATTCCATTAGCTCTAGTGAACCTTGTGATATTTGCTTTAAGGCTAAACAAACTTGTGTTTCTTTTCCTATAAGTTATAATAAAGCAAATGATTTGTTTCAGCTTATTCATTGTGATGTCTGGGGTCCCTATAGTACCCCCTCTTGTGGAGCGTCCTATTTCTTGACAATTTTGGATGATTACCCTAGAGCTACATGGATTTATTTGATGTCTTCTAAGTCTGACGTTGCTGTCTTGATCAAGCAATTTTGTGCAATGGTTCAGACTCAGTTTCATAAGAAGGTTCAGTGTTTTCAGTCCGACAATGGAACTGAGTTTCTATGTCTAAAGGATTACTTTGCTGACCACAATATTCTCTTTGAAACATCATTCATGTATACGCCTCAGCAGAATGGGCGTGTTGAACGCAAGCATCAGCATCTTCTCAATGTGGCTAGAGCACTACGTTTTCAGGCTTCTCTTCCTCTTCAGTTTTGTGGAGAATGCGTTCTTACAACTTGTTACTTGATCAATAGAACACCCACTCCACTTCTACAAAACAAGACTCCCTATTGGCCATGAACCGACATATTCCTATCTCAGGGTGTTTGGTTGCCTATACTTTGCTTCGCGTCTGTCCCGGTCCAAGGACAAGTTTGCTGCTCGTAGTCAAAAATGTATTTTTTTGGGGTATCCAGGTGGTAAGCGTGGTTGGCGCTTGTTTGATCTCGAGACCAAAAAGGTCTTCTACTCCAGAGATGTCGTCTTCTTTGAGGATGTGTTCCCTTTTCAGACACCATCAGGGTCGACGTTCCAGCCTACGCCGCCTCCTCATCCGATGGTATTTGATGTCCTGGACCCGACTCCCATCATCAGAGGGAGCAGTAGCCCATCTCATAGGGACCCCAGACATCACAATGAATAAGCTGAAGTCCGACCACTGCCTCCCATCGACAGGGGGAGTAGCAACTCATCTAGGTTGGCCTCGCCAGAGCACGGCCTCGACCACTTGCCTCCAGTCAACAAGGGGAGCGATCCCGTGGCTGAAGTCCGACGAGACACCAGGTCTCGACAGCCTTCTGTCTTGCTCCGTGATTATGTCTGCAATACAGTTCTTCACGACCCCCACCCCCCTCCAGGCTCTCCACTCACACCATCACCGGCCTCAGATAAACCCTATCCCATAGCTGCATATGTTTCTTGTGCTCGGTTCTGTAACCATCACACTAATTTTTTAGCCGCTGATGTGGTGCCCCGTTCCCCCTATTCGGGGAGCGCGGCTAAGAAATACTAGACGGTATCGTTCGATCGGGATAGATTGAATCAAGAACTCATCCTCGTTATGGATTTGTCTCTTCGGAATCGATTCCCATATTCAGTGGACCGTGCCCCAAGGATCGACTTAGCGGCAGAGTCAGGAGGGACCTCTCCGCTGCATTCTTTGTTGCCTAGTTTTCGCTGTCGCTTGTTGCTTTCGTGCCTTGAGTTGGTTTTCGGATTTGCTTGGGTTTTCTTGAACGGTTTCGATGGATTTCATTGCTTTCGTTATTAGGACTGCACTTCAATTCCGATAAGGGAAAGAGAGGAAGAAGTACTAATCAGCTGTTCGTGTCAATACAGGTGAACCAGCTGTAGGCGTCGCTCGAGCGGACTCCTAAAGCACTTCTTTCCTTCTTCCTTCCAACTACTAAAGTGAGTGGCTACCAACCCGATTAGCTAGCCCTACTTGCTAGTCTTCACATCTAAATCTTGTGTTCGTGCTTTGCCCGATCAAACGATACCAAGTAAATAACTAAAAGATATCAAGATAATAAGGGAATAGACTTGGGAAATATTGCTTGTCAAATGAAACCTGTGAACGGTTACTTACTTATATGCTTGCTCGTTTGGAATGTTCATCATATGCATAAATATAAGTTAGAATGTATATTTCTTCTTAAAACTGTGCTATGTATAGAACTCATTTTCAAAGCAATAACTCAACAGGAAGACTATACTAAAGTAAATCTTGCCTGTTACTGCCATGCTCCTGATACGCCCTGATTTGCCTCGATGCTAACTTAGTGTACTGCGTTGATCACGGACAACTTGTGCACAAGGTCTTAGTTCCTGCGGACGGTCGCTGGGGCACCGGCACCGATCCGATCCGGACGGAACTCATGATAGTCGCCTGTTATAGGACGGAATGCCTTGGGACGTCCTGATCTATGCGTCGCACGGCACTCCGTACTGAGACTAGCCCGTCCATTATGGCAACGTGCCAGTGATCCCCCTTGTATATTTAAACCTGTTGCTACTAACTTGTGTCTTCTTGGCAGGGAAGGCAAGGTAAGTATTATGCAGGTGGTTCAGATGGGCAGGTAAATGTCACCGAGCGGTGGCAGGTTATTTCATTGATTTCCATATCTAATTCTTGCTGTAAAAATAAACTAAGGCAAGATAGAAACCTACAAATATGCATGCTTCATTAAAACAACGTGTTGATTGGTATAGTTGGGTTAGCTTGCCTTCACCAGTACGTTTCGATGTACTGACCCTCGTTGAAACAGGTTCCCCGCGCTAAGGAGAGCCGAGCGAAGAGCAGGAGACAAACCCCCAATCCAGTCCAAGCTGTAGGCACGCCTCGACCGTGCCAACCTTTTGAAGAAGCATTTTGAAGAAGAAGCTAGCCACCAAGTAACCATGCAACTTCGTGGCAAAGCAGTCGTTCCGACGCAAGGTCTTATATTTTGAGTTTAGTAAAGGATGTAATGTAAAGGACTGCTATCTCATTTTGTGTCAACACTTTTGTAGCCCATAGAGGCAATCCTTATGACTCAGTTCAAGGAGTTTGTAATAGATGTTCATATTATCAATAAAAGAGAACTTTTCTATGTTTCAATATGTGTTTCAATTATCTGCGTACTCTGAATATGTGCTCGCTATGCGAAACAAAAATACTTAGCCTTGTGCGGTGCGCAACCTAGGCCCGCACGGCGGTCACGCCCGGGGGACGACTATCGATTCCACGGGATCGGGGCGTGACATGTTGGTATCAGAGCATAAATTCAAGTTCCTTTGACTCTTAAACTGGAAAAGTTCCCTTAACGATAAATCCCTGTGCGAACTCCTGAACTCGTTAAGGCCAAGATGAGATACGTTCATGCAATAAGTCCATAATACATTATGATCCTGATGTAATTTACTTTCTTTACAAGGAACGACGCAAGCGCAACCATCAGCGCTAGCGCCAGGCGAGACAAGGACTCAGGAGAGCAGTTCCGGAACTTCAGGAAGCTCTCGGAGCCAACGGGGCATGTCTCGATCAGATTCCCTTCAGCAGGTGATGCAAATGTTCACGGAGCAACGACAGAGGGATGATGCCCGCCAAGCCAAGTTCGAGAGCTACCTAGAGGCCCGGCTCTCAGTCCAACAAAAGCAGGTAGATACCCTGCAGCAGCTTGTTCAGACCCTGGCCTCCAACCATTCTGCCGCAACGACAGCTACACCAGTGGAGCAGCCAGTGCTTGAAGTCGAACCACCGCTAGTGCCAAGGACGAGGGAAGTGACTGCCTTCCCCTTTGGCAACTTCAAGAAGGTCTGCAACACGCCGTTTAATGGGACTGAGGACCCGATCGTGGCCCTAGATTGGCTCGCCGAGCTTGAAGATCATTTTTCTCTCCTAGAAGTGCCGGAAGACAAGCGCGTCACCTGTGCCCAACTATTGCTTCGCCTCAACGCGCACGACTGGTGGGACGTGCATCGACAATCTCTTCAACTTGGCCATGGAGAGGAGGCGATCGCGTGGACGACTTTTTGTGCCGCGTTCGAGGAGGAGTTTATACCCCCACCACTACGACGTCAACGGGAAAACGATTTCGTTCAACTCCGGCAGGGCAGCATGACGGTGAAGCAATACTCGGCAGAATTCAATAAACTGGCCAAATTTGCTACCGCTTATCTACCGGATGCAGCGAGTCGTGCCAGACGATTCGAAGGGGGGCTACGTCCTGGCATCCACGGACACGTAGCCGTTCCGCAGTATCAGACGATGAGGGAAGTCTTAAACCATGCCCTCTCCCTGGAACCGCAGTATCCTCACATTGCTGCCGGCGCTGTGCAAACTTCCAATCACAAACGCCAAGGCAATGATAGAGGAAACAACGCTGCAAAGCGTCCAAATAACGGCGGTAAACAGCGTGGAGACACCAGCAAGACCTGCAACTTTTGCAGGAAGCCAGGGCATATCGAAAAAGATTGTCGCCGCAAGCTTGGGACTTGCCTCCGTTGCGGCGATCCAGGCCATCAGATTAGCAGCTGTCCGTGTCGTCCACCGCAACAACCAGATCAGACTCCGGCTCCTCAGGCAAATCGAGCGGCGCCGCAGCCAGGGCGTAATCAAGCTCAAGGCCGAGTCTACACCATGACACGGGAAGAAGCTCTAGCTTCGGATACCGTCGTGTCAGGTACCTTACTTTTCAATAATATACCTGCTCGCGTTCTATTTGATTCAGGTGCAACCCATAGCTTTATTTCTACAAACTTCGCCACGGAGAACAATGTAAAAATGACTCCGTTGCATTTAGATTTAAGCGTTAGCACCCCATCTGGTACAAAAATTCCTGTCTGTTCAGCATGCCTAGGCGGTTATATCTGTATTGGGGAGAGAAAACTGTCACTTGATGTTTTAGTTCTTGATGTACGGGACTATGATATCATTTTGGGAATGGACTGGCTAGGCGCGTGCGCAGTAACTATTGAGTGTGCAGAGAAGCGAGTCGTTTTTCGTCTGCCCGGAGAAGCCGTGTTCTGTTACACCAGTAGTCCAGCGAACAATGCGACCAGGGCCTGCATGGTGATTTCGGCAAAATCTGCTCGGCGAATGCTCTACACAGGCTGCGAGGGATTCCTAGCATCGGTTCGGGACACACGGCAGGACTACGCAAACGTCGAGTCAACTTCCGTTGAGGCAGAGTTCCCCGATGTGTTCCCGAGCGAACTACCAGGTATGCCGCCAGACCGAGAGATTGAATTCACTATCGACACATTTCCAAATACACAGCCGATTTTCAAGCCTCCGTACAGAATGGCACCTGCAGAGCTGAATGAATTAAAGCGCCAACTCCAGGAATTACTTGATCGCGGGTTCATCCGTCCGAGCGTGTCTCCTTGGGGCGCTCCTGTGCTCTTTGTGAAGAAAAAGGACGGAACTCTACGCCTCTGCATAGATTATAGGGAATTAAACAAGGTCACAATCAGAAACAAATATCCTCTGCCACGGATAGACGACTTGTTTGATCAGTTACAAGGGAAAACTGTGTTTTCTAAGATTAATCTTCGCTCGGGTTACCACCAGCTGAAGATTAAGCCAGAAGACGTGCCCAAGACTGCTTTCAGAACCCGCTACGGCCATTACGAGTTTTCCGTGATGCCGTTTGGACTGATGAATGCTCCTGCTGCATTCATGGATATGATGAACCGTGTCTTTAGGCCCTTCATCGATAAATTCGTGGTGGTGTTTATCGATGACATCTTAGTGTACTCGAAGACTAGGGATGAGCACGCAGGACACCTGCGGATGGTGCTGCAAACCCTTCGAGACCACAAGTTGTATGCCAAATTAAGCAAATCAGAATTTTGGCTGGACAGTATCTCATTTTTGGGGCATATTATCTCCTCGGAAGGCATCTCAGTTGATCCGAAGAAGATAGAAGCAATCACGCAGTGGAAACGACCGGAGTCAGCTAGCGACATCCGAAGTTTCCTTGGTCTGGCAGGGTACTACAGGAGATTTATACAAAATTTTGCTAGAATCGCTTCACCCTTGACTCAGTTGACACGAAAGGGTGCTAAGTTTACTTGGACAGAGGACTGTGAAGCTTCATTTACGGAGTTAAAGCAGTGCCTCATCTCTGCCCCAATTCTTACTCTGCCGAACGGACCGGATGACTTTAAAATATATAGTGATGCCTCAGGAAAGGGTCTAGGATGTGTCCTGATGCAGCGCGATAAGGTGATAGCCTACGCGTCTAGACAGCTAAAGCCTCACGAGCAGAACTACCCAACGCATAATCTTGAACTTGCCGCTGTAGTGTTTGCATTGAAGCTGTGGCGTCACTATCTTTATGGTGTACCGTGTGAAATCTATACGGACCATAAAAGCTTGAAATACTTGTACACTCAAAAGGATTTGAATCTTCGGCAGCGGCGATGGCTTGAACTCCTCAGCGACTTCGATCTCACGATCAGATACACGCCTGGAAAGAGAAACGTAGTAGCTGACGCGTTGAGTCGAGTGTTTGTAGGGAGTTTGGTTATTGATGATAGGCTGCGCCGAGATCTGGAATCACTGGGTATTACACTGAAAATAAGATATAAGAAGTGGGCGCAAGTAGCTCAACTGCGCCTCGAGCCCGACTTGTTACACAAAGTGAAGGCCGCTCAGAAGGACGACCCGTTCCTGCAGAAGATTCATGCCCTCATCTTGGCAGGAAAGGCGTCCGACTTTGCGGTAAGCACGGATGGGATGCTTCGAGTAAAGGGAAGACTATGCGTTCCGAACGACGCGGCCCTTAGACAAGAGATACTCACGGAAGCTCACTATGCTAGTTATACTTCTCATCCGGGTAGCACTAAGATGTATCGGGATCTTCGCACGACGTTTTGGTGGCACGGCTTGAAACGGGATGTGGCGCAGTTTGTGTCGCATTGCATGGCTTGTCAACGAGGAAAGGCCGAACACCAGAAACCAGGCGGAGAGCTTCAGAACCTTGCTATTCCGGAGTGGAAATGGGATGATATAACGATGGACTTTATTGTTGGCTTGCCAAGGACGCAACGGGGACATGATGCAGTCTGGGTTATCGTCGATCGACTCACCAAGTCAGCTCACTTTCTGCCTATCAAGTCTACTTGGAGTGCCGACCGCTTGGCTCAGGTATACCTCAACGAAATCGTTCGGCTCCACGGCGTGCCCGTAACCATAGTCTCCGATCGAGATGGTCGATTCATATCACGTTTCTGGGGAAGCCTGCAGTCAGCAATGGGGACGAAGTTGAAATTCAGCTCCGCCTACCATCCACAGACCGATGGCCAAACCGAGCGCGTCAACCAGATCCTCGAAGACATGCTGCGACTCTACGCCTTGGACACGAAGACTAGTTGGGACCTTCATCTACCTCTAGCCGAATTTGCTTACAACAATAATTATCAATCAAGCATTCAAATGGCGCCGTATGAGGCATTATACGGGCGGAAGTGTAGATCTCCTATCTGTTGGGACGAAGTCGGGGAGCGGCAAGTACTTGGCCCTGAGCTCGTGGAGCAGACCGTCCACAAGGTTCGGCTGATTCGGGACAGATTAAAGATAGCTCAAAGTCGTCAGAAGAGCTATGCGGATGTTCATCGGAGACCGCTAGAGTTTCAAGTAGGTGACCGGGTATTCCTCAAGGTCTCGCCCATGCGAGGGGTCAGCAGGTTCGGAGCGAAGGAAAAGCTAAGTCCACGATTTGTCGGCCCGTTCGAAATACTAAAGCGGGTTGCTTCAGTTGCTTATCAGATCGCCCTACCACCATCCCTAGCTGACGTACATGATATATTCCATGTTTCCCAACTTAGAAAATATGTGTACGATCCAAGCCACGTGGTAGACCTGGGACAACTGAACCTTCAGCCCGACTTGACGTATGTAGAACAGCCGGTCCAAATTTTGGATAGAAAAGAAAAGCTGCTTCGGACCCGTTCGGTTCCTCTAGTGCGCGTGCTTTGGCGGAATCACTCTGTCGAAGAATCTACTTGGGAGCTCGAATCTGATATGAAGGAACGGTTCCCCTCATTATTTCCTAGTGGTAGGTTTTATTCCTTAAGTTTCGGGACGAAACTTCCAATTAGTTGGGTAGGATGTGGTGCCCCGTTCCCCCTATTCGGGGAGCGCGGCTAAGAAATAATAGACGGTATCGTTCGATCGGGATAGATTGAATCAAGAACTCATCCTCGTTATGGATTTGTCTCTTCGGAATCGATTCCCATATTCAGTGGACCGTGCCCCAAGGATCGACTTAGCGGCAGAGTCAGGAGGGACCTCTCCGCTACATTCTTTGTTGCCTAGTTTTCGCTGTCGCTTGTTGCTTTCGTGCCTTGAGTTGGTTTTCGGATTTGCTTGGGTTTTCTTGAACGGTTTCGATGGATTTCATTGCTTTCGTTATTAGGACTGCACTTCAATTCCGATAAGGGAAAGAGAGGAAGAAGTACTGATCAGCTGTTCGTGTCAATACAGGTGAACCAGCTGTAGGCGTCGCTCGAGCGGACTCCTAAAGCACTTCTTTCCTTCTTCCTTCCAACTACTAAAGTGAGTGGCTACCAACCCGATTAGCTAGCCCTACTTGCTAGTCTTCACATCTAAATCTTGTGTTCGTGCTTTGCCCGATCAAACGATACCAAGTAAATAACTAAAAGATATCAAGATAATAAGGGAATAGACTTGGGAAATATTGCTTGTCAAATGAAACCTGTGAACGGTTACTTACTTATATGCTTGCTCGTTTGGAATGTTCATCATATGCATAAATATAAGTTAGAATGTATATTTCTTCTTAAAACTATGCTATGTATAGAACTCATTTTCAAAGCAATAACTCAACAGGAAGACTATGCTAAAGTAAATCTTGCCTGTTACTGCCATGCTCCTGATACGCCCTGATTTGCCTCGATGCTAACTTAGTGTACTGCGTTGATCACGGACAACTTGTGCACAAGGTCTTAGTTCCTGCGGACGGTCGCTGGGGCACCGGCACCGATCCGATCCGGACGGAACTCATGATAGTCGCCTGCTATAGGACGGAATGCCTTGGGACGTCCTGATCTATGCGTCGCACGGCACTCCGTACTGAGACTAGCCCGTCCATTATGGCAACGTGCCAGTGATCCCCCTTGTATATTTAAACCTGTTGCTACTAACTTGTGTCTTCTTGGCAGGGAAGGCAAGGTAAGTATTATGCAGGTGGTTCAGACGGGCAGGTAAATGTCACCGAGCGGTGGCAGGTTATTTCATTGATTTCCATATCTAATTCTTGCTGTAAAAATGAACTAAGGCAAGATAGAAACCCACAAATATGCATGCTTCATTAAAACAACGTGTTGATTGGTATAGTTGGGTTAGCTTGCCTTCACCAGTACGTTTCGATGTACTGACCCTCGTTGAAATAGGTTCCCCGCGCTAAGGAGAGCCGAGCGAGGAGCAGGAGACAAACCCCCAATCCAGTCCAAGCTGTAGGCACGCCTCGACCGTGCCAACCTTTTGAAGAAGCATTTTGAAGAAGAAGCTAGCCACCAAGTAACCATGCAACTTCGTGGCAAAGCAGTCGTTCCGACGCAAGGTCTTATATTTTGAGTTTAGTAAAGGATGTAATGTAAAGGACTGCTATCTCATTTTGTGTCAACACTTTTGTAAGCCCATAGAGGCAATCCTTATGACTCAGTTCAAGGAGTTTGTAATAAATGTTCATATTATCAATAAAAGAGAACTTTTCTATGTTTCAATATGTGTTTCAATTATCTGTGTACTCTGAATATGTGCTCGCTATGCGAAACAAAAATACATAGCCTTGTGCGGTGCGCAACCTAGGCCCGCACGGCGGTCACGCCCGGGGGACGACTATCGATTCCACGGGATCGGGGCGTGACACTGTAACCGCAGGGCACGAACCGTCATATTTTTCGGAGGCCATTTGGCATGCTCACTGGCGTACTGCAATGCAGAGTGAGTTAGATGTCCTTGACAGAAATCAGACATGGGAGCTGATATTCTTGCCTGCAGGCAAGAAAGCTATTGGCTGTAAGTGGGTCTATCGTATCAAGTACAAATCTAATAAAGATATTGAGCGCTACAAAGCTCATCTCGTCGTTGTGGGCAACAAGCAGGTTGAAGGCATTGATTTCAATGAGACCTTTGCTCCAGTTGCGAAGATGGTCACTATTAGGGTCTTTCTCTCTGTAGCTTCGATACATGGATGGCAGATACATCAGATAGATGTTCATAATGCCTTCCTCCATGGGGACTTGGATGAAGTTGTTTACTTGACACCCCCCGAGTTACTCACAGGCTTCTCCAGGGCAATCCTGTTGTCTGCGAAAATCACTCTATAGCCTATGACAAGCTCCTAGGAATTGGTTCTCGAAGCTTGCTGCTGCACTTCGTCAATTCGGCTTTCAACAGAGCTATGCTGATTATTCTTTATTCACACTACAGCGGCATAGTAATGTTCTTCACATGCTCATATATGTGGATGATTTGATTATTACGGGCAACCATCCTTCTGCTATATCAGCTTTCAAGAATTACTTGACCATTTGTTTCCATATGAAGTATCTTGGTCTTCTCAAGTACTTTCTTAGTCTAGAAATTGCTCGTAACTCATCAGGCATTTTCGTGTCTCAACGGAAGTATGGCCTCGAGATTATTGCTGAAGCTGGTCTACTCGGTTCCAAGCCCATTGATTCGCCTATGGACCCCAATCACCAGCTTATATCTGCCTCTGGTTCGAATTTTTCATGCCCTGATAGCTACATCGTCTTGTTGGACGACTCATCTACCTCACAATCACGAGATCAGAGTTGAGTTTCACTGTTCATACCTTGTCCCAGTTTATGAATCAGCCGAAGGAGGAACACTGGACAACAGCTTTACGTGTTCTTCGGTATTTGAAGGGGCATCCGGCTCAGGGTTTGCATTTCTCAAGTGCAAGCAGTCTCACACTTACGACCTACTGTGATTCGGACTGGGCTGCCTGCCCTCGCACTCATCGATCTGTGACCGGTTATTTCATTACTCTCGGGCTCTCACCTGTCTCTTGGAAGACCAAGAAGCAATCCACTATATCAGTCCTCTGCAGAAGCCGAATACAGGTCTATGGCCAGCGCGTGTTGTGAGATCTTATGGCTTCGATCGCTCCTACGGTCGCTTGGCGTCTCGTATTCTACTCCGGTTAGACTCTTTTGCGATAGTCAGGCTGCTCTTCACATCGCTTTGAATCCTGTCTTTCATGAGCGCACCAAGCATATTTAGATCGACTGTCACTTAGTTCGTGACTTAGTCCTTGTAGGCACAATTGCGACTTCTCATCTTCCTTCTGTGGAGCAACCGACAGACATGTTCACCAAGGCATTAGGTCGTCAGCCGTTTAGTAATCTCCTTCCCAAGTTGGACATTCTTGATCTCCATGCTCCAACTTCAGGGGGAGTATTGGATATAATGTTAGTTATTGTTATTGGAGATATTGCTATTGTTAGGATAGGTAGTGAGTATATCTTTTCCATTGTTACTTTTTCTTATCTTTAGTTTTTTGTCATTCTGTATAAAGCTCAGCCATTTGAGGCAGAAGGAATACAATTCCAATCTTTATCCCATTATTTCAGTTTGCTAATATTAAGTTGCGAAAACAAAGTTCAGGACAACAAGTTTTAGTAAACCAAGTTTAGAGTATTTAGTTGTAATTGAGTGACACTTTAGGATATTAATTTGAAACTTAGCCTTAGCAATATATGTTTTGTTATGGGAGGAGCAGAATAGTTGGGTTATTGAGTTTTTTTGTTTGTTTTCTTTGGCTTGCACTTGCGTGCAGCACTCTTGGCCAACTACTGTATTATGGAAATGGCTCCACATCAACAAGGATTCTGACTTCAGTGCTGACCATGGAGACAGTGGCAGCGATGACTTCGACGATGACGAAGGTATAGGGGAGAAATTTTGGTTTGGTTTCTCTTCTCTTTCAGTTTCTTGTTGGTTATCTGTTTTTGGTGAGATGGTTGGTTATGTTCGTAAATATTGCAGGATGGGAGCAAAATAACAGATCAGAGGGCAGACCACAATCAAAATCTTATGGTAAGCCTTTTGTTTTCCATGCTTTTACAATTATAGATGGCTGTAATCATTGGTCTCATCTAGCATTTTCTTGTTCCCACTTTCTATAATACGTACAGAACATCTCCAACATCATGATTTTTCTCAAGATAAACGATGGGATCAAGGGGATACCAGCCACATTTCATTCGCAATGGATCAATAAATTCACCAATAGTAAGTAACAACGATGAACCATACAAAAACAAGATACAAACGGTTAAAGTTGAGAACATAAAATCGGGAAAGGACGAAGAGGTTGTTATTTCCAGGTTACAGATAATTGTACAAAGTACGTAAAAAAACAGAAGATTACAAAAACTTTAGAAACAGAAAGATTGCAACAACATGTTACTGTAATTGAAAGCTATAAAAACTTTGAAATAGTGTTGCTACAACAAGAAACATTAGAGTTGCTACAACAAGAAACATATAGTTAAGTTTGGAGATAGAGAGGAGAAGGGAAAGTAGGAGAAGAGAGAATATGAGAAAGGAGATTGCAAGGGCCTTTAACCCTAGGTTGCATCTCATGTCTATTTATATTGATATGCAATACACCCACAATTACTATTATACCCTCATATGATAAATAACAAAATAAAATAACTCTAACACCCTCCCTCAAGCAGGAGCATATAGTTCAGACATGCCCAGCTTGCTACATAAATCAGAAAATGGACCACGAGCAAGTGGTTTGGTGAGGATATCACCTAATTGATCCTCTGATCGAACATAAGGAGTGACAATCTGTTTCTTCAGCAACAAATCACGAACAAAATGACAATCCACCTCGATATGCTTCGTGCACTCATGAAACACCGGATTACTTGCGATAAACATTGCCGACTGATTATCACAATACATCTCCATCGGAATAGGAATCATAATTCCCATTTCATGAAGAAGAGACTGCACCCACATCATCTCAGAAGCTGTATGAGCCATCGCACGGTACTCGGCCTCTGCATTAGAAAGAGCCACAACATTCAGCTTCTTACTACGCCACGTGACAAGATTGCCACCTACAAACGTACAATAGGCAAAAGTAGACCTCCTATCACTGCGACTGCCTGCCCAATCAGCATCACTGAACCCAGTGCTGAACCCAGTCACCGTAAGCAACTGGGAAGGTTTGTACAACAAACCCTTTCCAGGTGCACCCTTCAAGTATCGAAGAATGCGAGAGATAGCCTCCTAATGTGGTTGCCGAGGGGCATGCATAAACTGACTAACTACTCCAACTGCATATGTGATGTCTGGTCGAGTAACAGTAAGATATATAAGTTTGCTAACCAAACGTCTATAATATCCAACATCCTCAAATAACTCTCCCCTGTCAGCATCAAGCTTGTCATGATAATCCATAGGAGTCTTAACTGGCCGACACTCCAACATCCCAGTCTCGGAGAGCAAGTCTAGAACATACTTGCGTTGTGACAGATATACACCCTTCTTAGATCGAGCAACCTCGATTCCAAGAAAATATCGAAGAAGACCCAAATCCTTAGTATGAAACTGACGACTAAGGTAGGCCTTCAAGTCCACAATTCCAGCATGATCACTCCCAGATATAATGATATCATCAACATAAACAATCAATACGATAATACCTGCTGAGAAAGAATGGCAAAATACTGAATGATCTGATGTGGTATGTCGAAAGCCATACTGAATGAGAACTGAACTGAACTTGTCAAACCAAGCACGAGGTGACTGTTTCAGTCCATATAATGCTTTCTTCAATCGACATACAAGTTTTTTATTTTCTGCTACAACATATCCCGATGGTTGATCCATATAAACCTCCTCTTGTAAGTCACCATGCAAGAAAGCATTATTTATGTCCAGCTGATATATAGGCCATTGGTGATTAACCGCCACAGAAATAAGAATCTAAACTGAATTCAGCCGAGCCACTGGAGAGAAAGTCTCCATATAAGCCACGCCATATGTCTGAGTATACCCTTTGGCAGCCAACCGTGCCTTGAGGTGCTCAACATAACCATTAGGGTGATACTTAACAGTGTATACCCATCTACAACCCACTGTTTGCTTTCCAACAAGAATTGATGTAAGCTCCCAAGTCTGATTTTGATGTAAAGCATACATATCCTCATCCATTGCACTTTTCCAACCAGAAGATGACATGCCTGCTTGTAAGTTTTGGGAATAAAAATAGAAGACAATGAAACAGCAAATGCATGAAAAGATGATGAAGCACGGTGTAAAGAAACATAGTTAGAAATGTGATGCTTATTCTTTGTGGTACAAAGGCGTTGCCTTTTTCTGAGAGCAATAGGAAGATCATTTGGATCTGTGGTGATGGGAGCAGAAACCCCAGGCACGGAAGATGATTGGTTGAAGGCTGAATTCTGCAGAACCACTGGCCTGTCCTTGGATCTCTGATAAACCTGTAAATGGGGAATGGAGACAGAAATTGATTCAGGTATAACCGGAAGTGGTATGGAAGATATCAAATCTGTTGTAAAAGGAATACAACGGTCTCCTGAAGGAAAGAAAGAGGTAGACTCAAAGAATGTAACATCCGCACTGACATAATATTTGAGTGACTGTGGACTGTAACAACGATAACCTTTTTGAGTACGGGGATAACCAAGAAAGACACTTCAGAGATCTAGGAGCCAACTTATCTCGATTAGGTTCCAAGTTATGAATAAAAGCGACACACCCAAACACTCGAGGAGATAAGAAAAAAGGTGCGACATCTGTATGTAATATGGTAAATGGAACTTTGTTATTTAATACAGATGATGGCATGCGATTAATAAGATAACATACAGTAAGAACGACATCTGCCCAATACTGTTTAGGGACATGCATATTGAACATGAGAGTTCGAGCCACATCTAAAATGTGTCGATGTTTGCGTTCGGCTATACCATTTTGTTGAGAGGTATGAACACAACTGGTTTGACGAATCATACCACGATCAACACAGAAACTGTTCACAAAAGATTGAGTATACTCCAAAGCATTATCAGAACGCAGAATTTTGATATGTTTATCAAACTGAACATAGACTTCATTATAAAAGACAGATAACACATTTGGAAACTCAGATCTTTCTTTCATTAAATAACACCAAGTCATTCTGGAATAATTATCAATAAAAATAACAAAATACTGAAATCCTTTTGGACTTTTGACTCTAGACGGACCCCAAATATCAGAATGAACAAGATCAAAAGACTCTAATTGACGACTCTCACTACGACGAGGAAAGGAACTACGGTGATGCTTGTCTAACTGACAAGCCTCACATTCAAGACTAGAAATATGACTCAAACTAGGAACAACTTGACGCAACTTAGCCAAAGACGGATGTCCCAAACGATAATGCCATTGCAACGGAGAAGTAGAAATAGAAGTGAACGTCTTTCCAGGTAGATCCAAGTAGTATAGTCCATCTTTTTCATGCCCCGAACCAATCATCTTCTTCGTCCTGAGGTCCTGAAAAATATACGAATTGGGAGAAAATATCACAGAATATTGAAGAGATTTGGTTAACTAGCTCACAGATAACAAATTAAATGAAAAATTAGGCACATATAATGAATCAAATAATGATAGTGATTGAGTAGGGTGAATGACACCTTTCCCAAGCACAGGACGAGTAGACCCATCAGCCAAGATAATATTATGTTTCATGGAACTACGATTATGAAAGATAGATGTTATACCAGACATGTGAGAGCTTGCTCCTGAGTCGATGACCCAAGAGTTGGATGGTGACTGGGTTGCCACAAAAGCAGGATTACCTATATTTGCCATGGTTGCAGTAGGTTGGGAGGTGGTACTAGCAAGCACATTCAACTTCTAGAGGATCTGTTGAAATAGAGATGAGGTATCAGACGTTGAAGTCTGATTGAAACCCGAAGTATCATCTCTGGGAGCAGAAGTGGTGACCTGGGACTGCATATTTTCATCATGCACTTGATGTGCATATTCTGGTTTGCCCCACTTGACCCAACAATAGTCTTCTACATGACTGAGCATTCCACAATAGTTACACTTTCGTGGTTGACCACGGCCACCACCACCACCGCGGCCACCACCACGACCATTGTCTCTACCACCACGGCCTCCTCCTCGACCAAAACTACGACCACCATCTCTACCGCCACGTTCAATACCACGTCCACCACCACGACCAACAACACTAGAAACTAGGGCAGAAGAGTCAGTACTCGGCACCACAGAACTCTGTCCCAGAAAGGAACGATTGAGACGGAAGAAAGTATCTGCCATCGTAGGTAACTGCTCTCCAGTAAGGATTTGAGCTTTATAAGGTTCGAGCGCAGGATCCAAGCTGACTAGGATAAGTGAAACATGAAACTCTTCCTTCTGTCTTCGAGCTTCCTTCAAATCAGTAGTAATAGGATGATATTGAAGCAGTTCATCCCACAAAGCCTTCTTTGAAGCTAGATATTCATTCACAGGCTTCCCATTTTGCTTTATATTGAACAATAACTCGTACAACTCATAGATACGGGCAACGTTTCGCTTCTGCGAATCTGATTCTTCCAGAGATGCCCAAATCTGTTTGCTTGATTCACACCACTAAACATTAGCAGCGATATGTGGTTCCATACTATGCCACAACCACGACATAACGTATGCATCTACACTCATCCAATCTTCATACTCAGCGGACGATTCAGGCAGGGGTTCTTCCGTCAAAAACTTCAACTTCTTCTTCGCCCTTAATACCACTTTGATAGACTTAGACCATGCAAGGTAGTTCGCACCATTGAATTTCACCACTATAATCGACTTTCCCAATTCATCATTATGAATAACAGTAAAAGGAGAACCACCTCCGCTACCACCACCACTATTAACCTCGCTAGAAGATTAGGTCCCTACCATACTTGCAGATGCAACAGAAAGGCGAGGTCTTTGAAACCCTAGATCTCACAACGAATCTCAACTGACGATGAATAACCAACGGAGATCTGTAGAAACCCTAGATCTCATAAACGAACCACGAACAACGAACGGCGAATCATAAAAAGTAGACAAAAAAATAACGATCGGCCCTGTCGTGGATGGGATATACAGTACTTACAAATATATGCTTTGATACCAAGTTAAGTTTGGAGAAAGAGAGGAGAAGGGAAAGTAGGAGAAGAGAGAATATGAGAAAGGAGATTGCAAGGGCCTTTAATCCTAGGTTGCATCTCATGTCTATTTATATTAATATGCAATACACCCACAATTACTATTATACCCTCATATGATAAATAACAAAATAAAATAACTCTAACACATATGAAAAAGAACGAGACACATCTTTGCTGAAGTAATTAAAATCACCGTTGCTCAAAACCATATTCGACCATTTCCATAAATCTGCTCCCTGGAAACAACAAGTTCACCGATAGAACTTCTGGAACGCTACTTGACATCCTCGGAATGGACGAACAATACTTGGACGGATGGACAATACTTCATGACTTCTGACTACTGCCAACTCTCCTCCCGTAACATATATTCTTCTAAGTCTTCTCTCCAAAAGAGAAAGACAAAGAGAATATATATGATAGCTAACCCCCAAGCAGCCACCACTATCCATAATAGGCTATTAATCCAGAGAGTGACTCCCCATTAATTGGACGGTTACGACAGTAATCCCACTAAGTAGGCAATACCATGTTGAAGCATACAAAAAACTACGCCAGAGTACTAGTCCCACGGGAGAATAGCTCCGCTGGAGCACTAGTTCTGCGGGAGCACAACGCTGGAACCTAATTCTCACGGGAGCACAACCCCGCTGGAGCCTAGGTTCTGCAAAATCTGACTGGTTCTTATAACCTTAGTTCCACGGAAGAGACTTCCCGTTAAATTGCATCCCCGCGTAACTGCAGCCCCACGCGTCCGGGGCGTGTTGCTTCCCGCGCATCCCGTTAGGCTGTTGTGGGAATCCATATGAGAATGAGCGCACTGATGCGTAAAAGCACCACCTCGCACTCGATGGGTACGTGTGAAGTGCAAAGTGCATCTTCAATACGCCACTTTGTACTTTTTGTCCAAGTCAGATTCGCTATGCCCCTTTGCACTTTTTGTTCAAGTCTGAGTCGCTATGCCCCTTTGGGACCTAAATCTAAAGAAAAATACCCAAGAAATGAGTGATAGAAATATTTTTTTGAGAGGATTTAATCCTTGCGCTCTAGTAAAACACCCTACCATAACAACCAGATGGGCTTCCACTTTCCATGTATAAAAGTCAATAAAAGAAATCTTATATTAAAATACACACTCGGGGTTGTCACATTGATGTAGGACCATTTCTATAGAGCAATTTCAACAAAACCACAATAATCTATAATATATTTCAATATATGGGCTAAGCGTTTCTTACAATTAATGTACATTATATATTAGGATAGATGTTGCTTCCCATATGAGTCAGACATCAATATGATACATAATGGACTATGCTTTGAATTTAGTACCATAGTTGCTATCCTCCTCATTCACACAATGACATCAATTTTGTCTCTGGTCGCATGTTAAAAGGCCCTGTGTTGACTTGGTATCTATGTACGTATCTTGAATGTGTACAAGTTTACCCTCAAAAGACGACATACATCTATATTCATACACATAAGTGAGTTCTTAGAGAGTTTTAAATTTTCAGCATAAGTCCTTTTGACTCTTTGCGGTGCTATGCCACTATGATATAGCCTAAAGCCGAGGTCCAGCTGCTCGGTGGTGTCATTCCACAGTAGTATAAGGTCCCAGCCTCTTTGTAGTGTTGTGCTACTACTCTCTGTCTTTTAGTATGAGGCTACCTATCTCTTTGTGGTGCTACGCCGTTGTGATAAGTCGAGGTCCCATCTCATGTTGTGTCACGCCACTATAAAATGGAGTACTAGCCTATTTATAGTGCTGAGCTACTCGTGCATCATGTAAAGCATGTTGAGCATTCCAAATACTCATGAACTCATTAAGGCATAAAACCATCCTTTCACGAGAGTTACTCTTTATATAGAGAAAACAATATATCACATAGGTTCTCGGATGCAATCCCAAATGTCCCCAAGGATTTACTTTTATACCTGATATTTTTCCAATCAATGATCCTTTCTTGAACCTAAAGCAAGATGCTTAGTATTTTTTTCTTTGAACTAATAGCAAATTACTTTATATTAGAATTACAAAGACATAATATCATAATTCCTTGAAGTCAATTTTCTTTATTGTGTCCTCGATCAGCTGGTGCTTTAGGCCTTTGGTGAATGGATCTGTCAAATTCTCCTGGCTCTGAACATCAATTACTGCAATAATGATATCTTTTATGCACTCATTCAGTGTTGTGTAACAAAGTCTCACAATCTTTTTTTTTACCATTGAATAGATCATTGGTGTTTGCCATTGATGTAAAACTTGAACAAGTTTTGTTGTTTTAACAAACTAAAGAATACAAAGAGATCCTAGAGAAAAAATCTAAGTACAATATTTTTTTGATTCTGGGGAGTGTGACGATGGAGATCGAGTACTGCAGTGACTCTTTACTCCGTTGACGGTCGATGAGGGAATGAGAAATGCTCTCTTCTGTTCTCTCTTCTGTTCTCTCCTGTGCCTATCCGTGTATCTGTCTATGTTCGTCTGTGTGTGTGTATTGGGTATGCTACCTTGCTATTTATAGCCATCATACGGATGGGCTATGCGCGTGCATATGCTATGCGAGCATGGATGCTGAAGCTGCCATGTCTTCATCCTTAACAGGATGCAACTGTTACCGTGGACGCAGGTCACGGCTGAGTTGCCACGTGGTATCTTTGTTAGGAACCGTTGTTGCTAAAAATCTGGTTGGTTCCCGTCCTTGGTGTACACGATTTGGTCAGTTCGACGCGTGGCTTGCACTTAGTTATAGAGAATCTCCTCGGTTGCAATAGAAATATTTTAGTTTGAAAAGGTACCGTCATATTGAACGTATAGGGTCTGGAACGCATAGGACCAGAGACGCATGGAACGCATGGAGTCTGGAACGCATAGGGCCCGAGACGCTTGGAACTCATGGAGTCTGGAACGTGCATGGAACGGTTCTGCTGTATACGGATAAAAGGTAATCATGATGGTGACGTGAGCACTGACGCCGACTGTTAGTGTCAGAATCGAGGCGTTCAGAGCCATTATTGTTGTCAGAGTCATAAATGCACTAACTTGACTGAGGTGTCTCTATGCATCCAAGGCATTATGCGTCACTTAATCTTTGGTGCATGGGGACTGAGGCGCATATGGGTCTTTTGAGATTTTTCATGCTTCTACAAGACCCCCTTCAAAGTTTTCAAACTGATAAGTTTGGAATACTTTGAATAAGAAGCATGGAAAGAGATCTTCAGAACACATAGGTTGCCTGTCGCATGAAGCTCACTCGGCTTAACTGAGTCCGTTAGCTGCATACTCTTGTTGACGCATGGATGAATCTGCCAGGCTGTCCAGTCTGCATTTAATAAAGGAGATTTTTTTTCGATCTCTGGAAGATTTCTTGGGACTCTGAGTCGACGGCGGTTTCCAAGAGATAAAGACGAAAAGATTTGCCAATTGTTGCGTAGATAGAGGCGGTTCAAAACCTAACGATAGGTGTTGACCATGAAAATTGAGGCATTTCCACCGAGTCAGGTTCATCCTCATAACCGTCCGGTTCATTGCCTCGATCTCTTTACGTGATTTTGTAACCTATAAATAGGTTGCAGAGAGGAGGGAGAACTTCATTTCCCTGCTTCTCTTTCCTTTGTTAATGTGGACGGCTATTGTTCCTCTCATCGAGGAGTTTGTCAGTGACGGACTTGATCCGTGGCCCCCTTATGTTGGCAGTCCGTTCGGAGGTGAGAGAGCGTTTTGGTCCTCATGTCATTTAGCCGAGGGACACAGAGACACAAGTACACAGTCTCGCAGCGTGGATGAGAAATTATCTTAGAACACGCCCGGACTCTCCATGAAGTTCTGCCGTATGGATGAAGACTCATCCAGAACATGCGCAGACTTTTGCCGTATGGATGGGAACTCGTCTAGAACATGTGCAGGCTTTTCCTCTGCCGCATGTGTGAAGAACCATGTGCAGAGCTCTTCTGTAGCTTGGCCACAAGCTTGGCCACATGGATGAGATCTTATCTTGCTAAAACATGCGAACTTGTTCATACTGAGTCATTCCACTTTGCACATGGCTGAGACCTGAAGGTTGCATGCGGCAGTTGTACACTCTTATAATCTTTGCTGAGACTGATGCATGTCTTCTTTATTCAGGCTTTACCTCCCTTTGTGTTTTCCATGATGGAACATGGAAGGATATCATAGAACCCGTCATTCGAAAAGAATGTCAACCTTATGCGACAGCTCGCCAAGAACTGATCCGGGAGACGAGGATGAACATCCTACGTCATGTGCGGAGCTATCCCTGTTTATGCAGCATGCTAGCTGTGTTTTTCCCCTTTATGCAGCTTGTTATCGGCCGGGAGCCTACGGTGTCGATGATAGGATTTGGATTAATTGACATTCATGTCATTAGTCCTCCACATGGTCGATGAGCACCTAATCCCGTCTCTCCCTTGCTATTCATCAATATGGATTCGTTTTCATATACTGAGGTTTGCACTGTGGAGTCGGGATGAGATAGATGCCTCCCATCCTGGGGGCAGATCGAATCGAAGTTTCCTTAGGTAGCCACCGACCCACTAGAGTGCATCGAGCTCTGCTGCTGGCTTCACTTGTGCCACTAGCAAAAACAACACGGAGGGACGTCTTTAATGAAAAAGGTTCTTATCAGCGAGACCTTATAGAAACCCTTAAAAATGGATTTCCATCATATGTACTCATAATCTTGAATATTAATGAAAAACTCTTAGAAATGGATTTCCATCATATGCACTCCTGATCTTGAATATTAATGAAAAGAGGTTTCTTATTGTCCAGAACTTTTTCATGCATTTGTTATATCATATGTTGTGGACTTTGAATATTTACTATAGAGGTAGTACAACACCGTAGTTTATTAAGGATGTCCTACTGGGGGATCTTTGGTGGACCTTATTACTTTCTGCGCACTTTGAGTGCAAGTAATAAGTTCGAAACTAAACCCTATCAAAGGTGATATGGACGTGATAAGTTTAGTGGACCTATTACTTTTGCCCACTTGGGTGCCAGTAATAAGTTTGAAACGAAACACTATCAGAGGTGATATAGACGTGATAGATTTTGTGGACTTAACACCGATGGCGTACTTAGAGTTAAGTACGGGTGATAAGTTTAGATTACGACCGATATAAGAGGTATTATGGATGTGATAGTCGATAGTCAAATAGTGAAGTTTGCTCAAAGGTAATGTGGACATGGCAAACTCTACTGGGAGTGTTAGGATACTAGTTCGAAGGTGATATAGACGTGAACTAATGCCCAAGAGAATTGACTTTGAGTGGTCCACCTGGAAGTACAGATAGACCTGAGAGTTGCTCCACTGAGGAGTTCTTTTGTGAGGATCTACCATCTGTTGCGTATTCAGGACTCCTGAATACCGATAATGGCTTTTATAGTACTTTGTAGGAAACAGGTACATGTCGTGCATAGGCACTCGCTGGACATGTAAGTCTTAATTGTCCTACATGGAATAGAGGGAGTACAAGTCTGGCTCATACGTAGTACTTTTTGAGAAACTTGTCGTTGATCGGCATCATGAGCAAGTCTCCATTATATTTTACGAGTCGGTAGACACTATTGGAATACACCGATTCCACGACGAAGGGGCCCTCCCATTTAGCCTGGAATTTCCCTGACGTCTTGTGTGTCATGACCATCGGTCTTATTACTGCTAAGATGAGGTCACCTACTTGGAACGTCCTCCTTGAATCGTTTGTTGAAGGCTCCTGAGAGGCGTGCTTGGTACAACTCAATACACTGTTGAGCTAGAAGACGCTTCTCGTCGAGTGCCCCCAACTCTTATAGCCGTCGGCGGTGGTTATCGTTGTCCATCAATTGGTAAGAGAGGGCCACCCGAAGTGAGAGAATTTGGACTTATAGAGGGAGCACAGTCTCACTCCCGTAGACTAGGGAGAAGGGTGTGCTGCCAGTCGACGTTCGGACCGTTGTGCGGTAGGCCCAGAGATATTCACCCATCTTCTCATTCCAGTCACGCTTATTAGAAGACACGAACTTCTTGAAGAACTTTATGATAGTCTTGTTGAACGCTTCTGCTAGCCCATTTGCTGCTGGGTTGTAGACAGTTGAAGCTACGTTCTGGATTCGATTTTTATCACAAAATCGGTACAAAGTGTGACTTGCAAACTCTGGCCCATTGTCGTAGATAATCCTTCGAGGTAGTCCAAAGTGATATATGATGTGATGTTTGACGAAGCTAATCACGTTGAGATCTTTACCTCAGCGAGTGGCACGGCTTCTGCCCACTTGGAGAAGTAATCGGTGATGGCGAGGATAAACCGGTGCCCCTTAGACGAAGGTGGACTAATTGGTCCAATGATGTCCATTTCCCATGCTTCGAATAGCCAAAATGCTACCGTTGAGTGTATGAATTATGAGGGCTAGTAAAAGAAGTCTGCATGGATTTGGCACATTCGGCATTTTCTTGCATAGTCAACGACATCCGCTACCATTGTTGGCCAATAGTAACCCATCCTCCGAAGATCTTGTAGCTTCGGACCAAGTTGATGTACGCTGCAAACACCGTCGTGAGCTTCACGGAGTGTCTGCTTCATCTCTGCATTCGATAGGCATCGTAGCAGAAGCCCATTATAGGAACGACGATACAACATTTTAGTAGCCGTATCATAATAGAGTCGGAGAGAACGTCTCATGATGGAAGTAGCTTTCTTATGGTCCTCAGAAAAAATTCCATAGACGGCGTAGTCGATGAATGCGAGTCTCTAGTATTGGATGCTGGTGTCTGTCTCCACTGAATAGCTCAGGCACGTGCTGAGGCTGTTTTTCAGGGAGGCTAATTCTTGGTCTATCACAGTAATGAGTTCATGAGTATTGACCGGAATGGCCAAAGAGGCTGCGAGGCCGGCCAGGACGTCGGCCTCGATATTCCTTAGCCGAGGTACGTATTCTATAAAGAACCCGTCGAATGTGGAGATTATATTGAGTGTGGCTTGGTGATAAGGAATTAAATCCTCATGTCAGACTTCGTACTCACCCCGGACTTGGCTTACTATCAGCTTGGAGTCGCCATAGGCCTCTAAGTATTCGACTCCAATTTGTTTAGCGAGTTAGAGCCAAATAACGAGAGCGGTGTACTCTGCCACATTGTTGGAGCACGGCTCCGTGAGAGAGTAAGCACGGTGGATGACTAGATCGTCTGGGAAAATAAGCACTATCCCGACTCCAACCACGATATCGCCTTTGGGACCTATTCTTGAAGCACCGTCAAAGAACATCCGCCAAACGGCCTCTGCACTCGTTATATTAGAATCTACCACTTTGTCTGGGATATCGTCGTAGAGTTTTGACGTTTTCGGCACCGGATTGGCAGCCAAGAAGTCGGTCAATGCTTGGCCCTTGACCGCTTTCTGTGGAACAAATATCATGTCATATGGTTACAGTAGTATCGCCCACGTAGCTAAGCAGGAGTTGAGTGCCCCTGACTTGGTCATGAGGACCCTGAGGGGGTTAACTCGTGAAATCGCATGAATGGTCTGTCCCGATACATAATGTAGGATTTTCTGAATTGCAAAGACCAGAGCAAGACATTCCTTCTCAACAGGGTTGTATCTGTGTTCCGCACCGATCATCATTCTGCTGAGGTAATAAATGACATGTTTGTGGCCTGTACCAATTTTCTGGGCTAGTAGAGCACCGAGAGAGTGATCCATCACACGTACGTACATCAAGAAGGGTCTTCCCACAACTGAGGCCACCAAGATTGGGGGATTTGTAAGATACTGGGGTCCAATCCTGGCATGTCTTCATAGCTCCAGGAAAAGACGTCGATATACTCCCTTACGAGCTGTAGTAGGGATTCACGGTCTTCGTCAGACAGACTTTTGCTAATGAAGATAGGTTTAGGAGCAGATTCATCGCCCAGATCGACCTGTACGACTTCGTCCTCAGTGGGAGGCTCTCGTTGCTTGAACCACATCTCCCACAGTGCGTCTAGGCGTTGGGCCCATGGCTCGACTTAGAAGGGTTCAGGTGGGTCCTCGTCGTCTTCTCAGGCTGTGCTAACGCCATGTTGATAGATAGTGTTTTCCTGAGCATTCAAGCATATGCTTGTCTCGGAGTCCCAAGCGGAGGACTCTGAAGAGTGAGAATACAATTCGCCTTCCTTCTTCGAACCTTCGGGAGTTGATGGAGGCACGACATACCCCAAACCATGCCGAGTCTTATTGTAGTAATCCTCGAATTTGCCTGCAGGAACGAGGAGCCGCAGAGGCAGCCGTCGACCTTTGCCATAATTCAAGCCTTGATTGCTTTTAAGATCATAACATATGTTCTGGATAATGCGCTTGGCTTGTGAACTGTAGTAGTATATTTGCATCCTTCCGCCTTCAGGCTCTGGTTCTTGCTCATCTTGGATGAATGACTGAGGACATTCTACCCTGCCGAAGTTGATGGGTTTGTTTCCCCTCCTCCTTGGTAGGACTATGAAGCAGGAGATTTGACTCGGGAGAATTCGATGCATTGGGATTCCTATGGTCGGGGTCATTGTGCATCCGGTCCACTTTAATGGCTCCAATATACCCTATGTAGTACAGAGGGCGATCGTGCCTGTTATTCTTTAGCAACATGTCTGTTGTGAGAACGTAATGTTGGGTATCGCCTCAATCACATTGTTGCAGTACGGGCACGCTGCAGGATCTTCGTCCGGCAGCTTGTCCTGTTCCAGGTAGGTGTCTGCGTTCTGCAATGCCTTACTTAGAGCGTCACGGGTGTCTTTGGAGAGACGAAGAAGCTCAAAGAGTGACAAATTTGCTGGAGTATTGGCAAGTTGTGCCAATATGTCAAAATTGTAGGGCCTCTCCAGCCCTTGTACCGCATCTTTCTGCAACGGTTTGTCGAAGCGAGTCTCCTTCTGCTTTTGTTTGTCAGCTGCAGGAGGCTGAGATGGACTTGGGTCGGATGCAACATGGGTCGTGGTTGAAGGAATGATGTCTTCGGAAACATTATAATCGCGCTGGTAGGCCAGCTCTGACCTTGTTGCTACTGCCAAAGCTTCTTCGACGGAGGGAGAAACCATGTAACAAGCTTTCGATTTCTTCCTCTTCGACTTTGTGGTAGAAGACAACACTTGCTGTGTCATGTCCTGGACAAGATCTGGGTAAATCCACATGACCTCACACCGCGGTGTGCTAAGAGGTACCAACCCGACTGCTAGGTTGCGAGCTGGAGGGAGATTAACGACCTCCATCGTTGCCCTTGGAATTGGGACAACGCTATCATGGGCCTCCATTGCTGGAAAGTTACCAAATTAGAGAGACACCATGTTGGCAGCGACCGTCTTGTTGTCGAAGTCCAAAGTGAGGGTCTTGGAATCGAGCAGCCGCTGGATGTATCGTTTTAGACATACCGATGATAGTGGCAGTATTTGGGATTGTCGACCTTATCTGCCTCATCATGTCGCTTGATCTGAGGCAGCTGGAGCTTATTGCTTTTCATTAGCACGTCAAAGATAGGCATGACATCATCGTCGTCGAAGGAGTAGATCTCTCTCGGCTTTGGAGCTTCAACCGTCTTCTGTTCTGGCGTAGGGGATTTCTTGGCCAAATTGACGGTAAGGACCTGTTTTCCTTTGCCGTCACGGGTACTGTTGCCGTTATTTTTATTGTTGTTGTTGTAAGGAAGCTTTCTCCTATCGTCAGCAACGGGGATCTGGATTCCGAGTAGCCGGACGTACTTCACATTCTTCACAGTAGCGATGGCACTGATGATGAATGTCGTCCAATCTTTGAACTGCGTAGCACCGGTCCAGAGTCCTACTGCTGGAAGTAGAATACTCTGGCACATATCCATTATTGTAGATTTAAAATTGCCGGGGGTAGCTTTAGCACAGCTTGCCTGTATCGCTCTATATACTCTTGTACAGGCTCTTTTTCTTTCTGGGCGATGTCTGTTAGGGAGGACATCGTCATGTCATTTCTTTCGTCATAGAATCGGGCGAGGAAGAGGCGCTTGAGTTCTTCGAAGGACGAGATGCAATTGTCCTGAAGACTACAAAACCAGTCGAAAGCTACCTCGGACAGTGTCGTCAAATGGAGTCATGGTGAAGGGCTTGTACTTTGGCAGGGTAGATGCCCCATGGTCGTCTCAAAATAACTCATGTATAGACAGGGAGATGTCTTCCCGTCAAATGGAGTCATGGTGAAGGGCTTGTACTTTGGCGGATACGACATATTTTTCCACTCAAGAGGATATGGTTGTCGTACCCCCAGCTCGTGCAGTGTGTCCCGATTGCCCATCGAGTCCAGGCAGGCTCAAAGTACTCGTATTTCCCGCATGGCCTCCCAGGCCTCATCTGCTGCGGGAGGAGCAGACGATCCTAGCAGAGTATGATTTCCATTAGCGGGAAGGGCAGTTGCGTTTAAGTCTCCGTTGGTTCCAGGGTCCTGGCTTGCTTGCACAGAGATCCTCGGCGGTTGTGAGACCATGTTCGCGTTGATCTCCAACATTGTTTAGGTCAAAGCTTGCATTGAGGCACTCATAGTGTGCATCATCGCTTCAAGAGTGTCGAGGCGTTGAAGGTCGTTGGTGCCTTCAACGTTCTCCCTAGCCATATATACTGTCCTGACATGGGGAGGGACAGATGGGACGGTGGACCTCTTACTTTTTGCCTCAGACTCTTCCATCGAGTAGTCCTCGGGAAAGCTTGGTAGTGTCGTATCATCCTCGGATTCAGAGGGAATACTACCACCAGTGATTTCCACATTTATTCCTTAAGAATCGTTGTCTTCGTGGAACGACAGGTTATTATAGAGTTCTGGAGGACTGCTACCCCCAGCTTGTGGGGTCATCTTGGGTCTGGAGAAAGTATCACCCCCAGTTGTTGATAGTTTTGCCTTTGAATGGGTGCAAAAAAAAAACCTTATGTCGGTACCGCTACTTGCCTCCGGCCCCTCGATACACTGTCTTAGAGTGGAGGGTTGGAGGTGCTGGACTTCCGGCCTCCCCTCGTGGAAGAAGATTTCCAAGCAGAACAACATGAGGCAAAGGAAAACTCCTCTTCTGGTATTTGTACCTGTTTTCTGGGGCATTGTCGGACGGGCGCTCTATGTTGTAGTCATTACGATGTCGACTGCCTATTTGCAGGTACTGCAGCTTTAGCACAACAGCAGTTAATGATGATGTAGGCATAGTGGTGTCCAGGACGGGACATCTCACATGCCGTGGTCGTCTCCTTTACCTTGCGCTTGTGATTGGTCACGTCACACAAGTCAGACGAGGGATGACTCACCTTTACACCCTAGTTGTGAACATGGTAGACCGAACACATGGGCGCGTAGGCGAGGTTTTTGCTCCTTGACTTGGAGTTCGTACAAGAACTTTTTCAAGTCACTAGTGGAAGACTTTTGAGACTAACCTTGTCCCCGTGATATTGCGAGTTGGGCGAATGGGTCGGTCTTGTATAACTTTCCGTCAGGGGCACGTATAACAGTTAACGGCGCACGTTGACGGTCAGCCAACTGAGCAGAGGCTTGAGCTTGATGAGCCCGCACTGCTCTAGACTTCCTTGTCCTAACACGTGCTGGTGCACAGTACGAAGAGTCCAAGTCTGTCCCCTCGTCAGGGCGGTGCATGGAGTCGAGACCACATGAGAGTCTGTCGAAGATAGAGCCTTTGACGGTGTAAGGGCCGCATGCATTTATCTTCGTGCGCCTGAAGTTTAGTACCGCATGGTCCTTCTACACCCCTTGATGTGGACGCATGGATCGAGCATCAACACCCAAGCTTCTGGCATCATCATGTTTTTCTCTGCCAGAGCTTGAGTGCTGAGCAGTCTTCTTCTCAGACATGACTGCCTCATGGACAAGGATAGCCTGGGTAGACGCATGATGCGCGTCATCAGGGAGAGAGACATGGATCGCATGCTCTGCAGTTGGGCGAGGCACATCGGCCTTGGCTACTCATGTCATGCGGGTCTTTTTAGGCTTTGCTAACATTGGCGTAGGACTAGCGCTACCCTCTGAGAGCATTTTTTCGAAAGCCTGTTGGTCGAAGCGTACAACCGCAGTTGGGTTGAGCCCAGCTTCGCTGTATCAGACTGGTCACAACCTTCTCGTCGGAGGAAAAAGATGTCCCCAGCAGAGTCGACATCTTGATTGCCATTGATGTAAAATTTAAACAAGTTTTGTTGTTTAACAAACTAAAGAATACAAAGAGATCCTAGACAGGAAATCTAAATACAATATTTTTTTGATTCTGGAGAGTGTGACGATGGAGATCGAGTACTGCAGTGACTCCTTTACTCCGTTGACGGTCCGATGAGGGAATGAGAAATTCTCTCTTTTGTTCTCTCTCCTGTTCCTGTCCGTATATCTGTCTCTGTCTATCTGTGTGCGTATTGGGTATGCTACCCTGCTATTTATAGCTATCATACGGATGAGCTATGCGTGTGCATATGCTATGCGTGCATGGATGCTGAAGTTGCCACATCTTCATCCTTAACAGGATGCAATTGCCACCGTGGACATCCGTTGCTAAAAATCTGGTTGGTTCCCATCCTTGGTATGCACGACTTTGTCAGCTCGACGCGTGGCCTGCACATAGTCGTAGAGAATCTCCTCAGTTGCAACAGAAAGATTTTGGCTTGAAAAGGTACTGCCATGTTGAACGCATAGGGTCTGGAATGCATAGGACGAGAGACGTATGGAGTCTGAAACACATAGGGCCAGATATGCATGAAGTCTGGAACGCATAGGGCCAGAGACGCATGGAACGCATGGAGTCTGGAATGCATAGGGCCAGAGACGCATGGAACGTATGGAGTCTGGAACACGCATGGAACGGTTTTGCTGCATACAGACAAAAGGTAATCATGATGGTGACGTGAGCACTAGCGCCGACTGTTAGCGTCAGAATCGAGGGATTAAGATCCATTATTGCTGTCAGAGTCATAAGTGCACTGACTTGACTGATGTGTCTCTATGCGTCCAAGGCATTATGCGTCACTTGATCTTTGGTGCATGGGGACTGACGCGCGTAGGGTTCTTTTGAGATTTTTTATGCTTCTACAATTGGATGTCATTGTTGTAGTCGCTTGGTTGTTGCAGTATATTTATATAGCCAAAATATGTACCCGAACTAGAGGAAGATCATATATGAGCTCCCAAAGCTATTCTACTTCATCTGTTGCAACCACCAGAGCATAAAACTCAGACTTCATAAATGAGTGAGAGAGCAAAGTCTGTTTATTCGACTTCCACGATATAACAGCTCCATTTATAGAGAAGATATATCATCGTGTAGATCTTTCATCTCTTCTTCTGAGACCAACTAAGATCATTGAATCCTTCCACCATAGCCGGATAATTGTTGTAGTACAATGCATATTTTTGAGTCTTCTTGAGATCTCATAATTGTTTTAACAACTTTCTAGTATTCCATATATGGATAACGGATTACTCGTGAACTAACTCTGCATCCCTACGACAAAAAAAAATGTCAGGTCTAGTGGCACTCATAGCATACATTAAACTTTTAATGATGCTTGAGTACTCCAACTAGTAGACACTTTCTTTGATTTGGTTTCAGTTTCTTGTCACACTTATAAGGCGATATCAATCCCAGGAAGGTCTTGATGTCCATAGCTTGTGGGCATCTTTACTATGTAGTGAGCTAATGATAGAGAAATCCAGCTTCCGTCTGGATGATCTTTATCCCCAAGGTAACATCAACATCTCTTATGTCTTTCGTACTGAACTTGTACGAGAGAAATTTCTTTGATTCTGTGATGAATTTTAGATACGTACCCAAGATTAGTATATGGTTCATATAGAGATAATAACTCCTTTGCTATCAGAGAACTTGGTGTATATATACTTATTTGTCTCGCTTTGTAATTGTTTGATCAAATAATTTTATCAAAATTCTTGTGCCACATCTTGGGTGCCTGCTTTAGATCATACAAAGATTTTACCAATTTGTATAATTTGTCTTGAAGTCCCTTGATGACAAACCCTTTTGGTTGTTTCATGTTATTTTTTTCAATCAAATTTTAATTCAAGAATATTGTTTTGACATCCATTTGATGAATTACCAATTAGTGAATTACACCCAAAGCAATAACCATCCTGATAGTTATCATTCGCACAACTGAAGCGTATGTGGCAAAATAGTCGTTTCCTGCTTCTGAGAAAATCCTTTAGCCACCAATCTTTCCTTGAACTTATCAACAGTTCCGTCATCTTTAATCTTCTTCTTGAAGATTCATATACATTCGATGGATTTTTGTTCCTTCAGGTAGACTGAGTTATGTGTCAATATCATTATTGATTGTCTCATTCCAGAAAATAGCATCTCTGGTTTTTATCGCTTCTTCATGTGTAAGCAGATCTGCACATAATAGGTGACGAAGTCTTCCTCAAAATCATTCGTCCTTCTCACTTGCTTGGAAGGTGGCTTAGCGAGTACTGGTTCAAATATTACATCTTCAGTTTCAACTTCTACTTGGACTTCAACTTCTTTGGAAGTGATAGCCCCCTTAGTGCTTATAGTGTTCTCCGATAAATTCGAGAGAATGATGTTCTTTTGCCTGGAAAACTTATTCTTGAAGAATTCAACTCGCAGGATTCAATGATCTGATTAGATTCAAGATCAAGGAACTACGAGCATCACTCTTCTCGATATAACCAGAAATATATTCATTCTAGTCCTTATTTCCAGCTTTTGAATCTTGATGTCGGAAAGCTTCACATAAGCCAGACACCCCACACTCGAATGCCATTAAAGTTGGATCTGACTTTGAACTAGAGTTCATGAGGAATGTTGTCTGATTGTGTAAATAGTAATCTATTGAGAATAAAAGTGGTCGTTACCGCAACTTCTTCCCAGAAGCATTTCCGAAGAGATGTTGTCAACATCATATAGTTCATCATCTTCATTAATGTATGATTCTCGCTTTCTGCTATTCCATTTGATTGGGATGAATACAAAAGAGTCGTTTCATTGACAATTCTATATTCATTGTTGAACGATACAAATTCAAGATAACGAAACTGTCCGCCTCGGTAGCTTCTGAGTCTCTTTAGTAGTTGTCTCCTTTGACGTTCCGCTTCAGCCTTGAAGTCCTTGAACTTTTCGAACGCTTCATCTTTCGAATTTAGAAGATAGATGAAAATGTACTTCGAAAAGTCATCGATGAAGGTAAATAAATACTTCATCCCGACCTTTGTGGAGAAGTGTTTGAAGTCACAGATATCTGAGTGCAGCAATTCTAGAAGATCTATACTTCAGTTCACTCGACTGAATAACTTTCTTAAAAAGATTATGCACCTAGACTTTACATTTCTCCAATTGTTTTACCACCAAATTTAGAGATAAGATCTAAACTAGACATTTTGTTAATTCTTTTACAATGAATATGTCATAGTCTATTGTGTTATAACTCAAGAGAGTAACCAAAAATAGACACTTTATTAATAAATTAAGCGTAAGTTACAACTTGTAATTTGAATTCCTTTGGTACAATTTTTTTTCGAAGTATACTCATTTATAGGACATCACCATTTGGTATGCATTGATGTACATCCTCAAGCATGCATTACACATGAGACCCCCAGTGATTAAATTCTTGGCAACAACGGGTACATGCTTCACGTTCTACAAGATAAGTGTCATCTTTGAAGTCAGTTTCAGCACTATTGACTCGATCTCCTATACTTTTGCTTTTGATATGTTCGCCATTAAAACCATTTCAGATGTAGGTTCATAAGTGGTGAATAGTTCTTTCTTTGAACCAAGGTGACAAGATGCACCCATGTCCATCCACCAATCAGTGTCCACGCTATATGAGTTAATCTGCGCGATCATAGCGACCAAGTTAAGCTCACCTTGCTCTTTTGGCTTTGGTTTTGACTTAGACCTGCAGTTCTTTTTGGAGTGGCCTTTCTTGCCACAGTTGAAGTAAGCCCCATCGTTGCTAGACTTGGACTTTAAAGAAGCTGACTTCACCTTCAGATTGTTGAATTCATTCTTTTTGTTGTTGTAGGAAGCCTTATGTTTCCCTTTGGAATCTCTAACTTACACCATCTTTGCCTTAGCAAACTGCTTAGATAGGGTATCCACTTTGATCTTACTTCTAGCTTCATCTTCAATATGAATGAAGCGTAGAAGATCTTCAAGCAATATCTTCGTCTTCTGGTAGTACATGTCAGTTGTGAACCGATCCTAGCTGGCAGGGAGTTTAGAGACGATAACACCCACCATGAACTTATCTGCTTGTGACATAGCCTCCTTCTGAATCTTTTGCTGCAAATTTAATAGTTTTTCACTTGTGGCAACATCGTTTTCACGTCTTCAAATTCCATTTTCATGAATTTGTCGACGAGATAAATCTTGGACATCTTTTCATTGTCCTTATACTGTTTTTTAAGAGACTCCAAGACATCTATTGCTTACTCATTGTTGTAAGATTCAGAATGGAATCATCCATGGAGTTGAGAATTCAACAACTAGCAGAGGTCATCTCTCCTCCATTTTTGTTGTGTACTAATTACGGTAACCAAAAACATGGACATCGTCGATTTCTGGAAGAATTGGTTCAGACTCCGTCAACATGTAATCTACGTTGACTAGTTAATGATTCAAGCTAATCTTCGTTTTCCAAATATTGCAATGCTCTCCATTAAACTTCTCTAGTTTATGAAAACTTCTATCCAGAAGACATGTATGATTTTTCATCAAGTTGCTCGGATCTTGATTTGAAATTGTTATTTCCGAGTTACAGAAAATCGTAAAAAGTATGTAAAAAATAGAAGATTACAACAACTTTAGAAACAAAAAGATTGCAAGAACAAGTTGCTCAAATTGAAAGCTATAAAAACTTTGTAACATAGTTGCTACAACAAGAAACATATGAAGAAGAACGAGACAGAAATACTTGCTTGAGTGATTAAAACTACGGTTGTTCAAAGTAAGATTCAACCATTTCCGTCGATCTGCTTCCAGGAACCAACAAGTTCACTGATAGAACTTATGGAACGCTCCTTGTCACCCTCGGAATAGACATGTAGCACTTGGACGGACAACACTTCGTGGCTTATTGCTGGTGCTAACTCTTCTCTCGTACAATATATTCTTCTAAGTCTTCTCTCCAAAAGAGAAACCCAAGAGAATATATAGGAGAGTCAACCCCCTAGTAGCCACCATGTCACGCCCCAGTCCCAAAATGCCGAGGGACTAGAGAAGCGTGGCAATGGCCAGCAGCACGCACCGATGGACAATCCAATTTAATGGATCCATCAGGGCATGCTTAAGCTGTAGTCTAGCAGTAAAGTGTTACAGTCTCAGGTATTTCTAATCTCATCCACAGATAACACAGATTAATTGCCAGGAAATAAATGCAATGGAATTAAATTAGCTATAGCAAATAAGGTTATCTCGGGGAAACAATTCCGAGAACTTAGTTTGTTACATTTAAGGAAAAGACAGGAAATAAAATGCTGGAAAATGTAAATACTGAGTAGTTGAAGCCAGCGCTCAAGAGAAGTCTTCGGCCACTATCTCGTCCTCTGTTCCTGGTTCTGTTCCGAGGAGTGCTCCGGTACCGTACACTTCTGGGTAGTTCTCTTCAGCTGTACCTGGGGACATCATCCATTCCAGGTCCTCAGGGGACATAGCAAGGTACAGAAAAACTCAAGCCAAATGAATATCAGTGCAGCAATAAGATAATCAGCAGGGTAAACTAAGTAACCAACTATGTGATATGCAATATGAGAGCAGCACTAGATCTCAGGCTGAAGCCACTACAAGCTCTGTGTCGGGGAGCCGGTAGCGGCAATAACTATGAATTTCACTATGATATATACTATGTTATATATATATAATATCAGCCTGTAGTCTGTGTGTCTCTCCCCACCCAATGTAATCCCACGTCTCATGTCCACGATGCCTCATGTCCATGTCACGCACGATTATAACTAATGCAGCAAGTCTGATAGCTATGAATCAATTGTCTAAGAATGTAAAGTCTATGTCATAAAACATGCATCCTATACAGAATCACCTTGAATGTCTCAGGAAGACTCTGTCTCATGAAATAGTGTCAAGTGTCCTGGGTTTTGGTGTACTTGATAGGACAAGTACGGGAATTATCGGGTCTCGTTATCCATGTCTATGTGACGTTACACAACCCCGCGTACGGAGTTGGCACCCGACTATGATCGGACACTAAGCACGTCACTCGTTTCCTAGGTTAAGCAGTTAAAACATGTTTATATTTAATTCCACAAGAAATCCATTAAAACACTATGTCAAGAATTACTGAGATTTGGCAATCTTTACTTGTCCATTATTGCATAATTAAATCCAGAAAATAATTAGCAAGCTGCAGGGTTTGGCAAGGTACACTTGCCTGTGGTTCCTGTTCCAATTGCGGCTCTGACTTCAGCTGGAATTGCAGGCGGTACTCCGGTTGCTGAAACAAATATCACCATCAGATTCAGAAAATATCAATCAGCTAGAAACGCCTGTCCGTGGGTCCAATTTGGAGACAACGGCAGAAACGGCAGTTTCGGGCCAAAACGGGGTCCACCGGTGGGCCCGCTTTGCACCGAAAAACGCGTCAGGGTCAACGGTCTCCAAATTCACCAAACTTAGTGTCCACAGATCAGAAACGCTGATACGAACCCAACGGAACTTTCAGAATTGAATTCCGATGAGCCGATCACAAAATCGCCCGTCGAGCGGGGCCTGTGGGGCCCACGACACGCGATTTCGTCAACGTTCTCAGAATTGAACCAAACTTGACCCACAGGACCAGCGTATCGCTACGGGTCCGATGGCGCAAGTTTCGTCTCGATCCGACGTGTGTACACAAAGTTAGGTCGAATTGCAGAAAAGACGGATACGGGGCGATGTCCGCGGATACGCGTTGATTTCGGTGTGCACGCACACCCAAATCAGCTTTGGCGAAATCCCACACGTCCGTATCGACGAGGCGCACGTATCTGTGAAGACCGCGCGCGACCAAGTCGTCCCGTTTGGCGGGACGTACTCAGTTCCGGGGTGAATCGGGGTCTGGGTTTTTCCTGTTTTTGGATCGCGGTGTGCGATCACCACAGGACGCGATGCCCCGAACGGTTTGTCCGGACACCGAGAGGGTCATACAGGCTTCGTAACGCAATTTGCGGAATCGAAAACGGAGCTACGAGCAAAAAGTTACACGCACCTGAACTGGGCCTGAAAACCGAGGTTCGAGTTGTGTCCGACACGTGTCCGACTCGTGTCGGACACAGGGAATTGGGGCTTTAGGGTTAGGGTTTTCCGGCCGACGGCGGGGAGGCCGGAGGCTGCGCTTAGCGGAGGCGATCGAGGGCGGCTCGGGGCTGGGGCGGCGAGCCACGCGGCTGCGTGCTGGCGGCTGGGGGCGCGGCTGACGGCGGCGCAGGGGTCGGCCGGCGCTGGAGAAGAAGGAAGAGGGGTCGTCGGTCGAGGCTGCGGGCGGCTGAGCTGGGAGGCGGGGAGCGGCGTGCTGGGGCGCGGAGGCGCTGGCAGCGACGTCGAGCGGGGAGGCGGTCGACGGCGGGTGGCGGACGGAGGGATGGCCGGAGGGAGAGGGGATTCTAGGGTTTATATAGGAGCGGTGAGCGGGGGGGGTGGCCGGGTGAGGCGGCCAGGTGGCTGGGATCGTAGGAGCGTGGCCGGCCAGCGCGGCGTGAGGCGGACGGAGCGGCGCCGGACGCGGCGTGCGACGCGGGGAGGGGTACGACGTGGGAGGAGAGAGGGGATGCGGGCGGGTGGCGGGTCCGGGTCGGGTCTGCTGGATCCGACCCGACCCGCTAGGCAGGGGACTGGGCCGGGTTTGGGGAATGGGTTTGGGCTGGGCTCGTGGGCCGGGCCGGCTGGGCTGGGTTATAATAAATAATAATAAGAATATTAATAATAATAAATAATAATAATAATTAAAAACAGTAAATTAATTAATAAATAAATAATTAATTAAATAAATAGTTTTTAGGCATTTAAAAATAGGTCTGGGGTCCGATAAATTCCAGAAAAATTGCCCTAAGTCCAGTTTTTCATTTTACACCCAAAAATATTATTTTCATAATATTTTAATATTGTTTAATATCAATTAAAAATCATTGAATAATTAAAACCCTGTTTTTAAATTACAGAAAATTCCCAGAAAATTCCAGAAAATTGTGAAAATTCCAAGTTTTTAAAATTTTGAAAATTCATTGGGTTTACAATCTACCCCCTTAAGAAGATTGCGTCCTCGCAATCAAAGAATAACCGGTCAACAGAGATGACGCGGTCGCAAGCATCGTTTGAAAACACATCACAAGAGGCTTCAGGGAAATACCGTTTCCCTAAAAATCGAAAGTTTACACTTTCCAGGAAAATATAGTTAAAACTATAACTTTTATGAAAACCAGGTTATTATTAACAAGTTGCAAATTACTAGGTTGGGGCTGAGGTCACGAACCAACGGGCACGAACTACAACAAGACTAGAACGGAAAACTATAAATCACTTACTCGCATCAGCGTCCTGCACAGCTATCGCGTAGGCTTGTCCTCGACCTTGAGGTGGATTCCTCTGCTGCTGCTGGGCTTGCTGGAAGAGTGTCGCCTGAGGTGCCAGAGGTGGCCTCGGTGCTGGTGAAGCTGGTTGGTTCGCCCTTGGTGCTCCATCTCGATGCTGGGGACAGTCCTTGGCTATGTGCTGATTGGTGCCGCAAATCAGGCACAATCCCAACTTGCGTCTGCAGTCCTTCTCGACATGACCTAGCTTGCCGCAGTAGTGACAGGTAGGAAGGGTCTGCGAAGCTGCCCTAGGTGGCTGGTTCGTGTGAGTTCTCTTTGCAGATTCTCCCGGTGGTGCTCTGTCTGGTGCTGAGGTGATTGGCCGCTTAAGGCGAGACTCTCTCCTGGTGACGCGTTCCATGCGTCGGGCTGCAGCGAGAACATCCGAGTAGGAGGTAGGTGCGACGGATCCGATGAGTTTCTGCAGCTCAATGTTCAGTCAGTCGAAGAATTTCTCGGCCTTCTCTTCCTCCGTCGGGATCAGGGTTGGGGCGAAGCGGCTCAGACGAATAAATTCCGCGTTGTACTCTTCCACTGTCATAGAGTCCTGAGTGAGACGGTTGAATTTGTCCCGCAGTTCGGATCGTGCGATAGCCGGAATGTACATCTCTTGGAAGAGTCTGGAGAACTCCTCCCAAGTGACTCGGTCTGGTCCGAGTCGCGTCTCCTCAGACAACCACCAGTGGTGCGCGTTGCCTGTCAACTGCATTCGGACAGCAGTCATCCAGCGTTCCCGGGGGAGCTCGGCTGCTTCAAGTTGATGCCGTATGTTGGTGAGCCACTCGTGAACTTCTGTGGGCTCTTCCTTGCCGGAGAAAGTGCGGGGCTTCAGTTGGCGGAAGTCAGTGATAGAGCCTGTAGATGGCCGTCGAGCTGGTAGGTTGGCCTGCTCCAGTACAGTTATGATGCTGTCCCTCCAGAAGTTGGCTTCGCGACGCTGAGCCTCGTGTTGGACTTGTTGCTGGGCTTGCATCATCGCGTAGATCATTTGGAATATCTGCTGCCCGTCAATTGGCTGTCCTTGTGGGAGTACGGGGGTTGGTGGGACGAACTGCGGCGGAGGTGGAATGTCATCGCGTCGGAATCGGGAGGTAGGTTGACCTGCCTGCTGGCTCTGTTGAGTTGGTGGAACTTCTCCGACTGGTGTCACTTCGTCGTCATAGGTGACACCTGTAGCTTGTGGGGTTCCGACGGGAGTCTCGTTGCATTCTTGGGGGTCCATTTTCCTGTATCAAAAATAACCAATAAGAGCCGCACGGGAATCAAGGCAAGATGCAAGTAAATTATTTGAAGTCGATATAGAGATCAAAACGATTCAAGCAAGTGGATGAGATCCTAAAAACTTATCCTATCTTATTGCAGGCCTGTTCGGTCCCTAAGTTGAAACCGAACAATTTAGTCGTAGACCTGCATGGGCCACCACAAAAATCATGTCACGCCCCAGTCCCAAAATGCCGAGGGACTAGAGAAGCGTGGCAATGGCCAGCAGCACGCACCGATGGACAATCCAATTTAATGGATCCATCAGGGCATGCTTAAGCTGTAGTCTAGCAGTAAAGTGTTACAGTCTCAGGTATTTCTAATCTCATCCACAGATAACACAGATTAATTGCCAGGAAATAAATGCAATGGAATTAAATTAGCTATAGCAAATAAGGTTATCTCGGGGAAACAATTCCGAGAACTTAGTTTGTTACATTTAAGGAAAAGACAGGAAATAAAATGCTGGAAAATGTAAATACTGAGTAGTTGAAGCCGGCGCTCAAGAGAAGTCTTCGGCCACTATCTCGTCCTCTGTTCCTGGTTCTGTTCCGAGGAGTGCTCCGGTACCGTACACTTCTGGGTAGTTCTCTTCAGCTGTACCTGGGGACATCATCCATTCCAGGTCCTCAGGGGACATAGCAAGGTACAGAAAAACTCAAGCCAAATGAATATCAGTGCAGCAATAAGATAATCAGCAGGGTAAACTAAGTAACCAACTATGTGATATGCAATATGAGAGCAGCACTAGATCTCAGGCTGAAGCCACTACAAGCTTTGTGTCGGGGAGCCGGTAGCGGCAATAACTATGAATTTCACTATGATATATACTATGTTATATATATATAATATCAGCCTGTAGTCTGTGTGTCTCTCCCCACCCAATGTAATCCCACGTCTCATGTCCACGATGCCTCATGTCCATGTCACGCACGATTCTAACTAATGCAGCAAGTCTGATAGCTATGAATCAATTGTCTAAGAATGTAAAGTCTATGTCATAAAACATGCATCCTATACAGAATCACCTTGAATGTCTCAGGAAGACTCTGTCTCATGAAATAGTGTCAAGTGTCCTGGGTTTTGGTGTACTTGATAGGACAAGTACGGGAATTATCGGGTCTCGTTATCCATGTCTATGTGACGTTACACAACCCCGCGTACGGAGTTGGCACCCGACTATGATCGGACACTAAGCACGTCACTCGTTTCCTAGGTTAAGCAGTTAAAACATGTTTATATTTAATTTCACAAGAAATCCATTAAAATACTATGTCAAGAATTACTGAGATTTGGCAATCTTTACTTGTCCATTGTTGCATAATTAAATCCAGAAAATAATTAGCAAGCTGCAGGGTTTGGCAAGGTACACTTGCCTATAGTTCCTGTTCCAATTGCGGCTCTGACTTCAGCTGGAATTGCAGGCGGTACTCCGGTTGCTGAAACAAATATCACCATCAGATTCAGAAAATATCAATCAGCTAGAAACGCCTGTCCTTGGGTCCAATTTGGAGACAAGGGCAGAAACGGCAGTTTCGGGCCAAAACGGGGTCCACCGGTGGGCCCGCTTTGCACCGAAAAACGCGTCAGGGTCAACGGTCTCCAAATTCATCAAACTTAGTGTCCACAGATCAGAAACGCTGATACGAACCCAACGGAACTTTCAGAATTGAATTCCGATGAGCCGATCACAAAATCGCCCGTCGAGCGGGGCCTGTGGGGCCCACGACACGCGATTTCGTCAACGTTCTCAGAATCGAACCAAACTTGACCCACAGGACCAGCGTATCGCTACGGGTCCGATGGCGCAAGTTTCGTCTCGATCCGACGTGTGTACACAAAGTTAGGTCGAATTGCAGAAAAGACGGATACGGGGCGATGTCCGCGGATACGCGTTGATTTCGGTGTGCACGCACACCCAAATCAGCTTCCGCGAAATCCCACACGTCCGTATCGACGAGGCGCACGTATCTGTGAAGACCGCGCGCGACCAAGTCGTCCCGTTTGGCGGGACGTACTCAGTTCCGGGGTGAATCGGGGTCTGGGTTTTTCCTGTTTTTGGATCGCGGTGTGCGATCACCACAGGACGCGATGCCCCGAACGGTTTGTCCGGACACCGAGAGGGTCATACAGGCTTCGTAACGCAATTTGCGGAATCGAAAACGGAGCTACGAGCAAAAAGTTACACGCACCTGAACTGGGCCTGAAAACCGAGGTTCGAGTTGTGTCCGACACGTGTCCGACTCGTGTCGGACACAGGGAATTGGGGCTTTAGGGTTAGGGTTTTCCGGCCGACGGCGGGGAGGCCGGAGGCTGCGCTTGGCGGAGGCGATCGAGGGCGGCTCGGGGCTGGGGCGGCGAGCCACGCGGCGGCGTGCTGGCGGCTGGGGGCGCGGCTGACGGCGGCGCAGGGGTCGGCCGGCGCTGGGGAAGAAGGAAGAGGGGTCGTCGGTCGAGGCTGCGGGCGGCTGAGCTGGGAGGCGGGGAGCGGCGTGCTGGGGCGCGGAGGCTCTGGCAGCGGCGTCGAGCGGGGAGGCGGTCGACGGCGGGTGGCGGACGGAGGGATGGCCGGAGGGAGAGGGGATTCTAGGGTTTATATAGGAGCGGTGAGCGGGGGGGGGTGGCCGGGTGAGGCGGCCAGGTGGCTGGGATCGTGGGAGCGTGGCCGGCCAGCGCGGCGTGAGGCGGGCGGAGCGGCGCCGGACGCGGCGTGCGACGCGGGGAGAGGTACGACGTGGGAGGAGAGAGGGGATGCGGGCGGGTGGCGGGTCCGGGTCGGGTCTGCTGGATCCGACCCGACCCGCTAGGCAGGGGGCTGGGCCGGGTTTGGGGAATGGGTTTGGGCTGGGCTCGTGGGCCGGGCCGGCTGGGCTGGGTTATAATAAATAATAATAAGAATATTAATAATAATAAATAATAATAATAATTAAAAACAGTAAATTAATTAATAAATAATTAATTAATTAAATAAATAGTTTTTAGGCATTTAAAAATAGGTCTGGGGTCCGATAAATTCCAAAAAATTACCCTAAGTCCAGTTTTTCATTTTACACCCAAAAATATTATTTTCATAATATTTTAATATTGTTTAATATCAATTAAAAATTATTGAATAATTAAAACCCTGTTTTTAAATTACAGAAAATTCCCAGAAAATTCCAGAAAATTGTGGAAATTCCAAGTTTTTAAAATTTTGAAAATTCAGGGGGTTTACACACCACTACCCATAATTGACAGTTAATTAGGAGAGTAACTTCCCATTAAGTGGACGGTTACAACAATAACCTCCACTAAGTGGACAGTTACAAAAACGGAAATCCCTATGTTGAAGCATACGAACAACCACGCTAGAGCATCAGTCCCACAGAATAACAACCCGGCTGGAGCATCAGTCCCACAGAAGAACAACCCGGCTGGAGAACCAATCCCGCGGGAGCACAGCCGCTGTAGCACCAGTCCACGGGAGCACATCTCGTGCATGATGCGTACGTGCAAAGTACAAAGTGTACCATCAAGACGTCATTTTGCCTTCTTCATCCGAGTCCGAGTCTGTGTCATAGCTCCAAAGAAAAATTTCTAATAAATGATTGACAAAAATATGTTTCTTGGAGAATTTGAATTTTTTTCTCTAGTAAAACACTCCACCATACCAACCACGTGGGCTACTACTCCCCCTATGTGTACAAGTCTATAAAATAACAATATTATATTGAAATACACAGTTGGTGTTGCACATGGATGTGTGACAATTTCTAGAGAACAATTTCAACAAACCCCAACAGAGGTCAAGATACACAATTGTGTTGCATCAGGAGAAACCGTGAAATTTTTTGCCTCGTTGAAAGTAACAGTTAGTTGAGATTTTCGAAGATTTCCAAATCTGAATCCAGACATCTTCTACCAAAAGGATCAGATTTTCTAAAAGAATATTAGAAAAGAATTGGGATCGACATACCAGAAATCAAAAAAATTCAAATTGCTTTCATGCCAAGCACACCAGAGATTTATCATTATAACATGTAGAGAGAAAATGTTGAAATTAGTTAATTATTTTATTGATTGTCTCATTGGCATTATATAGCCTTACAGTCATTAATACAATGATCTCAATCATTATGACAATAATCTCATAATGGAATATCCTGTGACATATTCTGGCATCCCAAATATGTCCTCAGGATATTCCCATGTGCTTATACTATACTTAAATATGACACCCAACATACCATATCAACACTCCCCCTCAAGATGGGTGAAAGATATTCACTAAGCCCATCTTGTCACATCCTCTAATCATGCTCACTGAGGCGAGTCCCTTGGTTAGTCCATCTGCTACTTGATCCCTGGTTGGAACATGGCCAAGCTCCAGTAATCCACTATCCAACTTCTCTTTGATGAAGAATCTATCAATCTCGATGTGTTTGGTCCTGTCATGTTGTACTGGATTGTTGGCGATACTAATAGCTGATTGATTGTCACACCACAGCTTCATCTTGGCTCCTTAATCCAGCTTCAGCTCCACCAGCATATTCTTCAACCATAGCAGATCTGCAACTCCCAAGGCCATAGCTCTGTACTCTGCTTCAGCTATCGATCTGGCCACCACAGACTGCTTCTTACTCCTCCAGGAGACCAAGTTACCTCCTACAAATATGCAATATCCCGAGGTAGACCTCCTGTCATCAGCACAACTAGCCCAGTTAGAATCACAGTAGCCCTCGATGCTCACGTGATTGTTCTTCCTGAATATTAGTCCCTTCCCGGGAGCACCTATCAAGTACCTCAGAATCTGGTACACTGCATCCATATGACCCTTCCGTGGGTCATGCATGTAGCGGCTCACCACACTTACTGCAAAGCAAATATCAGGACGTGTGTGGCTCAAATAGATTAACTTGCCAACCAGTCTCTGGTATCTGTCCCGATCAACTGGTTCTCCAGCCTCAGCATCAATCTTGAACCTCTGATCTATTGGTGTCGCTGCAGGTTTGCACCCCAACATCCCATTTTTTGTGAGAAGGTCCAGTGCATACTTCCTTTGAGAAAGAACAATCCCCTCTGCTTCTCGAGCAATCTCAATCCTAAGGAAGTACCGAAGAAGGCCGAGATCCTTCACCTCGAATTCCTTGCCAAGCTTTCCTTTGAGTTGGGCGATCTCCTGCTCATCATCTCCTGTGATAATCATATCGTCCACATACACCGCAAGCATGGTGATGTGGCCTCCACTCCGACGGAAGAACACAGTATGATCAGCATTGATCTGCTGATATCCCATCCCTATCATCGCCCTTCTGAATCTGTCAAACCACGCTCGAGGAGACTGCTTCAGTCCATAGAGGGACTTCTTCAACCTGCAGACCTTGCCTACTGTCTGATTGGTGCCAAATCCTGGTGGTATCTCCATGTACACCTCCTCCACTAGATCTCCGTGAAGAAACACATTCTTCACATCCAGTTGGTGTAGCTTCCATCCACCATTCGCTGCCAGAGAAATCAGAGTTCTGACCGTGCTCATCTTTGCAACTGGTGCAAAGGTCTCGTCATAGTCGATGTTGTACGTCTGACTGTATCCTTTGGCTACTAGTCGAGCTTTGTAGCGCTCAACCTGTCCATCTGGGTTCTGCTTCACTGTAAAGACCCACTTGCATCCAACTGCTCTCTTCCCCTCTGGCAGTCTCACAAGCTCCCAAGTGTGGTTCTTCTCCAGAGCTCCCAACTCCTCGTGCATTGCCGCTTTCCACTTTGGATCGTTCTTGGCAACCTGCCAATTGTTAGGTACAGTAATACTATCCAAAGATGCTATAAATGCTCCATGAGAAGAAGGGATATGGTCATAAGAAACAAACTGAGCAATATCCCAACTATATCTGTTTGGAGGATTTCCTGTATTGCTGCGAGTGGTCCTCCGTACAGATAGTGGTGTGGGAGGAGTAGAAGTAGGAGGAATGATATCTTGTGAAGGAGGGGGTATCACCTGAAGGGGGGTTGGTGTCGGTGCCTCAGGAGTTGGGACGAACGCAGGCAAGGGACTTGGTACTGGCACTGTCGGTACTGGTCCTGCAGTTTGCTTCTCTCTCCTGCTGTAGGTAAGTAACTCTCCCTGAACCGTAGGCCTAACACCTTCACCTTCTTGTCTCTTCTCCGTGCCTCCATGCCAAACTTCTAAATCGGTTACCACCAAGTTCTCCATCTCCTCCTCTCGCCTAATACTGGCAGTATTAGGCGTGTTGTGTGAAGTTCCGTCCTGGCGGTAGTATGGCTCATGCTCCCGAAAGTGGACATCCATACTGACAAACTTCTTCTTCTCTACTAGACTCCAGCACACATACCCCTTCTGGGTCGCCGAGTAGCCTACAAAGATGCATTTGACCGCTCTCAGGTCAAGTTTCCCAACTGATGGCCTATTGTCCTTCACAAAACACACACACCCAAACACCTTCAGTGGGAGTATCCTACTATTATTGCCTTGCAATACCTCACATGGGGACTTCCATCCGAGGACCTTCGAGGGCATCCTGTTGATGAGTTGAGCTGTTGTCAACACTGCATGCCCCCACAGACTATGTGGGACATTCATGTCGATCATCGTACTTCTTGCGACCTCCAGAAGGTGTCTGTTCTTCCTTTCTGCAACTCCATTTTGTGCTGGTGTGTATGCACATGTGGTCTGATGCTGTATTCCGTGTGCTGACAGGTATTCTGCAAGCGTCCTGTTGGTATACTCCGTTCCATTGTCAGACCTCAGTACCTTCACAACTGCTTTGTACTGAGTCTGGATATGCTTATGAAAATCCCGTAAACAAGCAGGTACATCATTCTTATTTTTCATCAAATATAACCATGTAACACGAGAGGCATACTCAATGAAAGAAACAAAGTACTTATAACCATTCATAGTGTTAGTAGCACATGGACCCCAGACATCAGAATGTACTACCTCAAAAGCAAAAGTGCTCCTATGACCCGTGCCAACATATGAGCTCCTAGTAAGTTTTCCTAACTCGCACGCATCATATACTAATTTCTCTTTATTTATTTTTGCATAAATCTCTGGATACAACTTACTTAGAGTATCAAAGGAAGAATGTCCCATCCTCCGATGATGGAGTATCAAGGTATCCTCAGTCCTCTGCTGCAGTCCTTCCATGCCAGCCTTCTCTGCCATAGATACCAATGCCGAGTCCAGTCCTTCTCGATCTAGGTACCACAGTCCCTCATGCCAAGTGCCAGTCCCAAGTCTTCGTCCTGTCCCTTTCTCCTGGAAGGTCACCTTAGGAATATCAAAAGAAACAATACATTTAAGTTGGAGGATTATAGAACTAATGGACAAGAGACTGACTGGAAAGGATGGAGCATGTAAAACATTGGATAATCTTACTGAACCTGTACAATTAACAGTACCCTTACCGACCACTGGCTGTAAAGTGCCATCAGCTGTCTGAATGCTGTCTGCTGATGCTAGGTGAGTGTAGGAAGAAAACTCACTAGTATTCCCCGTCACATACAGAGATGTTCCGAGTCGATAATCCAGTCTGATGATTCAAGGGAAGAGATAGACGCAAGGGCAAGTGATTCGTCAGTACCTTCTGATGGATGGGCATACATAGCAGCGTTGCCCTTAACAAAGAATGAGGTGGACGCCTCCTCTGTTCTACTCCTCATGTCTCCCAGTGCCTGGTCCTCCACAGTAAAGGTGCCATCAGCTTCTCCGTTCCCTTCTGATATCAGGAGGTTCGCCCGATAACCTCCTCGGTCGCCTCGTCTACCCCCTCGACCATGACCACGTCCTCTATTATATCCTCGTCCGCCGAACGGTCCTCGTCCACCACCTGAATCTTCCTCCCTAGGTGGTTTGGTACAAGCATACCGATGATGACCCATCTTCCCACAGTTGTAGCACTACCGGTTATGCTGCCAGGGCTCTCCCTTAGATCCTATGTTTCCTGAGCTGGTGATCGCTATTGCTGACTTTGCTTCGGAGGGACCACATGTCCTGGCTTGCAGCCTGATGCGTGTCTCCTCCTGGATCATGGCTGAGATAGCCTCCTCAAGGCTAGGGATCTTTGGTTGGGCTAGAAGTAGAGCCGTCCTCTGTGCGAAAGCTGCAGTCAGGCCTTTGAGGAACTTCATCGTCCTCTCCTGCAGACACACCTGTCTCTCCTTATACTTAGGGTCCCCGCAGCTCATCCGATCTGAGGAGTGATCATAATCCAACCACAGACGCTCCAACTCCGTGGCATACTTCTGCACCGTCTTCTCTCCCTGTACGGTGTCATCAATCTCCCCCTTTATCTGGAAGACCCGTAAGTTGTTCCCCACACCATCATAGGTCCTTCTCAACTTCTCCCACATATCTTTCACCATCTCGATACCGTCTACTGTGGCGCAATAGACTGGACTAAGGAGTTGAGAAGCCAGATGTAGATCACCATATGAGTGGACTTCCACTCATCGCGTCCTGTCGAGCCTCGTCTGGCTCTGTCGCCTCGCCCGTCAGGAACCCCTCAATGTTTTTTCCAGCGAGGGTTCTCCTCGCCCGCCGTGACCAACTCAGATCGATGGAGGGAAGCTTCAACTCCGGCGACGTTCATGTCGTGTTCTCACCAGCCGACATCGTCAACAACTTCATCAACGTCGCCACCTCTGCAGAATCTAGCTTCTTGATGATCTCTTCCATCGATGCGTCGTCTATCCAATCACGTCACGTCCGCACCACGACTCACGTTCGTCCTCGTCGTCCGCTCCTAGATCCGAACATGTCCCCCATTTTTTCAGATCTAGGCATCCCTATTAGGTGCTGTCTCGTGCTGGTGCGGAGGAGGCGGCAACACGCTTGTCACAGCCACCGTCGCAGCAGCCGCAGCAGTAGCGGGACGGGGCAGCAACAGCGAAGGGCGGCCTGCGAAGGGAGGAAGGGGGGGCGTGGAAGAGTTCGCTAGAGGAGATCTAGGAAATCCTCCTTTGGGTTTGTGGAAGCTTGGCTCTGATACCATGTTAAAATTAGTTGATTATTTTATTGATTGTCTCATTGGCATTATATAGCCTTACAGTCATTAATACAATGATCTCAATCATTATGACAATAATCTCATAATGGAATATCCTGTGACATATTCTGGCATCCCAAATATGTCCTCAGGATATTTCCATGTGCTTATACTATACTTAAATATGACACCCAACATACCATATCAACAGAAAATAATTGATTAATTTACTTCCAAGAGAGAGGGTACATATATATAGGAGGAGGCTAGCCTCCTCCTTATTTTCTATCCGATGTGGGACTAAATAAGTCTCCAATAACTCAACACTCCCCCTCAAGATGGCGATAGCTATCAATCATTAGCATCTTGTTACAAAAGGTATCAAACTCTCTAGGACCTAAACCTTTAGTTAAACAATCAGCTAACTGCTCCGCTGATTTTACATAACTCAAAGTCAAAACTTTTCTATTCAGCTGCTCCTTGATGAAGAACCGATCAATCTCCATATGTTTGGTGCGATCATGCTGAACTGGATTATTTGCAATATCAATTGTTGATTTGTTGTCATACCAAAGTTGCAGGGAGTCTCCTCTAAACAAACGCATCTCAGCCAACAAGCTCTTCACCCACATCATCTCGCACAGGCTAACTGCCATAGCCCTGTACTCGGCCTCAGTTGTAGACCTAGCCACCATATCTTGCTTCTTGTTGTGCCAAGATACAAGATCGCCTCCAACAAAAACACAGTAACCTGTAGTGGACCTGCGATCGTCCATACAACCTGCCCAATCGGCATCATAGTAGCCTTCAACTCTCAGATGTCTAGAACTTCTGAACCATAACCCCTTTCCTGGGCTTCCTTTAACATACCTGAGAATTCTATGACCTGCCTCTATATGCTGCTCTCTGGAATCATGCATATATCTACTCGCCACACTCACGACATAAGTAATATCATGTCTCGTATGACATAGATATATGAGCCGATCAACTAATCTTTGATATTGCTCCTTACTCATCGGATCACCACCCTCAGCACACAACTTGTGATTATGCTCGATAGCAGTAGAAGCAACCTTGCAACCCAGCATTCCTGTCTCTGAAAGAAGGTCCAGAGCGTACTTTCGCTGAGAAAGTACTATACCCTTTCGTGATCTTGCAATTTCAATTCCGAGAAAGTACTTCAACTGTCCCAGATCTTAACTTCAAATTCCTCTCCAAGCCTTTTCTTCAGCCATAGGATCTCCTCAGTATCGTCTCCAGTAATTACAATATCATTAACATAGACTGAACAGTGATACGAGTCTTGGAGTGCCTGTAAAACACAGTATGATCTCCATTGCACTGCCTATATTCCATACCACAGACTGCAAGCCTGAATCTATCAAACCATACTCTCGGAGACTGCTTTAGCCCATACAAAGACTTCTTTAATTTGCATACCTTTCCCGTTGCTTGTGAATTAGCAAAGCCTGGTGGAATCTCCATATACACCTCCTTCTGGAGGTCCCCGTGCAAAAATGCGTTCTTGACATCTAGCTGATGTAGTTGCCAATTGAAGTTGGTAGCACATGACACCAACACTCTGACAATGCTCATCTTTGCGACTGAAGCAAATGTCTCGTCATAGTCGGTAGAGCCTTTAGCAACAAATCTGGCCTTGTACCTGTCAATCTTGCCTTTTGGAGTCTGCTTAACAGTATAAACCTATTTACATCCAACGACACGCTTCCTAGCTGGCATTGGTACCAGCTCCCATTTGTCGTTCTTCTTCAAGGCCTGAAGTTCCTCCTGCATGGCACTCAACCACCTAGGATCTTGCTTAGCTACCTGCCAGTTGTTAGGTACAAGTACTGAATCTAATAATGCAAGGACTTATATGCAGGTGGAGTGAATGCATATGAAATATAATGTGCAATGTCAGTATCCCAACTTCCAAACTTAGCTGGAGGTTTTCCAGCATTGACTTTAGAAGTTCTACGAAGCAAGACAGTAGGATTAGAATATCAGTAGAGGAATTGTTACCAGGTGAGTCAGATGGAAGGGCTGAAGAATATCCTGGAGAAGAGAGACTTGGGATATCAGCATTTGTGGGTACTAGCATAGGAACATCAGAAGGAAGCTCCTGCTTCTCCTGTTGCTGCTTCTCATGCTTCTCCTGTTGTTGCTTCTCATGCTCCCTATATACTCTCAGCTTCCCCTGGCTGTCGGCTCCCCTTGAGACACCATCACTCCTTGATGACTCAAAAGGACATGGAATCATACCAACCACGATGCCACTCTCTTTCTCCTCCTCTTTACTAGCATCAGCAGAGCCATCATCGAACAAGGAACTTAACTCCGTGTTCTCCCCATAAAATATTTCAAACTCCCGGAAGGTCACGTTCATACTGACAAACAACCTTCTTTCAGTGGACACCAATATTTGTATCCTTTCTGACTTGGTGAGTAGCCCACAAGATACATTTAACTGCTTGTGGATCAGGCTTGATCACCATCAATCTGTGATCTCGCATAAAACATGTACAACCAAACACTCTGGGAGGAACAATAAAAATATTAGAGCCCAAAAGCATATTACATGGTGTCTTCATCCCTAATACTCTTGACGGCATCCTGTTGATTAGATAAGCTGCTATCATAATAGCCTCACTCCACAAGAATTTTGGCACATTCATTGTCAGCATCAAAGAACGTGCCACTTCTAGTAGATGCCTGTTCTTGCGTTCACTACCCCATTCTGAGTAGGAGTGTCTGGTCAAGTAGTTTGATGAAGAATTTCCTGACTAGAGATAAAATTAGCAAACTCCTTGTTAGTGTACTCGGTCCCGTTATCTATTCGAAGAATCTTCACATGTACTCTAAACTGGGTCTTCATATATGTCGAGAAGTCTTGAAAATATTTGTACACCTCAGATTTCTGCTTCATCATGTAGATCCAGGTCATACGTGAGTAGCAATCAATGAAGGTAATAAACTATCTGAATCCACTAATAGAAGTAGTAGGACACGGTCCCCAAACATCAGAATGAACAAGTGCAAATGGCTCAAAACTTCGAAGACCAACCATTTTATAAGTAGAACGTGTATGCTTTCCAAGTTCACAAGCATTACAAAATAATATTTTTTTGTCTACTTTATTCATTATCTCAGGTTCTAACTTATTCAAACTATCAAAAGATAAATGTCCCAATCTGTAGTATTGGAGCATTGCTTCTGCCTTTGGACCTCCACTAGTAGTTGCAACAAGCATTACAGCCTCCCGGTCCAGGTACTAAAGACCATCACGCCTGATGCCAGTCCCAAGCCTCTTCCCAGTGGCCTTCTCCTGGAAAGAACACATATTCCGATAAAAAAAACAGTATAATTCAATTGATCAATGAGAGAGCTAACAGAAAGTAAGTTGACCAGAAACAAAGGAACATGCAATACAAATGATAGGATAACAGATGAAGTACAATGGATCGAGCCAGTACTCCTGGTGGGTTGGGATATCCCATCAGCAGTCTGAACTATCTCGGAATGCATATGCTTGATTGGATAATATAATTCAAATTCACTAAATTCACCTGTGATATGCCTAGATGCACTTGAGTCTATGAACCGGAATACGTTTGCCCATATGAGCAACGTAACCAGTAAAGTTACCAAGGTAGGTAGTGTTATCCAGATCCTGAGTGGCCAGTCCCTTGCCCTTAAAACTCTCACCCTGAAGCTTGAACTGACGTAGTTCCTCCAACTCTATCATCTCAGCTCCAATCATTTCGGTAGTGGTCTCCTCCGTCACAGCTAGGTGAGCAACTCCACGGTCTCCGCGTCCCCTGCCTCTTTGACCTGGACGTCCACCTCTTTGTACTCTGCCTCCTCGACCACGACCAGAATTGCGGGGTTGAGGGCAGTTGTAACTGAGGTTTCCTTTCTTTTTGCAATTTTAGCACTCCCTGTCATCGTTGCTGGGAGCACTAGGAACAACCAATGCAAAACATACAGCTGGTGAGGTCTCGCCTTTCATCACCTTCTGTCGGATTTTCTCTTACTCCATTGATGTAATAACCTCATCCAGGGACGTAAAAGATGGCAGATGACACATTGCTGTCCTCCTAGCCTCAAATTGCGGGTTCAGACCCTTGAGAAAACGAGCCATACACCTACGCTCAAGGTACTGTTTTCCAAGAAGAACATCTGTCGGATCTTGCAATGATAGCGGATCATAGTAGTCCAAGTCCGCGTATAAGCGATGTAGCTCCGTTGCATACTGGAGTACTGTCTTCTCCCCCTGTGTGGTAGCATCAATCTTCTTCTTAACTTCCATCATCATCATGACAGTCCCATCTCCAGAGTACATCCCAGCTAATGTCGTCCAGACATCAGCTGCACTGCAGATCGACTCCACCATCCTAGCTATGGATGGAGACACAGAAGTTAGCAACCAAGAAACCACCAGAGAATTAAGGTAGCCATGTGCTCCACTCAGCACTCGTCTTCGTCTTATCCTTTGGCTCAGTGCATTCTCCCTTCACATATTTTTCAAGCCCATTGGTCCGAAGGTTCAACAACGCCCTCCTAGACCAACTTAAGTAGTTTTTCGTCCCCTCAAGTTTGATGTCATTGGGCAGTAACTCTATTTTCTTTATCACCTGCGACGGTTCTGGTGCGGGCACGACTGCCCTACTTGATGATGTCTCCTCTAATTTGGCCTGAAACACCCTGGCCACCCCCTCCAGTATCTCTTTCAACTCCTGACTAGTCACATGTATTCCCATCTCCACAGTTGCACACAGGGACGATGTCAAACGTAACTCAAACACGTGTCGTGCGCCTACATGCATCACGACTTTCTCCATCTATCTGTACACCCACAAACTCATGCGGCATGCGAAATGCACGATAAATAGAACTTGCCGGAACAAGGGCTAGAAATAGACATTTGTGCAAAAAAATTCAGGAAGTATGCTTTCTAATCTCAGAACCCACGTTGAGATCGAAATCAGAGGATCACACAAGAGTTCCTCTCTGATTATCTACGATCCAACGACGGGTTTGACAACACCCGCAGGCAAACCCGCAGGGAACGTCGACGACACCCGAGGGTGGGGGGGGGGGTCGGGTGAGAGACAGGAGGAAAGGAAATTCTCCTTATTTTTTTGGAATTTTTTTTTTTTTTGGAAAAAAGGATTCAGTGCTTTGGCTCTGATACCATGTAGAGAGAAAATAATTGATTAATTTGCTTCCAAGAGAGGGGGTACATATATATAGGAGGAGGCTAGCCTCCTCCTTATTTTCTATCCGATGTGGGACTAAATAAGTCTCCCATAACTCAACATAACACAATCACCAAAAAGTAACAAAATGACTTGGAATAGAGTTTCTCCATGATGTCCAATAGTTCACCAGGTCAATAGAACTATTTATAATATTGGTGGCATTATTAAGCTTTTTCATGATAACTCTGATGGAAGATGCAATGCATCAAGAGATGATTAAGTGATTCCTCAACTTTAAAGCATAACATGCAAATTGCAAATATAACTCAGAAAAGATCCCTACTTGAGTTGTCAACAGTAAGAAGTTTATTTTTAGTTGCAGGTTGAGTTAACATTTTGACCTTAGAGGTGTTAGAGCTTTTCAAGAACCTTTTCATAGTGACAAAGTTGTGGCAGTTCAATTTATCACCTTGTAAAGAGGATTAACATTATACGAACCATCACTGATCATTTTCGTCCCTTGCATCATCTCATGAAGAAAGAGAAATATGCAGATAAAGGTTTAAAAGTCTTTATATAGCTCTTCAATGATGATTTTTCTTAATTTAGAAATCCATCTCTAATCACCATCCCTCTAAGTTCCATCAATCTAGGCTGTCCCATTGCCACTTTGCTCCCTCTTATGTAGGCCTGTGGAGGGTCAAGATGTATGCAACTTTACCTTCGTATATAGGTTGTTTCTGTGACTCGAACATGCATCCTCCGGGATGGAAGTAACAAGTGTAACCACCACACCAAGCGGCGTTCTCAAAGGTTAGAATATGAGGAAACAATATTATCCATTTAACACCACAGTTCTCTATAATTTGATAGTTATGCCTTGCCCACCTTTGCTAACAATGTCATCTTTCTTGAAGGAATATGCCTTAAGAACTCCGCAGAAAGAATGTGATAAAACCTTGATTGTTTGACGTTGTACTCTAGATGCAAGTATATGAGATATAATTATAAATAACAAGAGTGCACCAAGAAAAATCTAAAAAATCAAACTATATCTACTTGGATAACATGGAAATATCAAAATTTCTCAAACTAAGGATCCTAAGACTACCATTTTTTTTTCCATAAGCATGTTGAGTTCCCGATATTTTTTCTTCTACAAAAGGTAGGTCAACCTACCATCCAAATGGCTGCCTAGGTTTTATGTTATGACCCTCTCATGCTCATAGCTACCTTGGCTAAAATTAGGCACCGACATAGAAGGTTGACACCAAATCGATAACCGATCAAAAACCTTGTCAATCTTGTATGGAGCATGGAGCTTTCTTATGCTCCATACTCGACCCAGTTTTGATAGGAGAAGGCATGGATAATATTGATGTAGAGTTCTAGTTCATTAAACATTTAAAAGAGAAATCTTCTTATCCCTATTCCAAAGGAAAGCTTTTCTAATGTTACCGATTCTCTTGAGCCTAATTAGGAGCATAAAATAATGGAACATAATAAAGGGATAAAGCAGATAATAAAATTATAAGGATCATCTACCTCCTCTAAGAATATCAATAAGAGATGTCTAATCATCTCCCTTGAATACACCCTATCTCAAATAAACTCCAACATATGTCAAGGGAAATAGCCTTTCTTATATTAAAAACATTTTCTAGCAAATCATGAAGATTATCCTCTCCTCCAACCATCTATAATTTAGTTTTGTCATAGTTAACCTCAAGACAAAAACAAACTCAAATATAAACATAATGAATTCAAAACCGCAATTTGATTCACAAATTGCTGATAGAAAATGATAGTGCCATCTATGCAGTTAATAACGGTTTTTTCATGATAACGGTCCAGTAGAGTTATAGATATATCACCGATATATCAGTTTTATAACGGTAAATATCGGTTTGCATTTTTAACACAATTTTTATATATGAACAATACACTTAATAGTTTTTTATTATAAAATATGCAGAAAGTATACATATCGTCGAGAAATCCAAGAGATCCAAGATAAAGGAGATCACTTGAGGAACTACATCTCTAAATAAGATAAAGGAGATCACTTGAGGAACTACATCAGCGACCCGCAAAATTTTCTTTTCCTCTTCTCCTCTAGAGCAGCCGCAATTTTTTTTTCCCTCTTTCTCTCGCATCATCGACCCTATTCCCTGTTAAAAAAAAAAAAAAGTTACTGTGAGATATCGGTTTTTATTAAAACCGATATTTTACAAAATATCGGTAATATCGGCCGATTTTATCGGTTCCGATATTTAACCGATTTTTTCCAAAAAAAATATCGGTTCGTCACCGATACCGTTATATATCGGTGATATATCCGATATATAACGGTTTTTAACTACATAGAGTGCCATATGTTTAGTGTAAGTTAAGAATTTCCCCTAAATAGTCTCCTAGGTCACTGATAAGATTCTCATTTTTAGCTCTTGTAAGAACTGTTGATAGAACATACATCATAATGACAAACAAGAAAGGAGAGACTTGATCTCCTTGTCTAAGGCCTCCAACAAGGAACGAGTTTTTCTTTTACCCCGTTGAGGTTAATAGAAACAACTATCATTCAAAGCCTAAATCTATAATATTTATTTTGTATCAAAACCCCTTAAAGCACATCATCAAGGCAAATTCCCATTTAGTACGAATCCCTCGCCCCTTACCTTTTATGCCAAAGAAATCCATCAGAAGGATGTAAAGTGAGATTCACGCTATGATTCTCACTTTTTCTTGTGAAGTATCCTACTTCCCCATCCACATAGATATATATTTGAGACAAATTAAACCACTTCACTATTTGGATACGTGGTGGTGACTTGAAGGTTTCAATGATCACTTTAAAAGTTTGTATTAGGCTTCATATGGAAGGATATTTGAGGGAGGTGCTAAACTGGTAATTTGTATTTTCTCCTTGTTTACAACATAGTATACAAATCTCTGTCAATTCGCCACAATCACAATGCATGGTTTGGATCTTCCATTCAACTCTGTTAAGGACAACCTTTCTGAAATCATCAATAGCCATACCTTACATATGTTTCTGCAAAAAATTATGAAATTATTAACATCAAGTTGATTCTCGTGTTGCAAATTCTTTGTTTCTCCATTGCAGATATTAACATTGTCGAATGTGAATGACATTTCCTGTTTACACAGAAAGTGATCACAAGTTTCTTTAACGTACATCATCGACTAAATAATAAATTAGATAGGGATAACCCTTATATAACTAGTATATATCTAATATCTCATATACATTAGTTTCTTATCCTTTTTTCTACATAGGTAAACAAGGTGAAAGTATTCCTTACAGGCTAAGAAGAAGCAATTCAGAGACTTCCCGCGCACAATATATAGACACAAAAGAACTCAGGCATGTAGGAATTTCATGATTAAGTTGATTTAGCCATATATGCCGTAAGATAATTATATTGATATACTCTGTCACTTCTCTTTTGGTGATAGTCATCAGCATGTAACTTTCTCATATGTGCTCAAGTATGTGTGGTCTTCCACAGGGTCTGTGTAGGGACATGGAACGTTGGAGGAAAACTTCCACCGCAAAACCTTGACATTGAGAAGTGGCTTGATGTGGAGGACCCTTCTGATATTTATGTGCTTGGGTATCTCTCTTGTACTTCGACTAAAAGTTTCTAGAGATAAAGGAAAGAAAAATCAAATATTAGCAATAATTTACATCAGAAATTCACTACCAGTCTGATTGTACAAACAATGACTGAAGTCTCAGGTTTGTCTGTCTAAGTTTTCTATGACTAAAAGGTTTCAATCTTTGCAGCCTTCAGGAGATTGTGCCATTGAATGCGGGGAACATTTTTGGTCCTGAAGACAGCCGCCCAGTGAGAATATGGGAATGTATCATCCGTGACACACTGAATAAAATTCGACCAGCAAAACCAGATTACAAGAGTTATAGCAATCCTCCTTCCCCGTCGAGGTTCAACCCTTCGGATGATACTTCTGCCACTGTGGAGGAGCTGCTGCCTGACTCCGACAGTGAGAGTGGTGACGAAATCTATCCCATGGATGGAGGATCTTTTGATTTCCCTTGTGACGGTGATGCACATATTGAAAGTACAGATGATTCAAAATCCAATATGGTTTCCAATCACACTTCTAAAGATGATGCTGGCACCACCAAGGATCTTGATATGCAAACCTTGTCATCCATGAGAAGGTTGCAGAGGTGCCATCAGTTTATGTCGAAAGACTATGAGGTGCCTGAAACTGCAATTACCCAACAAAAGAAGTTAACAAAAACACTTAGTAGCTCGGAGAGAGTCGGGTTGGTTTGGCCAGAGCAGTCACTGGATCTGTTGGCTAAGTGTAATGTGGATAGCCCAAACTCATTCCAATCAGTAAAATCTTTTAGAGCTTCTCGTTCCTTCAAGCCAGCTCATGGAGATTTCGGAGATTCATTTGAGATAGGTTCGATCCCTGAATTAAAGCAAGACGTTGTTTCATATAAGAGAAGATCCACATATGTAAGGATAGTAAGTAAGCAAATGGTGGGAATTTACCTAACTATATGGATCCGTAGACCTCTACGGAAATATGTCCAGAACGTGAAGGTCTCGACAGTCGGTGTTGGTATCATGGGCTACATCGGTAACAAGGTCAGGTTTCCTCCTTTTCTTATTTACAACTGGAGGCTCATATGTATTGTTATGTTTTATGTCCTATTCATTTGACCAATCACTACGAAAACCTATGTTCCATGGCTACTCCTCCATTGGACCATATCATTAGTTGTATCTGACATGAATGCAACACAATACTTCATTGACACATGTAGGATGTGGCTCGCCATTCTCTGCTCCAAAAGGAACCAAGGCATGGTCGAAAGTGATTTTGGATGATCATGATCTTTCCAAAAATAATTAAGATATGACAAACTAACATTTCTAGAACTTGTTACTGTCCAAACATACATGAATATAGAATCATTAAGATATAATGTGTAAAATGTTCTCACGTGTATATATAATAGTTATGTAGTGATTTGAATCTAGCGTTAGGGTTTTAGGAGATGAGAAGGAGGAGAAACATTTTACTGAAAACATATGATAATAAAAACCACTACACAACTTCACTTATATTGGGGATTATAAATCTTGAATCTTCCAAACTGTAGAAGAGAATAATAGGGTGATTATTATTGAAAGAGGGAATACATAAAAATATAGGAGAGGGCTAGCCGCCTCTTTATTCTCTACCCGATGTGGGACTAAATAACAATACTCAACACCCTCCCTCAAGCTGGAGCATAGATGGCAATCATGCCCAGCTTGTTACATCGAAACTGAATCCGAGGGTCTAAAAAATACTTCATAAAGATATCAGCTATCTGATCTCTGGTTCTCATGTGGTGAGATGTTATCATCCCCTTTTGATATTCATCACGTATGAAGTGGATGTTGATCTCAATATGTTTCGTCCTTTCATGAAATACAAGATTGGTAACAATATGGATAACAGACTAGTTATCATACCATATATCTACTGCTTGAGATCCTGCTTCTTCTCCCAGCTCCTTTAGAAGATGTTGTAGGTATAACACCTCTGATATACCATGAGCATTAGCTCTGTATTTCGCTTTCAAACTGGATCGTGAGACCACGCTCTGCTTCTTGCTCTTATATGACACTAAGTTTCTGCCAATAAATACCTAGTAGCCATATGTAGATCGTATTTTCGTAAGACTTGCACCCCAGTCAGCATCTATAAAATACTCAAGATGAGTATGTCCCTGATTCTCCATCCGAATTTATTTTTTCGTATTCTGAGCTAGATAGCGTAGGATTCTGAGAATAGTCTGCCAATGTGGAACTCAGGGAGAAGCCATAAATCTACTTGCGACACTAACAACAAAGAAAATGTCTAGACGAGTCCTGACTGCTAAGTTGTTAAGTTTGCCAACCACCCGTCTATACTAATCAAGATTGGTCATCAGTATCCCCTCATCGAGAAGTAATTTTATCCCAGGATCTATGGGTGAGATTGCTCCCTTAGTTTTCATTATTCATGCTTCAGTCAGAATGTTAAGTACGTATTTTTGCTCAGACATTACAATGTCTTGCTTCCCTCTTGTAACTTCAATGCTGAAAAAGTACTTCAATGATCCTATATCTTTATTCTGGAACTAATTCTTCCAGAAACTTTTTCAGCCCTGCAATTCTCTGAGTGTCGTCTTCCGTTATCACAATGTCATCAACATAGTCACCAAGTAGTATCCATTTGGCTGATGTCTATCGGTAGAATACCAAATGATCCTTATTTGATTGATACATGCCAAATTGGGTAACGACATGTGTAATCGACCAAACCAAGCACTAGGTGATTGTTTAAGACCGTAAATGACCTTTCGCAGATATCATACTTTACCCTCCCTTACAACGAACCCATGAGGTTGCATCACATATACTTTCTCTTTAAGGTCCCAATGAAGAAAAGTATTCTTCACATCCAACTGAAGTAGAGGCCAGCCATAGCGGACAGCTAAGGCTAGGAGCACTCACACAGAAGTCATCATGGCAACAGGGAAGAATGTTTTAAAATAATCCTCACCATACGTCTGAGAATATATTTTTGCCACAAGGCAAGCTTTTAGACGATCAATAGTCCCATCCGATTTCATCTTGATTATGAACACCCATTTGCATCTTACCGCCTTTTTACCAGTAGACAAGTCAACTAGGTCCCATGTATAATTCTTCAGAAGTGCTCACATTCTCTTCTATAGCGGCACACCAACTAGGATGTTTGAGTCCCAACTCTGCAGAATTAGAAATGAATCACATTAATAGTAGCTACCAAGGACTGAGTGTGACTCACGAGTCCTTTATAGTTCTAAACATATAAAGGATGGTCACAACATGCAGGACGGAGGCGAGCCGATATATCACGTAGTGGTGAAGCAGTGGAGCTGGAGGAGGATCCTGATGACGACACCGGCTCTAAAGTTGTAGGTACTATTGGTGATGCCTGTCCTGACGGAGCTGGTATTTGCGAACCATGGGACGGCGAGACTGGCGCTGTCGATTTCGACTAAGTTGATTTTTGCGGACCACTGAATGGCAAGACTAGCTGGTAGGGGAGGGCACCCTTACAGGGGGCTGCTATGTGTAAACTGGATACAAGAAGTTCTCCTCTGGATAAACTTTTGGAACATAATCTGTAATTGGAGGGAGTGGAGGAAACTCAGTTTCAACAAAGGTAACATCCCAGTCATAAAATATCTCTTCAAAAGTTGGAAAAAAAACGATACCCTTTCAGATCTTTCAGATACCAAAAAAAAATACACTTGATTGCCTTCGGATCAATATAGAAAGAGTTGGTCAAGTATCCCGTAAATAACACAAGCAGCTAAAAATTTTAAGAGGTAGAGAAAATAGCACACGATTGGAATATAACCGAGAAAAGAGAGTATTTCCATTAAAAACATAAGATGACATATGATTGCTCAGATAGCAATATGTAAGAACCGCATTCGACCAAAAATTTTCGGAGGTACTTGCATGAAACATAAGAGCACGCATAGTTTCCAAAGGTGACGATTCTTGCTTTCAGCCACACCATTTTGTTGATGTGTGTAAGGACATAAAGTTTGGTCGATGATGCCATGCTTAGCCAGATGAGAATTTAACTCACGAGACAGATACTCATAACCGTTGTCGCTCCAAAGTCATTTAATAGAACTCCAAATTGGGTTTTGGTTTCAGCACAAAAATTGTACCAAATATCAAATAGTTCAGAACAATTTTTTATCAAGTAAACAAAAGTGACTCGGGAGTAGTTATCAACGAAGGAAATAAAATACTTAAAACCTATTACAGATTCAATAGGACATAGCCCCCATATATCTGAATACACTAACTCGAAAGAAGTTGACGCAGCTTTATTAAGACTCACCGGATAGGGTACCCAGCGATGTTTTATCAAACTACATGACTCACAATGAAAATAAACTTAAAGACCTAAAGATGGACACATTTTCTGGAGAGTTTGGATAAATGGGTAGCCTAACTGACAATGCAACTTAAACGGATCGAGTGACACATCGACACAGACATCGAAAGAATTCATATAAAATAGGTACAAGCCTCCAGCCACATGCCCTCTACCGATAGTCTTTTCAGTCTTTACATCCTGAAAAATACAACCATCATGAAAAAAATGTTACTGAACATTGCAAGTCATGAATAATCCAACAAATTGATAGTAAACTAAATGAGTTTCCAGGTGTATGTAATACTGAAGTGAGTGATAGACCGGAAGAAAGACAGTTACTTCATTTTTCATGAACTTCAGTAAACTGCCATTCGCAACAGTGATATTGTTCACACGACCCACCGATACATAATCTCGCAACATACCTGTGTTGCCTGTCATTTGATCAGACGTACCAAAGTCAATTACCCAATACTTCGACCTTACCACACATGCTGCTGAATATTCGGTTGTGGATCTTGGAGGTAGAAGCTTCACCACGACGCTGAGTTTGAAATTCAGTGAATTATGCATAGGTATCGGCCGTCATCTACACGGATAGCCTATCATTGTCAGGAGCATCTGATGCAATGTTGGCGGCGGGTGCTTTGGGACACTTCTACTGAAAGTGTCCTTTTTTACCACATTTAAAAAATGTCAGTTGTCGACCTCTATCATGGCTACCATCACCTCGACCACTGTTTCGGCCAGCATTTCGGCCACAACGTCTACCACAATGGAATCCACTATGAGCAGCACCCAACACAGATCTATCAACAGGTGCGTCAATCGTATCAGTCCCAACTACTTTCGTTGCTCGTAGGACATGAAAGTGTGCTTCCGCCAGAGATAGAACTTGGGACCCAACAATAATCTGAGAGCGTACAGTGTCTGCATTAGGACGAAAAGAGGCAAGATACGCCATGACAAAGAGCTGCTGGCATTGTGTTCGTGCCTCATTGATATATGTCGTCAAGGATAGTACGCGATTCACCTCATCAGTTAGGGACTTAAAGTCATGGAAGTTGTAGCGCCCCGCTCCGCGTCGGCGCTATGTACAAGTGATATCGTCTTGCTTGCTCGAACGGAAGTCTTCTCGGAGAGTTCCCGAACGATTGATCAAAGTGAGTGGGCAGAACTGCATTCTCTGATTCTTGCACGACTTAATAATGAATTTGAGTTTTTGAATGCTTGTTTGCTTAAGAAGAATGTTTTCATAAGAGAATGATAGAACCGACTCAGCATGCTAATAAGAGAACTCACATAGCTTGTCATTGAAACGAATCTGCTGCATAACCAGAGAATATGTATTGCTTGTCAGAAATGGGATAGAACCATTGCCATGCTAAGAGAAAGAGATATAAGAAATGTTGCATGTTTAGTTACACCGACACATCTCAAACGAACCCTTGCCATGCTAAGAAGATCAGTAAATGAATCGTTTGAATATGTCCCTGTATATATGCTAAGAAGAGATAGTTATTGCATGCTAGATATGAAACCGATATCGTGCTTGGCATTATATGTTTCGTTTGTCTGTTTTGCTATCGATCTGCTATATGTTATAAGTGTGAAAGAGAGAGTCTAATAGTCCGCCCTGACGTCCGGTCCTTCGGGATCTTGGGGGGTGTGCTATTAGATTGTTATATGCTTGTGAATATGAATGTGAATGTTTATGTCATTGCATTGGTCTCGGACAACTTGTGCACAAGGTCTTGTCTCTCGAACGGTTCCTGGGGCACTGGAAATCGCTCGGTCCGGAAGAGATTTTTGGATCGCCCTGAGGTGTACGGCTCGCAAGGGTCTAGTGGGGCGATATGTCTATTAGTGTTGTGCGGAACCCATGATGTCACAGCTGCTTGCACTCAGGTGTGTTGGTGAAGAGCTGAACCATGAGTCACAGCTGCCGACACCCATGCGTGCTAGTGAAGAGCTGAACCTTGGGCAACTGCTGCTAATCATGAGGCAACCCATGGGCCATCATATAGATAGGGCGCATGCTAGGTTTACCTTCTTGCATACCTATCGATTGATGACACCAGAGATTGATACATAAGTTATTGAATGTGCAAATTGTGGCTAACTTGTGTGTCTGTTGCAGGGATAACCGTTCGGCAATGGGGTAAGAAAATACAAGTGTATACATATAGCCTGTTCGTTTATTTTGTCTGCATCGTAGAGCTATTTGTTAGTGCTTCATGCATTGTATCGGTCAGACAATGACTATTAGTGCAGAGCTGAACCTCGGTCACAGCTGCTAATAGTATCAGAATGTGAGTCATTGGTTAACTGGATTACCGCTACCGATCCTGAGTTTCTCGGGGACTGAAATCATATAGATGTGTTGCCTTATATTCTTGAATGAATGATAGTTCACTTGATATGTTTGCCTTGATTCGATATGTTCAGTCTGCTATAGAACTTTGCCCCAAAGAGTTAGATTAATGCACAATACATATTGCGCACTGCACGATAGAGCACTGCCCCGATCGTATGCTTATAAGTTTGAATATGCAAACTGTTTCAAAGTTATGTTTTCAAAAGATGTAATCTGACTATAGTTCTGAGCTGCATGAAATAAACTTAAGTAAAACTAGCAAGATCACTAATAATATAATGTTTTGCCACATGATTACTTAGTGTGGGTTTCAGGGGGTGTAGCTTCTGTTCAGTTGTTTTATCTCACCAGTACTTGTATAAAGTGCTGACCCACCAACAGTTTGCTTGTTCTCAGGTGCTCATTTGTCTGAGGAAGCGATAGCGGTGCCTCATCCCAAGGAACCGAAAATCTGGAGTCGATGCCTTGAGCCGTATCGAGATTGTGCCTGCTTTGAGCTGCTTTTGTATAGAGGGACATGATGTATGGAACAGTGTCATTTTAATCGAGAGATAGAGTGAATAGCTTACTTGCCCTTGTATCAAAGCTTTGGCCTTGTGCAAGCGCACTTTAGGCTTGCACGGCATCACGTCCCGATGAAAACGATTGTCCTGCGGGAGAGCTGTAACGTGGTGATTCACGTTCAGCGGGGACTATCGAGCTTGCGGAAGATTGGGACGTGACAGAAGTAATCTTTATGTGACTTGCCTCCTTGACCGACTCAGTAGATGCCAACAACCGAGTTATAAATACGAGACAAACCACATTTTCCATCAAACGTAGTCGCTAGGACCTTCCATAAATCCTTTATTGAATCCGTGTTCTGAACCATGTCCTCAACCGATGGTTCCATCGAATTCATCAACTGTGTAAACTGTCGACTGTCGTCCGTCTCCCACTGCTTGTATGTGGGATCATTCACTGCTGGATGGGTTGTCAGTTAGATGCTTTGACAACCTCATGCTCCGAAGCATCTTCTCGACCTTCTTGTGCTATGTGGAGTAACTATCTGGACTCTCCAGTCGTTAATCGGCAAGTCGAATCGATGAAATCGTCGTGCCAGTACCCGAGGTTCTCGTTGTTACGTTTCCGGCACTGGTGTTGTCAGCACTGCTACTTGCTTCAATGTTCATCATTAGGGGTGAGCATTATTTGGTTTTGGACTGAAAACCGAATTGAATAAGGGATTCGGTTCAGTCTTTTAAAAATCGGTTCGGTTTCGGTTTCGGTTTCGATTTTGGAAATACGAAAATTTCTTATTCGATTTCGGTTTTGGATTTCGGTTTTGGTCTAAAACCAAAAACCAAATAAGATTTATGTAATTATATAAATACCCCAATTCTATGTATATTTTGTGATTAAAAATGTATATATAGATGTATAGACATATAAATCTTAGTGACCAAATATAGGTGTACAGACATATAAAGTCTAAGTAGTACATAGTCGGAAGAACGCGTACGTCTCCATCCCTTTCTAGTGACCGCATATAGGTGTATAGACATATAAGTCTAAGTAATCAAGTTCATATCAAACTTCCAATTTTTTAACTTCTCTCTCCAATATTTTGAGCAATAACATTGAATGTAAATCTTGTTCAGCTTGGTTACACAAAAGCTTGTAAAGCAATAACGTTGAATGGAAAGGTGATGAAACCGTGGAAGGGAGATAGAAAATTTCAAATTGCTATAATTTTGACTTAATACCATGTAGTGACTTGAATCTAGGGTAAGTATTTTAGATGACGAGGAGAAGGAGAATTATTTTATTGATTGATGATAATAAAATCCATTATACAACTTTACTTGTATTTGGATGTTGAGAGTATTAAAGGGTTCTTCAGTTCCACATGGAGTAGAGTAGTAGAGAGAGGGGTTAGCCTCTCCTATATATATGTAGCTCCACATCAATAATAAACAAGCCAAGTATTCTACAAAATTTTTATTTTGTATCAGAGCCAAACCCCCTTCCTAAACCTTACCCTAGCCCCCTCCACAGTCGTCCCCCCTCTTCCGCTTCCAGCAGCCGCCGGCCAGCAGCCCCCTCCCCACCGACACCTCCCAGCCGTCGACCAGCAGTCCCCCTCCCCTTCCTCCACGCCGACCCCTGTCCCCTCTCCATCGCCGCCAGCACAGTATTTCATCTTCTTCTTCTTCTCTTCTGCGAGTTGTAACTCGGTTCTGTCCGTATGCAATTGCGATTGCAAGGAAGAATGAGAAGTTTAATTTTCTGATTATCATTTTTTGTAGCAGCAAGTTGCAATTGGAATATTAATTATATAGTTGCTAGTTGGATCGAGGTATATCAGTGAAAAAACTTTTGTGTGAACTCCTGATCTCGACTACAACAACTGTCGGTTCTTCTCCCTCCTTCTCGTCAGGCCATGTAGCCTCGGGTAGAAGTCGTACACGGGACATGAGCAGCGGCTCTCAGGGACACGGTTGCCGCTGAAGGAGGAACAGTAGACGTGAAGAGGACGGCGATCAAAGGTGGAGACGATTTAGATCTGCCACCGTCTTGCTGATGGAAGAGGACAAGAAGAAGACGATGGAGACGATCTACGACAAGTTGATGGCCCAAGAGATGAAGGCGTTTTTGGTGGACGATCTCTTCTCCAGGAGGCTGACCGAGACTAGCTTCCATATTGCACACGCAGATGTGGATCCTTTACCATATAAAATAGGAAAGTTGAAGAAACTGGAGATAAAGTTGGAGGGTACTTCCAACTACTTGAAGTGGTCGTTTCAGACGATGCGGACTCTGAAGGCAAGATGCTTGGTGGGCTATGTGAATGGCCTAACCAAGACACTTGAAGAACACTCCTCACGGGAGTTTGCTGTGTGGGAAATCGCCAACAATGTTGTTGCTGGATGGTTGACAGCCTCATTGACCAAGTGTCGGGCAACGTGGAAGCAATGGAGGGTGCTGGTGACATATGGATGACGCTGAGAGATATGTACTCAGGGTCGGGCAACCCTATTAGGTTCTTCCAACTACAAGATAGACTTGATAAGGTGGTCTAAGAAGATCACACCATCTTTGAGTATGCGGCTATGCTAAAGAAGTATTGGGTCATATCTCGACCACTATGATCTCATTGGCGTGGAGGATGAGCAAGTGGTATCGGTATTTGCGAAACATTATAAGAAGTTCATAGAGTATGTTTCGCGATAGAGAATTGTTTGCGATGAACAAAACTTAAATGAAACTTTGTATTACAAACTATTAAAAAGAAAGAAGAGTACAAGAGATCCTAAACAAGAATCTAAGTACAATTGATTCTGGAAAAGTATAGCTGTAGAGATCTAATCTGTGGGCGATCACTTTACTCATTAGACCACACAACGATGAAGAAATGCAGGAATGCTGTGAATAACTTGAAGAGTTAGGCAATAAGAAAGCTTTGACAACAATGGCACGACAAGCTTCTATTTCTCTCCTTCTGTTCTTGAATTTCAAAGACTTAAAAATTCTCAGCCCCGATCCCTATGCCCCCTCCGCTGCCTATGCCTCATTTTCTCATGGATATACCGATCCTGTATTTATAGAGTTTAGGAGCAGTTATGAGACTGTGCGCACACTTTGTACAGTCTGCACTATTTTACCATTGTGCACGCACTTTTGGTGGACTAACACCCCATGTTCTTAATGAGTAGGTGTATAACTTGTTGTCTGCTTGACACGTAGCTTCTTATACGAGAAAAGCATAGATCATGGGGGATAGTTGTTTGTACACGTTTCATAAGAAGCATGGCATGTAAGACACATAATCGTAACTTCTCTTTATCAGTTAGGATCGTAGGCGCACTTTAGAAGTGGTATAGAGATTGGCAAACTGAAGGACCAGTACCTATAGTGCCAGTGCCAAGTCCCTTACCTGCGTTCGTCTCAACTCCTGAGACACCTACACCACCACCACCACCACCAGATTTCCCTTCAGGTGATATCATTCTTCCTACTCCTCCCACACTATTATCAGTATGGAGGACCACTCACAGCAATGCGGGAAATTCTCCTGATAGATATGGTTGGGAACTTGCTCAGTTTGTTTCATATAATAACATTTTTCTTCTCATGGAGCATTCATTGCATCTTTGGATAATATTACAATTGGCAGGTTGCCAAAAACGATCCAAAGTGGAAAGCGACGATGCACGAGGAGTTAGGCTCTCTTGAGAAGAACCACACTTGGAAACTGGTAAAAATGCCAGAGGGGAAGAGGGCAGTCGGATGCAAGTGGGTCTTTACTGTGAAGCAGAATCCAGATGGAAAAGAAGAGCGCTACAAGGCTCGACTGGTGGAAAAATTATACAGTCAGACGTACGACATTGACTATGATGAGACCTTTACACCAGTGGCGAAGATGAGCACCGTCAGGATCCTGATTTCTTTGGCAACGAATGGTGGATGGAAGCTACACCAACTGGATGTGAATAATACGTTTCTTTATGGGGATCTAGAGGAGGAAGTGTACATGGAGATACCACCAGGATTCTGTACCGATAAGACAGTGGACAAGGTCTGCAGGTTGAAGAAGTCCCTCTATGGACTGAAGCAGTCTTCTTGCTAGTGGTTTGACAGATTCAGGAGGGCGATGATAGGGATGGGATATCAGCAGATCAATGTTGATTATTTTGTGTTCTTCCGTCGGAGTGGAGGCCACATCTCCATGCTTGCGGTGTATGTGGACGATATGATTATCACAGGAGATGATGAGCAGGAGATTGCCCCACTCAATGGGAAGCTTGGCAAGGAGTTCAAGGTGAAGGACCTTGGCCTTCTTCGGTACTTCCTTAGGATTGAGATTGCTCGAGAAGCAGAGGGGATTGTTCTTTCTCAGAGGAAGTATGCGCTGGACCTTCTTACAAAGACATAAATGTTGGGATAATGACCTGCAGCGACGCTGATCAACCAGGGGTTCAAGCTGTGTGCTGAGGCTGGAGAACCAGTTGACCGAGACAGATACAAGAGACTGGTGGGCAAGTTGATCTATTTGAGCAACACACGTCCTGATATCTATTTTGCAGTGAGTGTGGTGAGCTGCTACATGCATAACTCAAGGAAGGGTCATATGAACGCAGTGTACCAGATTCTGAGATACTTGAAGGGTGCCCCCGGAAAGGAGTTGATATTCAGGAAGAATGATTACTTGAGCATCGAGGGCTACTGTGATTCTGACTGGGCTAGCTGTACTGATGACAAGAGGTCTACCTCGAGATATTGTATATTTGTAGGAGGCAACTTAGTCTCTTGGAGAAGTAAGAAGCAGTCGGTGGTGGCCAGATCGACAACTGAAGCGGAGTACAGAGCTATGACCTTGGGAGTTGCAAAGCTGCTATGACTGAAGAGTATGCTGGTGGAGCTGAAGCTGGATCAAGGAGCCAAGATGAAGCTGTGGTGTGACAACCAGTCAGCCATCAGTATCGCCAACAATCCAGTCAGCATGACAGGACCAAACACATCGAGATCTATAGGTTCTTCATTAAAGAGAAGTTGGACCGTGGACTACTAGAGCTAGGTCATGTTCCAACCAAAGAGCAGGTAGCAGACAGTATGACCAAGGGACTTAGCTCTGCAGATATGATTAGAGGATGTGACAAGATGGGCTTAGTGAATATCTTTCGCCCATCTTGAGGAGTGTTGGTATATTAGAATATTCTTGCTATATTTGTTGGTATATTAGAATATTCTTGGTATATTTGTTCGGATATTAGAATATTCTACAGGGTTTTTTAATGGGGTATTAATGTAAGATGAAGGGTTGTAAGACTATAAATAGCCAAGAGATTATCAATAAAAATATAACAATTACTCCAAAATATTCTACATGATGCATATTTTGCATCATAGTATGCATGTCCCTGAGAGCGGCCTCTAATGAGTTGAAGCGTTGTTCGGTAGCTTCTGATGGAGAAGTGTCTTGTTCATTACCGATGACGTAGACGCTATTATCTCTGTATACAACAAAGAGATTGGTAGAAAGAACTGTGCAGTTGGAGTCTACACTGTCAGTTTCAGAATCAGGGGGATTGCTACCCCCAGCCTCGGATTATGATGAATGGGGATTCCCGCGAAGAACGAGCTCTCGTCTTCGAGAACGGGTATTTTGGTATACTCCCTCAAAGGAGTCGACGAGTTGGTCAAATTTTCTCTGGCTAGGTGTTCTTGAAGAACTTTTCCTGATTGTCTCCCGCCACGGGGAAGATGTGAAGCCATGTACGCTAGAGCAAAGAGTGGTTCGTCATCATCATACTCCTCGTTGTCAACTTGCTTTGCATGTCGAGGTTTGGGAGACATAGTATAGGTCAATCGGTCAAACATAGACCGTTTTGCTGATGCACAACAACATTTGATTACAACTCTATGACAATTGCAACGATGTTCATTAGAAAATATCGTTGTAAAGTCAGAAGGGTCTCTCTTTACACTTTTGTATAATAAGCTCACGTAAATTGAAAGAGGGAAGAGAAGAGGAGAAAGAGGGCAGACTCTGTCTCTTTACATGAGATATATTGAATCTTCTATGTACATTTTTGGTCCCCTGTGTGTAGAGTGAGGTGCTGGCTTTATTAGCGAATGATTCGTCACCTCTCGAGCATGAGAGAAATTTGTTCCTAGCAGTCCTCTTATGTACACGCGCACAATCAACATATTGTAAAAATGTTGACCCTACTTGGCGCACTTTCTGCGGTGTAGGCAGAGTTGGCGCAGTTTGCCTATATGCATTTGATTTTGCACGAAGATCTTGGCGTGACGCACTAATAGTAGGCTTCGGACGAGTAGTGCATAACTTTTCCTCTACTGTGCGCGTAATCATGATGTCAGGAGAATGATTCTCCCTGACTAACACTTCATTTGTGCACCTGTATTTTTTCTTCTGCTGGCGTGAGTTCTGGAGAAACTTTTCTCTTTTTGAAGAGTGCACCTGTAGAAAGATTGGTTTGGGCAGTGGTGTCCATGACTTGCTTGTCATGCATATTACAACGAACATGCGCGGGCTCAGAAGCTTAGGTGTGGATCACCCTTTGCTTGATATTGCGCTAGTTGCGCGATTTGTATCCCTTGTTTAACGCAAGGGACTCAGAAGCTTGGGTGTGGATCACCCTTTGCTTGATATTGCACGAGTTGTGCGATTTGTATCCCTTGTTTAATGCAAGAGACTTGTCCACCAAGTCCTCGACCTGAGTTTGGTTGACAGAATCGGCCAAGTAGTTCCCGTCAATCATAATACTTTTTTCCTTGTTGGCAGCAACTTCGGGATATGTATGACGAGGCTTGGGCACCCACACTTTGCATGTTTTTCTCGACTTGATTGCGGATGAGGGGTTAGCACTACCCCCAGAATGGAGCATTTCTTCATATGCTTGTTGATCGAACTTCACGACCAAGGTCTTCTGCATTGAACCGACCGATGCAGCATCGAGTTGATTTATCACCTTCTTGTCAGAGGAGAAAGTCGACCCCAGCAGAGTCGCCATCTTGTTTGCGATTAACAAAGCTTAAACAAAACTTTGTATTATAAACTATTAAAAAGAAAAAAGAGTACAAGTGATCCTAAATAGGAATCTAAGTACAATTGATTCTAGAAAAGTATAGCTGTAGAGATCTGATCTGCAGGCGATCACTTTACTCTTTGGACCACATGACGATGAAGAAACGTAGGGATGCTGTGAACAACTTAAAGAATTGGACAATAAGAAAGCTTTGGCAACAATGGCACGACAAGCTTCTATTTCTCTTTTTCTGTTCTTGAATTTCAAAGGCTTGGAAATTCTCAGCCTCGATCCCTATGCCCCCTCCGTTGCCTATGCCTCCTTTTCTAATGGACGTACCGATCTTGTATTTATAGAGTTTAGGAGCGGTTATGAGAGTGTGCGCACACTTTGGACAGTTTGCACTATTTTACCATTGTGCCCACTCTTTTGGTGGACTAATACCCCACGTTCTTAATGAGTGGGTGCACAACTTGCTGCCTGCCTGACATGTAGCTTTATATACGAGAAAAGCATAGGTTGTGGGGGACAATTATTTGTACATGTTTTACGAGAAACATGGTATATAAGACACATAATCGTAACTTCTCTTTGTCAGTTATGATCGTAGGCACACTTTAGATACATAATCGTAACTTTTTTTTGTCAGTTATGATCGTTGGCACACTTTAGAAGTGGTCTGGAGATCGGAGCACTTTTGGAAATATTGGCTGTACAAGCGTTTTTTTGAAGAAGTTGGCCGTAATGGCGCACTTTTGTAGAAATTGGCCGTAATGGCGCATTTTTGTTGAAATTGGCGCAACGGCACACTTTTGTTGAAATTGGCGCAACGGCGCACTTTTGAAGAAGTAGCCATGATGACTCACTTTTGAAGAAGTTGGCACAACGGCGCAGTTTTGAAGAAGTACCCGTGATGGCGCACTTTTGAAGAAGTTGGCGCAACAACGTACTTTTGAAGAAGTAGTCGTGATGGCGCACTTTTGAAGAAGTAACCATGATGGCACAGTTTTGAAAAAATAGCCATCATGGCACACTTTTGAAGAAGTTGGCGCAATTGTGCACTTTTGAAGTAGTAGCCGTGATGGCGCACTTTTGAAGAAGTAGCCATGATGGCGCACTTTTGAAGAAGTTAGCACAATGGCGCACTTTTGTTGAAATTGGCGCAACGGCACAATTATGATAAAGTTGATTCGTATTGGCCGCTAAACGAAAACCTGGGTCTGCGTGCCAAAGATCTTCTACAATAAATGAATTAATTTCTTAGGTTTCTGCAACTGTCAACTGTCAGTCTGCTACATTAAATGCTTAGAGCGGGATATTGCCATTGTGTGCCAATCTTCGTAGCATTAAATAGGATGCCACATTAAGAAAGTGCACCATAGTGCTGAGAACTAAGAAAGCGCGCCTTTCTTCTGCTGGACTCTTTGTGGAGAGTGCACTATCTGTGTAGGCGCACATTTTTATGCTTCTACAAGGATGATGAAGTTTCTGAAGGGGCTCAACTCAGCATTCGAACAGAGGAGGAATGTCCTACTTGCACAACCCGGACTACCATCACTGGAGGAGACCATATCTGCTATGGCACAAGAAGAGGCACGACTGAAGCTAATGCCTAGCACCACTACCTCTCCGGGAGAAAAATCACTCTAGCAGTGTTTAACCCAAACCATTCCGAAGGGGGAGGGTGCTACAACTGTGGAGAACTTGGACATTTTATCAGATTATGTACGAAACCTCTAAGAGGCCAGTCCAGCGACCGCAGACGTAGCCGTAGAGGGCGTAGGGGTGCCAAAGGAGACTATGGCGGAGGCAGAGGTAATTATTCTAGAGGGCACAAGACAAACCTGGCAAAAGGGAGAAATGAGAAGTCATCCGATATGACCCCTAGTGAGAGGGAGATGCTAGAAATGTGGAGGAGCATGAAGTTTGGAACCAGCGACCGTCGAGCCAACACCACTGGGGCATCGACTCCAACCACCTCCGGGAGTAACATCACCTACTATGTCCATACAAGCACAGGTATACCTGCTCATACCCTTGCATCTACCCACAGACCAGGAAGTCTAAATTGGACAATTGACTTTGGGGCATCCCGCCATGTCACTGGTGCCCATGATGAGTTCCAAGATTACACTCACCTAGCAATGCTTTGAAGCATTCAGATTGTTGATGGTACGGCTAAACCTATTATGGGTAAAGGCGCAGTTTGAATGCACCACTTCCATGACCCTTACTGATGTCTTGCATGCTCCATAAGGTGAGTATAATCTTGGAACCATTATTATTGATGGTACGACTAGACCCAGTATTGTTCATTAGTGTCATTGTTCTTCAACTTAATTGTGTTGTTTCCTTTGACATTCCTAAGGTAATTTTTTAGGAGAAGGGAACGGGGAGACGGTTGGGGACTGACACTTGGCATAAAGGGCTATGGTACTTGGACAGAGGTGGGCTGGATACAGCACTGACATCACTGGTAGATGAAGCACAACAGAAGGAGCCACGAAGGATTGTAGAAGCAGAATTATTACTCCAACATCAGCGTATGGGACACTTTCATTCAGTCTACTGAGTCAGATGTATCCCTCTATGTATCAAAAGGCTAATAAGCAAAAGTTGGTTTGTGATGCTTGTGAACTTGGAAAACATATCCGAAACTCGTATATGAGTTCTGGAAATAGAAGTTTAACTGCTTTTGATATGATACATTCTGATGTGTGGGGACCTTGTCCTACAACTACTATTTTGTTTGTCACATTTATTGACTGCTACAATCGTGTAACCTGGGTATATCTAATGAAGTGTAAGAGTGATGTATTCACATGATTTCAAGATTTTTATCGCAGGGTTACAATACAATACGGTGCTAAGGTGAAGACTTTGAGGTCTGACAATAGGACATAATACACCAATAAGGCTATTGAAGAATACTTATCAGCCCATGGGATACAACATCAGACTTCATGTGCTTATACACCAGCTCAGAATGGCGTGGCGGAGTGAAAGAACATGGACCTGTTAGAAGTGGCACGGTTAATGGTGTTTGCTATGATTGTTCCTAAACACTTATGGGGGCATGCCTTGTTGACGACTGTATTCTCATTAACATGATGCCCTCTCAGGTGTTAGAATGGAAGATACCGTTTGAGATGCTTACAGGTAAGAACAAGTACATTGTTCCCCCAAAGGTATTTGGATGTGTCTTCTTTGTGAAGGATAATAGGCCTGCTGTAGGAAAGTTGGACCCTAGGACAGTGAAGTGCGTCTTTGTTGGCTACTTAGGGACTCCGAAAAAATACTCTTGCTGGAGTCCTGTAGAGCGAAGGCTTTTTGTAGGCATGGACGTTACATTCAGAGAGATGGAACCATACTACCACAATGGTTCAGGTTAAGGCTCCACATTTGGTGACACCTAACACAGGAGGTGTTAGGAGTGAGGGAAAGATAGGCCCAAGTGTGATTGTCGGGTCAGTTCCATGCCCAATGATGGAAATTGGTCCAAGAGAATAAGGGGGAGATAGCGAGGGGGAGGAAAGTGATGAGAAAGCTCACAATGAGGAGGAAGAAAGTGATGCTACAGTACAGGGAGAGTAACAAACTACAGAAAAATCTACAGAGCTCCAAGTCTACAAAAGGAGAAAGCAGCAGTCCACTACTGTGTCATTGTCCCTACTGTGCCATGTCCCCCGCCTAACCCCGCCCCAACTCCTAAAGATGTACCTCCCACATCGGATTCCTCTGATTCGGATACGGATCCCTCTGATTCAGATGGTATGATCTCTCCTCCTTGTCCTTCTCCTATTCCCGTAAGAAGATCTTCTCGCAGTAATGCAGAAAGATTCCCTAATCGTTATGGTTATGTACATGACATCACCCAGTTTTTATCCTACTCTAATTTATCCCCTACTTATGGAGCATTCATTGCATCGTTAGACACCACCTCTTTGCCTAAGTGTTGGCAGGAAGTGAAGGAAGATCCGAGGTAGAAAGCTACAATGTTGGAGGAACTTGGGACACTTGAAAGAAACGGGGCATGGAAACTTGTTCCGTTACCTAAAGGAAATAGAGCAGTTTGATGCAAATGAGTCTTTATAGTAAAGGAGATGCCAGAAGAAAATATGGAGCGATACAAGGCAAAATTGGTTGAAAAGGGATTCACTCGGTCCTAGGTATCGACTATGATGAAATATTTGCCCCAATAGCAAAGATGAGCACTGTAGGAATCCTGGTTTCTCTTGCAGCAAACCATGGGTGGCAACTTCATCAATTGGATGTGAAGAATGCCTTTCTTCATGGAGATCTACAATAAGAAGTATACATGTAGATGCCCCCAAGTTTTTGCACGAAATAGTCAACAGAAAATGTGTGCAAGCTGAAGAAAATACTGTATGGACTCAAACAATCTCCTCGGACCTGGTTTGAAAGATTCAGGAAGGCTGTCACAGGCATGGATTACAGCCAAACCAATGCAGATCACACGATCTTCTTCCGACATGCGAGAGGCCACATCACCATACTTGCAGAATATGTAGATGATATAGTGATCACAGTGATGAGGAGCAGGAGATTACCCAGCTGAAGTCAAAACTTGCCAAGGAATTTAAAGTAAAGGACTTAGGAATGATGAGATATTTTCTCGGAATCGAGATGGCTCGAGGAAGAGATGGGATCGTCCTCTCTCAAGTGAAATATGTACTAGATCTGCTCACATAAACTGGTATGCTGGGATGTCGATTGACAGTCACTCCAATCGATCAGAAAGATAAGTTGTGGGCAAAGGCAGAAAAGCTGGTTGATCGTAAAAGATATCAAAGACTTGTAGGCAGATTGATTTATCTAGGCCACACTCGCCCTGATATCTCATTTGCTGTGAGTGTAGTGAGTCACTATATGCATGATCCAAAGAAGGGCCACATGAATGCATTTTTTCATATTCTGAGATATCTGAAGGGGGCTCCTAGAAGAGGGCTTTGCTTCAAGAACAACTGACACATGGGTGTTGAGGGGTACTGCGATGCAGATTGGACAAACTGCATGGATGACAGAAGGTCTACCTCAGGTTACTGTGTCTTTGTGGGGGGTAACCTAGTCTCATGGAGAAGCGAAAAATAGTCTGTGATAACATGATCGACAACTGAAGCAAAATATAGAGCTATGACTCTAGGAGTGTCAGAGTTTTTATGGGTAAAAGTACTGTTGACAGAGTTGAAGCTGGAACAGGGAACACCATTACGCATTCTGAGTGATAGTCAAGCTGCACTAAGTATAGCTAACAATCCAGTTCAGCATGACAGAACAAAGCACATCGAAATTGATCGGTTCTTCATCAAAGAGAAGCTAGAGAAAGGGATATTAAAGCTCGATTATGTTCGCTCAGAAGAGCAAGTCGCAGATTGTCTTACTAAGGGTCTTAATTCATTGATTCTTTCTAAACTATGTGACAAGATGGGGATGATTGATATCTATCGTCCATCTTGAGGGGGAGCGTTGAGATTATTAAAGGATTTTTTAGTCCCACATGGAGTAGAGTAGTAGAGAGAGGGGTTAGCCTCTCCTATATATATGTAGCTCCACATCAATAATAAACAAGCAAAGTATTCTACTAAATTTCTATTTTTGGAATTAAAAGTCTCCGAATCTGCTCAAACACAGCCTGACTAGAATTCTGGTCTGATCTGGTATTCTTGTTTTTCCTGGTCTATTGAGTTGTAGGCCTTAGTTGCTGCTGTTGCTTTGACTTCAACAAGTTAGATACTATACCAGTATCCTAAATTTTCTATGAACGTTGTATTTCGAACACACACAGTGTCTTTATCTGGATCTGTCTTTATCCGAATCTGTGTCCAAGGAGACAGCCTGGACCAGGTTTAACCAAACCTCCTTTGATATTGAATGCATAGCTCCCTAACATCCACAAATGGGTCAGTTGGTGATCTTGCCATGAACAAGGATTTGAGACGCATAATAGCAGATACCTTTAAATTCATAAACACTTGAGCATATAATGTTTCAAGATTGTGACCATGTTTTATGTACCTTGAGAGGATTCTTTCTTTTTTTAATACATGCCGACGTTAATCTCAAAAGGTGATTTTAATGAGTGGAAATTGATTGCTAGTTAGTTACTCGATTCCAATGGATTACCACCTCTGAAATATAGTTTTCCATTTAGGAATGCATGCATAAAATTATTTATCATACTATATATATCCTATTGACAGAATTTATATTTGCCTCAGGGATCGGTCTCAGTCAGCATGTCCATATATCAAACTCCGTTCTGTTTTATATGTACGCACCTGTCTTCAGGCGAAAAGCTGGGGGACGAAGTAGGAAGAAACAATGATGTTCACGAAATTCACCGAAGAACAGGATTTTGTACTTCACCAAGTATGGGATTGCCTAAAACAATACACGATCATGAGTAAGTTGAACCACTCCATCTTTTCATCTTGTATTAGCTATATCAGCTGTCTTTCTGTTTTTTAATCATTAGTTCCAGCCTGCTGCTTTTTCTTCATGTATCTTGATCATGGTCTCTAAATGTTTTGAACTTGGTGTGGTTTTCTCAGTTGCCACCCCAACACTCTCAAGAATATATTTCTTTGCAGAAGGATATTTTGGTTGGGCGATCTGAACTATCGTATTAACTCGCCATATGAAAGAACACATGAACTCATAGCAAAAAGGAAGTGGTCTGAGCTGTTGGAGGGAGACCAGGTAATTTATTTTGTTACATCTCACAATCTTCTTGTTCATGATTTGGGTTGAGAACCTCTGCTTTGTTTATTAAAATTTAACTTAGTTGACTGCAAATGTAATATCAAGAGTTTTCTCCGCTACAATCTAGTTATCATTTTGCTAATCTTTACTGTCTTAATTCTTTGGCAGCTGAGGCAAGAGCTAAAGAGAGGGCACACTTTCGATGGGTGGTCGGAAGGAGTTATAAAGTTCCCCCCTACGTATAAATACGAGCTAAATTCCGAAAAGTATATCGGGGATGATCTCAAGGGTGGGAGGAGAACTCCTGCATGGTATAAGAATGAAATCATGACCACAAACTAAACACAACATACACACGTTAACTTCTATATTGTTTCAGGTGTGACCGCATTCTCTCATTTGGAACTGGCATGAAGCTTCTGAACTACAGAAGAAGTGACCTGAGACTCTCAGATCACCGCCCTGTGACTGCCACATTCACAGCCGAGGTTGAAGTTTTCTGCCATAGAAAGCTTCAAAGGGCACTGACGTTGACAGACGCGGAGATTGAAGATGGAGAAATCATATCTGATATCGACACCGCCGCTGGATTGAGCCGGCTAAGGCTAGGAGAGGTATGCTTCTTGTCTAATGGTGGAACCACGGATCATGTTGTTGAAGACGTGCTATATATCACAGACTGAAACTATGAAGTAATAGATAACTTGATCTACCAGTAATAACAGATGAAATCTTAAAGGGCCTTCTTCTTCTTTTTTTCTTTTTTCTTTCTTAATACAGGATACTTCAGGATGGGGGCGATAATACTGAAGTGGGAGAAGAAAGGATTTTGAGGACCAACAAGGCTACAATCTGGAGAAATGTGATTGCTCTTACAGGGACTGAAAAAGAAAAGCATTATCCATTGATAATAAATACATGTACAAATGTATCAATCAATGTTGTAACATCAATCTTTAGACTCAAAGATAGAGCTTGGAGATGTATTAAAGAGTAAATTATTTTATGTTTAGTCGTCTCACAGTGGAGGCTATATTTAGGGATTACATCTTACTACTACCATCTATTATTGGCTGGGTGCATGGGTTGGTGTGGTGTCACACATATCAGATGGCCATCTCTCTCTCTCTCTCTCTCTCTCTCTCTCTAATTTTTTTCCACTCTTTTAACCTGTATCTTTCCCTCTCCTTCTCTTATTCTTGGAGCTGAACCTAGGAGTGAGCCTAGAGCTAGAAGCTGGCCTTGAGGCCAATATTGTGGTCTCTGGACCCATCTAGAAGGAGGAGAAGGAAACCGAGAGCTATGAGCATGGGCGGAGCCACCTTAGGGCTAAGGTGGGCTCCAGCCCACCCTAACAATTTTTTTTTGTTTTTTTTTTTCATATGTTTTTTTTTTTTTGTGTTTTTTTGTTTTCATATGAGTTCGTTGATACTCAAGCCCACCCAAGCTTAACCTAACCCACCCTAGTTTGAATTTCTAGCTTCGCCCTTGGCTATGAGCTTGGGTTTAGACTTTAGAGGCAAGTATATCTTGCACAAAATGAATACATGATGTTTTTGAATGATTTCCTTCTTCTAAATTATTGCTTATATGTTTGAAAGCTAGCATTACTGTTTTTCTTTTGATTTTGATGAATTATTTATGTTAGACATGGATTTTTTTGTTGTGGTTGAGCTTTGGTTCCAATTGGGGATAAATCCATAGACCTAGGGAGGAACCCTGGATTTCTAGATGTGATTACTTAGTTTTGATCCCTAGGATAAGTTTTAGTCTGTTGTAGAATTTTCTAGCTTTCTTATTTTTTGGAATCAATTTGGTGAAGTTTGGAATAAATTTGGACACCGAAAACTCATTTCCCGAGCTGATGTCTGCATAGTGTCAGTGGAGGCAGTATACAATCGGTATGGTATACCGCTACCAGTGTATAGCCGGTATACCTGTCAGTCAGCTAACAAGCTCAGTACTTGTTCTGTAACACAAAACGGTGTACCGGCAATATATCGTATGCTTGTTATTTTCTCAGGATAGCTCCTGGTTTGTGTGTCATTTCATGATAAGGGCATTTAGCCTTCCCCGAAACATTTTCTAGTGCCTATATATTGTCCCTTATCCTCGGTACCTGAAAGTTGTTTAGCTTTCGGGGGCTTCACCCCTGATCCCCCATGAGGAGCATTGCCCCTGACCCCCGTTAGCTGACCGAACAACGAAATCCCATCATCCTGATAAAGAGTGTCAAAGATTTATTGATGTCAAACTTGCAGAATTAGCTGTTGGATTTTGTGTGAACTAGTTGACCCTAGAAATATATTGTTAGGGCATCATAATATCTAGTAGTCATATCCCAGATTTTATATGTTCAATGATCAGTGGATCGAGGAAATTTTTTATTATGTTGAACCACGAGTGGTTGACTATCTGATTTTCCATGTTCCTGACCTAGCTACAATATATTTATGCTATTTATTACTAGTATACCCTTTGAGGTATTTCTCGTATTACTGGACTGAGGTGCTCTTGTTATTAAGAGGGATCATGATCCCTACTCTTAAGTATCTTCGTATGTTCCCCGAGATGGCAGCCGTTAGATTGGATTTTTTTTTATCATTCATATTGCATCAAAATCTCGTGAGAAATTGAGTGGTTTAAGGATCTAATCTGAACGATAAAAAAATCCAATCCAACGGATGCTATCTCAAGAAATATCCAGGGATCCCAATCCCCCTCTCTCTCTCTATGCTATGAACAATGACCAACTATGGGAGTATCTAGACATGAATAATATCCATTATTGTCAGTGGTCATAGTGTTAGGGTTAATATACTAAAAGCATCAGATTGTATTAACCATATTTTCTTATTTTTGAATGAGAATCATATGGGCAAATATTTGCATATTGTATTTGTTATAATGTTAATACAAGTGTCTGATATTCTTTATTGTAGATAATATGGTGTATAATATTACACAAAATATCATATTATCACTTTTCTGTGAAATATATAAATAGTTCACAACCTAGATAGATTTGGACAAACCATTGGTAAGGTTATAGTGTAATATGGTATTATTCTATCTTGACTATAGGTTTATACTAGTACACTTTGTGTGTATTGAACATGACCACTTGAGGTTATTTTTTTTTACTGACTACATAAGAGAACAAACAACTCTGTTATTATTGATGCTTGTGCTCTTAATTCAAATATAATAACAAACATATATATATATATATATATATATATATATATATATATATATATATATATATATATATATATATATATATATATATATGCAGTGTGTATTACTTTGACTCATAAAAGAATTAGATTCATTATGGGTCAATAACCTCGATGAGTTGGGTAATAGCATCATGTGTATGATGGACTGTTGATTATAAAAGAAATTCATGTCCCGATATGTCGGGTTGATGATTTTCCCTTAAGAAACTCATTAGGATTGTCATGTAAACTCTGTAGGTGGATTATATCCGACATGACAAATAAAGTTGAGTGGTACTACTTAAGGATAAAAGATGTCGATCAATATAGTTGTCAGTAACTTAATTTGATCGACGAACAATCAATATTTTAGATGAACATGCATGTAATAAGAAGGAACCCATAAACGTAATTTGGGATTAGGAAGGTAGTGCAATAATAGTTCTTTAGTGTACCGAGCTATTGTTAACGGACCTGGGTTGTGTGTTCGAGCTGAACATAGGATACTCAGATCCATTAAGAAAACTAACCCTAAGTTCTCCTCATGGTCCCTGTCGTAGCCTATATATATATATATATATATATATATATATATATATATATATATATATATCCTCTATTCTCTGGCCGTCATAATATATCAGAAGCAAGCAGCTTTCTCTAAATTTGTCTTTTATGTAAGGAGAGAGAGGGTCGACCAAGGAGAAGAAAATATTGGAAGATAGTGCAATAATAGTTCTTATCACTTCAGGTATAATTCGTGAACCCTAGTTTCCACCTTTGAAGGGTTAGATCACGTATTAAATATGTTAATATCTTATCGATCTATATGCACACCAATCTGCGGTCCTGGGAATCCCCAGTTCAATCAATTGGTATCAGAGCAGGTATTTGATCTGCATATCGATTGACAAATCCATGTTGTCCAATAAAACTTGCATCAAAAAATAGTCAGTAGATGTAGATATGTTCTAACTCAGTTTTATAGGCATCTTAGATCCAACTATTATGGTCTGAATGCATCTTTTGTTTCTGTGATTTAAACCCACGGCATGTTATGGCTATTGTTGTTAATGAATGTAGTTAAAATCACGAGGGTTGATCGTGCTTATTTTTTAAGTTTTTTCACCTAGATTATGTATAAACTCTTTCAGGAGTCATAGGATTGATGTAATTTTAAACTTTTTTCGTTCTTTTGTGATGGCGGCGGTGGTTGTTTCTGATGTTGGACGAGATGCTATTTTTAAGCAGTCCAGAGGCAGATAGATGATTTTCGATGAAGGAAAAGATGACCAAACAAAAAAAAAAGTTTGTTATCTGTGGATATTTTTGTGTAGAGCAAGATTCTGGATTCGACGGTTGAGGAAGAAGCGGAATATATAGACATAATAGTTGGATATTTATTTTTTATTTATTGCTATATTTGCTTACTCTGTTATTCATGTTTATTATCTGTGGATATTTTTTAAAAAGGCCGCATTAATAATGGACAACATGGACATACGTCAACTAGTAGAAAAATACTCATTGTTAAATAACTAAGTTGGAGAGGAAATTTATTTAGTATAAATCCCATGGTCTCCAGTACTGGTTTGTAGGTGATATAATTATACTTGTGTGTGGCTTTAGTGCCTTTCTTCATATCAGATGAGTCTAATTATGGATCACCAGTACACACTTTCATAGGGATGGTTATAGAAAGTTACATAGTATGTGTTCGCTTCTCCATCTAAAGGAACTCATTAAGAAGTAATGGACTTAGTATTAAGTAATGGTGCATACTTAGATACAAATAATGATATCCTCCCCATCGGAGTCACTGCTATTATTTGTAGGACCAAAGCAAATACCAGCAATTAATTTTATTTTTCATAAAGTTAGGTTGACATGATAGTAAAATTAATAGGAAAACCTTCTTAAACAAATATTGAATTGGTCTACGTCCACATTATTGTGGCATACTAAATTCATGGTGTTTAAGGTATTGGTAAACTCTTTATTATTATTTTGACGGAATCAATATTTATTAAGTTCAAAAAGTTTTTTGCCCTACATAATTATTATTTATGTGACTCTCAGGATTTCAAAATGGGTTCATTCAGTCCACTTATGGTGATTCTTAAGAAAATAAACTTATTGACCATAATTACATTGACTGGAAACATAACTTGGATATTGTCTTAACTACTAAAGAGTACAAATATGTACTCCATGAGGAATGTCCTTCTAAGCCTGATGCTAATTATGATGAAGAGGTCAAAGAGGCATATAAGAAGTGGATCATGACATATGGGATGGCTTAATGTTACATTATGGCATTTATGTCAAATGTGCTGCAAAATCAGCATTAAGCCATGGCCACAGCTTATGACATAATGTACAACCTCAAGGAACTCTTCGGACATCAGAGTAGGGCAGCTAGGCAGTTTGTTATGAAAAGTTTGATAATACGACCATGGCTGAAGGGACGTCAGTAAGGGATCATGTTCTCAAGATGATTGGTCATTTGAATGAGATGGAGATCCTTGGAGCTGAAATTGATTGAGAAATACAAGTCGATATCATTCTCGGGACTCTGCCTAAAAGTTTTGACATATTTTGCCTTAACTACAACATGAACAAAATATTGTACAGTTTGGCAGAACTTGTAAAAGAATTACAAGATGTTGAGGCTCTCATTAGGTAGGATGGTCATATTTATGTGATTGAAAATACTTCCACTTCTAGGCCAAAAGACGGTAAGAAGAAGAATAATATTCAGAAATAAGCAAATTCAGCAAAGAAGGGCAGTTGATCTCAAGGCACTGTAAAAAAAGCCGAAAGACAAGTGTTTCAAGTGCAAAGAATCCGGACATTGGAAGAGTGACTGTCTATTTCTCAAACATGGGAACAAAGAAGTCATATCTCATTTACTAGTAGTTGAAACATGTTTAGTAGTATTATCTACCGTCACCTGGTGTGTAGATATAAGAGGCACTAATCATATCTGCAATTCATTATAGGGGTTCCAGAAAACCAGGTAGCTTAGTGATGGAGAGATATGCTTGTTTATGGGTGACGCTACAAAAGTAGAGACCATTGCAGTAGAAGATGTTATTTTATCTTTTGGTAGAAGTAAGTCTTTGACATTGAGAGATTGTCTTTATGCACCTTCACCTAGAAGAAAATTGATTTTTGTTTCTATGCTAGTTAAGGATAGATATTCAGTTTATTTTAATAACAATATTGTTATTAAAAAAATAAGCATTTTATCTATTCTGGTGCATTAGTTGATAATTTGTATGTCATTAATTCTATTTCACCAATAATATAACTTATGAAAATGAATAATACGTCTTCTAACTTAAATAAGAGAAAATAACCTTCTTGTATGAACTAAATATATCTTTGGCACTTGCGGTTGGGGCATATTAATCTAAGAAGGATTCAAAGACTGGTTAAATATGGACCTTTGAGTTTATTAGAAGTTGAGGCACTTCTAGTCTGTGAATTCTGCTTGGAAGGTAAAATGACCAAAAGGCCTTTCACGGCAATGGGGTATAGGTCCAAATATGTGTTAACTTTATTTTATTCTGATTTGTGTGGTCCTATGACTATCTAGGCTAGAGGTGGCTTTGAATATTTTATCATATTTATTGACGATTATTTAAGGTATGGAAATATTTATTTGATGCACCGTAAGTATGAGTGCTTTTAGAAATTCAAAGAGTACAAGACTGAAACGAAGAAACGTCATAAAAAATGTATCTAGTCATTACGTTCAGATCGTGGTAGCAAATACATCTTTGGAGAGTTTAGGGACTATTTATCAGAGGATGGGATTACATCACAGTTGACTGCACCTAGAAAACCCCAAAAGAATGGTATAACAGAAAGAAGGAATATGACTCTTATAGAGATGGTTAAATCAATATTGAGTTATTCAGATTTACCAGATTCATTTTGGGGATATGTCTTAAGAGACTGCAGCTTATATTTTGTACTTGGTACCTTCTAAGTCAATACCTATTACTCCCATAGAGATGTGGACCAGATATAAGCCTAGTATAAAATATGTTCGAATTTAGGGGAGTCCAACACATGTGCTAAATGGAAAAGCAGATAAGTTGGATTCTCGTACAAAAGTACACTTGTTTGTATGCTATCCAAGAGTAACAAAAGGAGGTTTATTTTATAGTCCTAAGGATCAGAAGGTCATTGTTAGCACCAATGCCAGATTCTTAAAGGAAGACTATGTGATGAACCATAAACCCATAAGTAGAGTTGTTCTAGTAGAACTGAGAGGTGAGATACCAAATACTTTAGTACCAATATTACAACAGGATAAACTACAAGTAACTGTACAATGTGTCACAAATATTACACCATAACCTATAGTGCCTCGTCGTAGTAGGAGGGTTGTGATACAACCTGACAAGTTCATGTTCTTAGGAGAAACATCAGACTTCGTCCCTGAAGAACAAGATTCGGATCCATTCACCTATAATGAAGCACTCCACGATGATGCAGAATCTTGGCAAAAAATAATTGTATCTGAAATAAAATATATGGATTCTAATCAGGTTTGGGAGCTTGTAAAACAACCCACTGGTGTAAATGTCATTAGATGCAAGTGGGTCTACAAAAGAAAAAGAGGACCAGACGGTAAGGTTGAAACATTTAAAGCTCGGCTTGTTGTGAAAGATTTTACTCAGAAAGAGTGTATTGATTATGAGAAAAAAAATTCGCCGGTAGCCATGCTTAAGTCTATTCAGATTCTTTTATCTATTACAGCTCATCTCGATTATGATATTTGACAAATGGATGTCAAGAAAGCTTTTCTTAATAGAAATCTTGAGAAAATTATCTATATGAAGCAACCAAACGGGTTAATTGAAAAGGGCCAAGAGCATCTTGTTTGTAAGCTCAAGAAGTCCATTTATGGACTTAAACAAGATTTTAGATCTTGAAACATCCATTTTGATCAGGTGATAAAATTCTATGGATTTGATCAATGTCCAGATGTATCATGTGTATACAAAAAGTTTGACAAAAATGTGGTGGTATTCCTAGTACTTTACGTGGCTGACATCTTGCTCATTGAAAATAGTGTGAAGGTGTTATCTAATGTAAGTGTATGGTTATCCAAACAATTTAATGTAAAGGACTTGGAAGAAGTATGTCACATCATTGGGATTAAAGTTCTACGAGATCGCAAGAAAATAATGTTGGGCTTATCCCAAGCTACCTATATTGATACTATACTAACTTGTTTTAGCATGCAAAATTCTAAGAAATATTTCTTACCTTTTAGGCATAAAATTGCTTTATCAAAGGGGCAATATCCGAGGATACCTAAAGAGATAGAGAACATGAAAGCAGTTTCTTGTGCTTCAGCAATAGAAAGCTTAATGTATGCAATACTATATACGAGACCAGACATCTACTTTGCCGTTGGCATAGTTAGCAGATATCAGTCTAACCTAGGACAAGATCACTGGACTGCGGTAAAGCATATTTTAAAGTACTTGAAAAGGACTAAAGATTATATGCTGGTTTACCATATAGATAGTTTATGCCCTTGGGGTATACAGACTCAAATTTTTAGTTAGATAAGGATTCCACGAAATCTACCTTAGGTTATGTATTTATTTTAGGAGGTGGAGCCATAGTATGGAGGAGCATCAAGCAAAAATGTATTATTTATTCCACCATGGAAGTCGAGTATGTGGAAGCCTCTAAGGTAGCCAAAGAAGTGGTTTTGCTCAGAAACTTCCTAATGGACTTAGATGTGGTACCTAGTTTGCCTAAGACTATTATACTTTATTGTGATAATAGTGGTATAGTGCAAAATCAAAGAAACCATGAGCCTATAAGACATGTAAAAACATTAAGCACAAGTACCACCTGATACAAAATTGGTAAATAGAGGAGAAGTTGTTGTGATCAAGATAACATCAGCAGACAACCTAGCTGATCCATTTACAAAGAGCTTACCGGCTAAGGCTTTTGATAGTCATGTTGAGGGAATGGGAGCCAAATGCGTAACAGTATGGCTTTAAGTATAAGTGAAAGATTTGTAACTGTATACTAAAAAGCAACGCTTTGATTATAAGTAGGAGATTGCTAGGGTTATATACTAAAATCATCACTTTGTATTAACTATATTTCATTATTTTTGAATAAGAATCATATGGGCAAATATTTATATATTGCATTTGTTATAATGTTAATGCAAGTGTCTGATATTATATATTGTAGATAATATAGTGTGTGGTGTCACACAGAAGATCATATTATCAGTTTCTTATAGAATATATAAATAGTTCACAACCTAGATTGATTTGGACAACCATTGGTAAGGTTGTAGTGTAATTTGGTATTAATCTATCTTGACTATAGGTTTACACTAGTATACTTTATGTATTGAATATGACAACTTGAGGTTGTTTTCTTTGTATTGACTACATAAGAGAATAAATATTTCTATTATTATGGATGCTTGTGCTCTTAATTCGAATATAATAACAGGCATATATATGCAGTGTGCATTACTTTGACTCATAAAAGAGTGAGATTTCTTATGGGTCAATAACCTATATGAATTAGGTAATAGCATTGTGTGTATGATGGAATGTTGATTATAAAATAAATTCATGTCTCGATACGTTTGGTTGATGATGTCCCCTTTGTAACGACCCGCTCCGCTCAACCCAGATGGCCGATTCAAACGTCACAAGTTTAGCGAACCGACCTGCCTTGCTCAGCGAGATGACTCATTAGATGCAATGGTATTCAGACTTGGACCTTCAAATGGAGTTCATACTTAGACTTTTTAGAGGCATGCTCGGAGTCTCGCTCGGCCTATGCGATTCATCGCTAAGGTGGGTGGCTCCGGTGAACCTGTCCCTGCTTAGCTGTACACTTAAGAAAATGAATGATATATTCTAGTTTCTAGCGATAACCTTTGCATGCTAATAAAAACAAATGAACGCACATAGCTAGGGGTATAACCCTTCCTTATTATTTCATAGAACATAGAGATCTTACTTGCTATCTACGAAATCTGGCTTATTGAGTTAAAATGTAGTAGTTTCTTATATGTGCCACAAAAGTAGTTTTGAGCTCATATTGAGGCACCGTACCACACAGAACATGACACGAGATATAGTATAATCATATTGCACACATAGACAAGGAACATTATTAAGTAGTCATTCCGAGTAAGGAGAAGAAAAAAAAAGTACTCGGGATATCCAGATCACCGAGGCAGTCTCTAATCAGGGAGCTGCGCAAGGAAGAAAGATCCGAGTATAGTCCTCAGCAAGTGTAAACCCTCTAACCAAAAATCTAGGATTAGAGATTAATTTAGAATTATTCTGGAATAATTATTGGAGTTATAATTTACCTATTTGATTTTTTGATTTAATTGTTGTACCTTATCGTTGTTTAAATATATAGGGCACTACAGTAGCTTTTGTCTTTCAACAAACTTTGCACCCTTGACCAAGACAAGACCATATCCAATCTTGACCTTTGGGTCACTCATAATTACACGCTCTTGTACTTTATTTTAATCGCACTATAATCGTCAGACAATATCTAATTTTAAACCCAAACTTAGCACCTATGTCCCTTCCAATCAAAATTAGAGACACAACCTTAACCCATTCCTTGCAATCCAATATATATTAATAATCTACTTTGAGTCTACTACATCTATGACACTTGTGTCACTCCCAATTGAGATCCTATGCACTTCCAATTTATTAAAGAATACCTATGACATAATTCCTATTTAATTTGAAGCAACCGACTCAACCAAACCCAAAACTAGACCCAACACCAATCCAAACCCACGCCCACACCCACACCCACACCCTCATGGCTCATGCAAAATACCAAAAACCAATTTTTCCACTACAACACACCAAACGTGACTTTTTCCCACATCCAATCCTGTTTCTTTCTTTTGTGCAATTCCTAAACTATTAGGAACTTGTGTGTAAAAGATTAGCTAGGTGTCCATCTCCTATTGATTGGAACAAATGAAGAAGATCCATTCTTGAGGCTTGGCAGGTCACATACACTCCTCTCTCCCCTTTTTGCATGGCCGCCACGACCCCGCAACCGCCGGCCGACCTCCCCTCTCTCCTCCCTCTCCTTCCCCTATATTAAACCCCCCCCGCGGTGGCCCTCCGCCGTGCCCTTCCTCGCCACCGCCACCCTAGCCACCGTGCCTCCGGCGCCGCCCCGCCCGCCAACGGCTCCGCCTCGCCCAGGCGAACACCCCCCCCGACCACCGGCCAGCCAGCGCCGCCCAGGCCCCCGGCCGGCCACCCGCCGCAGCAGCGTCCAAACCCTAGCCCTAATTCAACCCCGCGTGTCGGACACGGCGGTGGACACAGGACCCTGTGTCCTGTGTCGTGTCGGACACGTTTTTGACCCTGTTCTCGGGTCCCCTTCAGGTGCGTGTAACTTTCGCCTCGTAGCTCCGTTTTCAATTCCGCAAATTGCGTTGTGAAGCCTGTATGACCCTCTCGGTGTCCAGACAAACTGTTCGGGACATCGCGTCCTGTGGTGATCGCACACCGCGATCCAAAAACAGGAAAAACCAGACCCCGTTTCACCCTAACTTAGTGTACACTCGTCAGATCGAGACGAAACTGGCGCCATCGGACTCGTAGCGATACGCTGGTCCTGTGGGTCAAGTTTGGTTCGATTCGGAGAACGTTGACGAAATCGCGTGTCGTGGGCCCCACAGGCCCCGTTCGACGGGCGATTTTGTGATCGGCTCATCGGAATTCAATTCTGAAAGTTCCGTTGGGTTCGTATCAGCGTTCCTGACCTGTTGACACTAAGTTTGGTGAATTTGGAGACCGTTGGCCCTGACGCGTTTTTCGGTGCAAAGCGGGCCCAACGGCGGACCCCGTTTTGACCCGAAACTGCCGTTTTTGCCCTTGTCTCCAAATTGGACCCAAGGACAGGCGTTTCTAGCTATTTGATATCTTCTGAGCATGATGGTAATGTCTATTTCAGCTTTTGGACTCATCTCTGGAACTTCCCCTAGAACCAATTAATCGGATCCAAACAACAGGCAAGTACCTGCACTTCAAGTTAATCTTTATATTGTGATAATTAAATTCTCTGCTCTACTAGTACCCTTGCTGATTACACGTAGTGTTAGAATACTGTATTTCATGTCTTGAATAATGGAATTCATGTCTTGTTATCGTGTCGGGTGGGAGAATACTGAAAGGCATGTAGTTTACCCTGACTCCTGTCGTGAATAATAGCTGTTGGTACACGACTGTCCATCAGCCGGATCTCGATTTTCCGTGCTTAATAGCCGTCTATGACGGCCGGTTTAACCCTATAAACCCCTGCATGCCAACTAGGTATTCTAAATACACAAGTTCACACACCTAGTTTCTAGTCTTGTTATATTTCCTGCTTATTGTCGTAGTTCATTCCTGTCTCATTTATTTCCTGCTTTTCTCATATTCCTGCTTATAACATTAAACTCTGAAATATTGATGTTTCCTTTATGCAATGTTCTCAATATGATACTCAACTTAATTGTCATAAATATTTAGTTTAATTTTGTTGTGCACTGTGTACTTTGCTCCTTTCCTGACTGGATCCGTTGTTTAGGTGATGATGAGAACTTTGCCCTACCTATTGTGAACCATATGACGTAGCAGGTGACACAGTTGAGAAGCAGGTTCCCACTCAGGAGATTATCTCTGAGGAGTAGTAGCCAGTTAGCTAGTTTTCCCTTTTCAGCTCAGTAATCGGGTTTGTCCCCGATTTATCTTCTGTTCATGTATAAACTATGGATCTGTTATTACAATCTGTTTTATAAATCAGCATTCCTATTTCCTGTTAATTTCCTTGTCTATTTACTTTATTTGTGGATGAGATAGATAGTTATTGATCCCAGAAAATGACCTAGACAGCGTACTACCGCCGACTCTGCGGCGTAGGCTGGACGTGCCCACGCACTCATGCCCGAATAACCGGGTACGGGTCGTGACACGTTTTTGCATGGTACTATCCAACTATACCAACTTTCAATCCTAAAACCCTTCGTTCAAACTTCCATCCATCACCACCACTCATTCCTTCATGACAATACCACACACACTCCTAGGAATTCCATAGTCGGCCCTAATCCCAATACCCCCTCTTTTTATTTAATACACACCCCATCTTTCTCCCCTCCCTCAACACATTCGGTCACTACCTCCCAACTCAAAACCGATACCACCATTACCATCATCACCTTCCTTATCTTCTCCTTCTCCCTATTGTAACCCGACCTCCTCCATCTTCCATTTCAGCCTACCACCACCACCATCAACTCTACGACAACTACCACCATCTTCTCCTCCTTCTCCTTCCTTTACCACCACCTCCATCACCTTCACAAGCATCACCACCACTACCATCATAATTTACCACCCGTCACCACCTACATCACCCTCACCACCAATAACACCAGCCTCCATGGCCTCCCCTTTTCCTCTCCTCCTCCGCCGGCCACCCTACCCCAGTGCCCTTGCCCCACGCAGCCGCTGGTCGTCGCCGTCCTGGCCCCCGTGGCCGAGCTGCTGCCATAACAGCTGTTGTTGTTGCTGTTGCTGCTGTTGTCGCAGCTGCTGTTGTTGCACTTGCTGTTGCTGTTGTGGCCGCTGCTACAACGCCGCCGGCGACCCCCGGAGAGCCCCGAACGCCGGCGAGCAACCCCTGCTGGCCGACCTTCCTCTAGTTTCCCTGAGCCTCGCCGTGGCTGAACTTCTCCTCCCCGCGGCCACGAGGAACCGCGACTCTCAGAAATCCGAGTTCAACCTCCCCTATTCGCGAAGTGATATCTCCCTCCTCGCTCATCCGATCCTTGAACTAATTCTTCGGGTATGAACCCTACTTAACCCTTTTGCAATGTGCTTAATTAGAATAATTTAGCTTGCATTCAATTGTTAGTAATTAGAGTTCCAATTCATGAGAAAAATAGTTTTATAAAACTTGGAAATCTTTGATACAGAGTTGGTTCCGTCAAACTGGATAACCTCATCGCATACCGATTGCACCAAAAGGCGCGTACGGTATTTTATGACATGTGGGCTTTGACAGAATTGAATTGGTCGCTTATGCGCGACGAATTTGACCGATATCCCTCGAAAGTCTCCGTATCGGCACTTTTATAAATGTCCTAATTACTTTGTGTACGCTTGTCGTATTGTAACAAAATTGGTGCCATTGGACTTGCGACGTTCGACTTGTCATGTGACCCAAGTTTTTCCTGATTCTGAGACAGTGACCATATTGTCGTTTCGTGGGCCCCACAATCCGTTCCAACGGACGATTTTGTGATCGGCTCACCGATATCCAAATCTAGAAATACTGTTGAGTTCGTATCATCGTTTAGAATTTGTTTGACCAATAATATTCTATGTTTCAGAACCTTTGCTCCTGGCATATTTTTCGGTGCAAGGTGGCCACTTGTGGATCCCGTGTTGACCAGAAACTGCATTTTTGTTCGTGTGTCTAAATTGGACATATGTATATGCTTTTTTATGTATCTCACTCATTCTGGGACTATTGGTGATATTTGTGACAATATTCGGAGATATCTGCTCCAGTTTCCATCTTGCGCTGCTACTTTCTTGGTGAGTTCATGTTCGAATATTCGTCTGGCTTTCAGGCAAGTATACCTTGCCTTTTTGTACTGTTTAAATTCAGTTATTATTATTCATATACTTTGTGATCTGAATATTTTATAACTGTGCACTTCTGAGTATGCCTCTAGTGTAGTCGACGAAGACGTTAACGTTTGGACTTATGTTTGACCTAGTGTCTAGTGGACGCACCTAAAGTTACGGAGTTATCATTATAACTTCGAGGCCTTGTCACTTATCATTTTAGGTCATGGAGTAAGTTCATGATAGGACACGGGTTTATGCACTCGATTGGCCATCGGTACGAGTAGCTCGCGTGATGGAACTTAGCATAGTTGTATTGTTCTAGGCGACTTGCATTATAGTTATAAGATATCCACGTCGTACTTGAGACTTGTACATTGGCATTGGGGGAAGAGGACAACTAATAGGCGTATGGGATACTACCTCTTATTATTTATGCAGATTATGTGTTCTTCGGAGTAATACAGACGTTATTATTTATGCAGATTCTACGTTCTTCGGAGTGATATGGACGTTATTATTTATGCAAATTATATGCTCTTTAGAGCATTGAACGTTATTATTTATGCAGATTCCACGCTCTTCGGAGTGTTGAACGTTATTATATATGCAGATTGCCCCAAGATGGGGGGCATATATGGCATATACTAGCCAGTCATGACGATTGGTGAATTACGTCAGCATATGTCTAGCTACACTTCCCATGCGTACTAAGTTGTCCTCAAAATTGCATTCACTTAGGAGGATAGTTCAACCTGATTTACTTTACTCAGTATTTATATTATGGCATGTAATTTTTTGTATCTTGTTACGTCCCTATGAGGACCTGGTTCACTTCCAAGTTATTTGAGCATGTTGTATGATGCTTGATCTAGTGGAGTATTGGACATCGTTGCAGGTATCTTTACATCTTTTAACTATTACAGTCATGTACTACTTTCCATTTTTTATTCTGCTTTTATAGCCTAGTGTTTATAGGCCTATATTATTCCTTTGGCCTATTCGAACGAATGTATTATTGGGCTGCAGACTAATGATGCGTATCATTCCTTCTTAAGATTTATTTACCATGGATTGAGATTTAATTTAGCGGTTGGATATTAGAAAACTGGATTTAGCTTGATCACTTAACCTTAGACGGCGTAAGTATACTTCGTTGGGTCCATTAAATTAGAAAGCCCTACGGAATTGTACCAGCTGGCCATTGCCATGTGTCTGGTCCCACGTATTTTAGGACTGGGGGATGACAACAAGATTGAACTGAGCTGATGTCCATGGATAAGAGAAACCGAGCAGAAAGTTCTCAGCTAGGATTGAAAGTGGGGGAGTAATTGCATGGTCACAAACAAATGGTTGCACACCAGGTAGAGAAGAGTCCTTGATATGATTGCTGAGGCATCCGAATTATGTCGGCCCGGGAGGATGATGCCAGTATACTCCTGGAAATACGCTAGCTGAAGTACTAGCGGGCGAGTGCGGGACGTCCAGCAAGGCTTGCTACCAACCTGGAAAGATAGCCGACTCGTCGGATGGTTCGGGATGCCTAGTAAGGCTCGCAACCGAGTTGGGAAGATAGTTGTTCCATCCCATTTCATGTCCAATATGGTTAACAGAGCCAGTGACCTTCATATAAATAAGTCATGCATGCATAGCGGCTATCCACATCTAGAAGAGGAGTAACATGGAAGAACATAATGCACAGAAGTTTGCACATTTAGAATGAATGCACGGTATATAACATATTTTAAGTAGAACATGTCTGAGATAAAGACACAGTCATAACACTTGAATTGCATAGATGTTCTTCATTACTTAGTACTAATTTTATTGTTGTGAATGACAGGGAAGTCCAAAGGGTAAAAAAAGGGCAAAAACGAACTCAGTTGATTATAGTACGACACTCTTGCCTCAGGCACGAGTATTATTTTTATTATATTGCTATAAACTGATCCTAAGGCAAAGACTAGAAAGGCAACATAATCAGTCGATGCACATAACTAATGAACGTGCTTGTTTTGTGTCATGGGTGAGAGGCCTCCCAACCAGTGCATTCAATGTACTGATATCCAACCAGATTGCATGCAGGGTGCAGGAAGAACTCGTACAGATTTGGGGATAGCTTAACACATTGAGGCATCAGACCACACTTGGCATCTTGGAGCATGACGCGCGGACCTGGAGCTCACATATATGAGACATAATGTATGGGAACATCATCATCAAGAGTGTTTGATTTAGTTATAAGCCTAAGGGCATATTTATTGTAAAGAGAGAGAGAGAGAGAGAGAGAGAGAGAGAGAGAGAGAGAGCATAAGAGACTTGTAATCTCGGCCTAGCGCCGCTTGTAATCTTTACTTTATATCAATAAAGAGCTTATTTTGGATTCAATACTTGTGTTTATTCTATGTTTTTGCTATGATGACTCTGCGAACTAGTTATCAACAACCGTTTCGGTATTTTTCTTGCGCGAGCGCAACCCCAGGCTCACGCGGCATCACGTCCCGATGAAAATGATCGCCTTGCGAGAGCGCTGGCACAGTGATTCACGCCTAGCGGGGACGACCAATTCTTGCGGGAGATCGGGACGTGATATTTTGGTATCAGAGCATGGCTTTACGTCCTTGGAATTCGTATCGATTCTCTCAGTTTTTGAACTTGTGCATTGATGATGTGATAGACACTCTCTCTCGATATTTTAATGAATGTTCCTTACAACGAGTCTAAATATTTTCGAAAGTGCATGTTAATGATATGATTGCTTGAACGAGATTATGATGCAAAGGCCTTTGTTCCAAACTATGTCAGACTTTATAAGAATAGACTCGTGCTTGAAAATTTTAAGTTACGTGGGAACCAGATGCCTTATCCTAATGCTAGCGGGTTTGTATACAAAACTAGGATATCGTTCGGACAGGATAGCAATGCACAAACCTTTCGGATAAGTGGTGATGAGTATCATGCACCTAGACCTTTTGGTGCGAGCAAGTTGAGAGCAAGATTTGAGTATTGTTCGGATAAGGATAAAATCGGACTTAGAATAGTAATCGATAGAGACGTTATCGGAGTACCACTAAGGCGAATAATCGGAATTGTGTTTGGATTTTGATATATAGTTAGATGGTTATTCATAGCGATAAGTTATGACTCGATTCCTGAGTGGTGTATGCGATAGTAAAAGAATCGAATAAGCGAATTAAAGATAGAATAAGTTTAAAAGATTCATAGAGTATAGCTCAAACCCTGAGTGGTGTATTGGTCGTCTTAGAAATATTTAAACGAATCATAGATTTTGGAATATCAAACGAGCCTAGTAGCAAACGACGCGATTGTGCAAAGCCTTATTATATGTCTAACAAGTAAGCAAATTCGAAGGAATCGTGCAAGATTCGATTCGAAGGAGTTAGAATGAGTTAAACAATAGACAAGGCTTATATCAGATAAGAATTCAGAGTGTTAAAATTAATATCTGGATCAAAGAAAACTTAGTAAATCGTATGAGCGATTTTAAATGGAATCAAATAAAATTGAAACTCGAGTTGAGATGGAATAGTCGAGGATGCGATAGGTAGTTAGCGGGATGGAAGATAGCGCACATAGAAAATAAAGATCGGGTAGGATATTGCTCGATAAAATTTAGCTTGAATATGGATGTTATGATTTCAAATTGGAAAGACTTGATATCATGTCGATAGTTGGAAGATAGCATGGATTGATGCAAGTTAGAAAACTGTGGTCCAATGATTGAGGTAGGCTATCACGGACTTAATCTTGAATTTGAACAAACGATCTTGAATCGAGTTTGAAGGATAACACTCAAAATTAGGCCTAGATGAGATCAATTATTCCACGGGAGCGCTGGCGTGGTAATTTTATATTCGACGGGGATGATCGAACTCGCAAGAACATGTTCGAAAATTTTACAAACGAACTAGATAAAATGGAACGTATCAAAAGTGAATAGATTTTGGCTTAGGATTTGAACTTACTTATTTGAGGAATGCTAGAAGTAGACTATGAAATGATCAAATGATAACATTAAAGTTGGACGATTTGGCTAGATGAATTATGATTATGACAAGAACGATTATTAGATAAACATGACTTGATGGATCAATGTACAACTTGGATGAAACGAAGTATGACGATAAGGTGTCTGTTCGTTTGATGATAACCATAACGTTTGACCTTCTTGTCTTGTGCGAGTGCAACTCCTTACTCACACATGCGTCACGCTCGAATTAATACGTTATCCCGCGGGAGCGTTGGCGTAGTGATCTCACGTCTAACGAGGGATTGAACTTGTGGGAGACTGGAGCGTAAAAATTGAAGGATTGTTTTCACTTATGGTTCTACACGATAAGACGAGATTTATGATACTAGTGAATCAAAGGTATTTCAGAGATGAGTTAGTCTAGAACATGAAGCAAGACTCTCGATGGTTTAGTTACCGAACGTGAATTAAGTTATACGACTTTAAATTTGTGATTGAAATCAAAGAGGTAGAAATTAAATCATGACTTGGTGGTCTAGACTTAGAAAAGATTGGATATATGGATCCTATCAGATGTTTGAGGAGATAGATTATATGAATCGTTAGGTTGGACGTACGACATGGATATATCGTGGATTCGGTTCAATAAACATGTTGATGTGGATATGATGATATATGCTCAATGTTTAGAAATCTGAGTGAAACGAGCTTGGGTAGAATACTCTGTGTGAAAGAACAATGGTTTGACCTTAGGGTATTTGGGACAAGCGTCGTGCAATACGATTGTACGATTAGTCACAAACTCGAACTGTAACTATGACCTTGTGAGTTGACCTAATGGCTAGGCAGACGACCCTATGCCCTGAGTTGAACTGGAGTGACTGACTTCAGAGTATCATTTGGAAAAAAATAATAGAACTGGGGAACAAGACTTAGAGTTAGGACTTGGAACAGGATGTACGCTAGCGACGTTAGCGTTGAGATGAACATAATGAGAGATAAGACTTGGAGGAAAATTGATTGATTGGATAGGTTATGCGATTGAGAGAAACAAGAAGGTATTGGGTTAGACGATGACTAAACAAACCAGAGTTAGGTTAGTCGAGTAGCGAAACGATCGACGATTCAAAAGATTTTTACGAGTAGCTTGTTTGACTTAGTTGTCACTAAGATTGGTTGAAATACACATATTTGGTGGATGCCTTGATAATGAGTACGATCCAGAATTAGCGATATGTATAACTCGAATGCAGCTGCAAGCAAAATATTAGATTCGTATGGATGAGTATGGCAATTGAAGTAAGTTAGCCTCAGCGTAGACTTCGTAAACGAAAGATTATAACATTTCCCATATGAAGGAGATAGCTCTGTGCTAAGGCGCAGTAAGAGACTGAGCCAGGAACGCAATAATTGAATGATAGAGTCATTCAATAAAATGGTTAAGCACACGTGTAAAAATGGAACGATAAAATAAATATGAAGTTAGGTTCGATCGGACCTAAGACACGAAGGATTAGAACGTAACCCATGTTGGGCAATTTAGCTCTGTGCTAAGGCACAATAAAAATAGAGTCAAAAAATGTACGCAATTTGATGCAATGACTTTGGGTGGTAGTAGATTTACTTAGCGAGAATGAACGGTGACTCAAATAGATATTGATGCAAAACAAGATTGGAAGTTTAGATGATATTTGAACTTTTAGGTTTAGGCGTAATGATGGGTTTCGACAGGCGACGTCGAGTAATCAGTTGAATGTATTTTGGGTTCGCATGGATAGTGTATAACAATTGGGCAAGTTCATCCAAAGTCTGAGTTTTCTAGTGCGCATTAAGTTATAAAATATTCCGTGTTTGAGTAATACAGCCCTGCGCCAAGCGCAATAGAGTTTTAGTCAGGGAATACAATGATTAATTTTGTAAAGTTCAATGGCATCAAATGATAGAGTTGTTCGATGAGATTGGCGCCAAGCGCAATAGCCCTGCGCCAAGCGCCAAGCGCGTACGTAGTGCGAGGTGAGGAAAATAATGAATGTAGTGTTAAAAAAAATCTTTGGAAGTTAGATGAGAAGTATAGAGTTTGGTTTAGAAGTTGTGAGATAGTACGAGTTGCTAGTACGAGTTGCGCTAAGAAAGTCTCAAGGATGAGACTGTTCTGAGTGGTGTATAATGTAATGACCCGCTTCGTTCAACCCGGAGGGCCGATTCAAACGACACAAGTGTAGCGAACCGATATGCCTTGCTCAGCGAGATGACTCATTTGATGCAATGGTATTCAGACTTGGACCTTCAAATGGAGTTCAGACTTTGACTTTTCAGAGGCGCGCTCGGAGTCTCGCTCGGCCGATGCGATTCATCGCTAAGGTGGGTGGCCCCGGTGAACCTGTTCCTGCTTAGCTGCACACTTAAGAAAAAGAATGATACATGCTAGTTTCTAGCGATAACCTTTGCATGATAATAAAAAGAGATGAACGCACATAGCTAAGGGGATAATCCTGCCTTATCATTTTATATAACATGGAGATCGTACTTGCTATCTGCAAAATCTGGCTTATTGAGTTAAAATATAGTAGTTTCTTATATGTGCCACAAAAGTAGTTTTGAGTTCATATTGAGGCTCCGTACCTCACGGAATATAACACGAGATAGAGTATAATCATATTGCATATATAGACGAGGAAGACTATCAAGTAGTCATTCCGAGTCAGGAGAAGAAAAGAAAAGAAAAGAAAAGAAAAGAAAGTACCCAGGATATCCAGATCACCGAGGCAGTCTCTAATCAGGGAGCTGCGCAAGGAAGAAAGATCTGAGTGTAGTCCTCGACAATATTGAACCGAGCTGATATCCTCGGATAAAAAAATTGAGCAGGAAGTTCTCGGCTAGGATTGGAAGTGAGAGAGTAGTTGCATGGTCACGGATAACTGGTTGTGCACCAGGTAGAGAAGAGTCCTCGATATGATTGCTGAGGCATCCGAATCGTGTTAGCCCAGGAGGATAATGCTAGTGTAGTCCTAGTAATACGCTAGCTTAAGTATTAGCGGGCGAGTGTAGGACATCCAGCAAGGCTTGCTACCGACCTGGAAAGATAGCCGACTCGTCGGATGGTTCAGGATGCCCAGTAAGGCTCACAACCTAGCTGGAAAGACAGTCGTTCCATCCCAGATCATATCCAATATGGCTAACAGAGCCAGTGACATTCATATAGATAAGTCATGCATGCATAGCGACTATCTGCATCCAGAAGAGAAGTAACATGGAAGAGCATTATGTACAAAACTTTTCACTTTTAGAATGGATGCACGGGATATAACATAGTTTGAGTAGAACATGTCTGAGAAAAAGACACAGTCATAGCACTTGAATTATATAAATGTTCTTTATTACTTAGAACTGATTTTATTGTTGAGAATGAAAGGGACAACCAAAGGGTAAGAAAAGGGTAAGAACGAACTTAGTTGATTATAGTATAACACTCTTGCCTCAGACACGAGTATTACCTTTATTATATTGCCATAAAACTGATTCTAAGGCAAAGAATAGAAAGATAACATAATCAGTCGGTGCACATAAGTAAAAAACGTGCTTGTTTTGTGGCATGGACAAGAGGCCTCCCCACCAGTGCATTCAATGTACTGATACCCAACCAGTTTGCATGCAGGGTGCAGGAAGAACCCGTATGGATTCGGAGATCGCTTAGCGTATTGAGGCGCCAGACCGCACTTGGCATCTTGGAGCATGGCGCGCGGACCTGGAGCTCACATATATGAGAAATAATGTATGGGAACATCATCAGCAAGAGTATTTGATTCAGTTGTAAGCCTAGGGCCATATTCATTGTAGAGAGAGAGAGAGCACGAGCGACTTATAATCTTGGCTTAGTGCCGCTTGTAATCTTTTCTTCATATAAATAAAGATCTTGTTTTGGATTTAATACTTGTGTTTATTCTATGTTTTCGCTATGACGACTCTATGAACTAGTTATCAACGGCCGTTTTGGTACTTTCCTTATTTGAGTGCAACCCCAGGCTCACGTGGCATCATGTCTCGATGGAAACGATCGCCCTGTGGGAGCGCTGGCGCGGCAATTCGCGCCTAGCAGGGATGACTAATTCTTACGGAAGATTGGGGCATGACACCGTTAAGTAACTAATAATGATTATCATGTAAAATCTGTATATGGATTATATCCGACATGACAAATAAAGTTGAGTTGTACTACTTAAGAATAAAAGAAGTCGATCAATATAGTTGTCAGTAACTTAATTTGATCGACGAATATTCGATATCTTAATATGAGAAGACGAACATGCATATAATAAGAATGAGCCCATAAACTTAATTTAGGATTATGAAGGTAGTGAAATAATAGCTCTTTAGTGGACCAAGCTATTGTTAACGGGCCTGGATTGTGTGTTCGGACTGAACATGGGATACCCAGATTTGTTAGGAGATTTAACCCTAATTTCTTCTCATGGTCCTTGTCATAGCCTATATATATCCTCTATTCTCTATCATCATAATATATCAGAAGAGAGCAACTTACTCCAAAATTTTCTTTAACGTAGGAGAGAAAGAGGGTCGACTAAGGAGAAAAAAGGTTGGAAGATCATCGCCTACACGGTGTATAATCCGAGGAAGGAATACTTGCAGAAGATCTTGAGGTCGCTGGTTGATCGAGTTTTTTGGAGATCGTCTTATACTTCTCATCACTTCAGGTATAATTCATGAACCCTAGTTTTTGCCTTTGAAGGGTTAGATCATGTATTAAACCTGTTAATAATATCCTATCGATCGATATGCAGACCAATATGCGGTCCTGGTTATCTTTGGTTCCATCACACAGCCATAGGATTTGTGGATTGATTTTCTCATTTATGCTCGGGATGAATCTAGGTTGAATACCTCATGAACTAATTCGATTTCACATCTATTGTACCCGTACTTCAGTATGATATCTAGGATAGATGGTCATGTCCATGATACGGTTCTACATGAATCAGTAAGGTTAACAACTAGTTTTAAATACATAGATCCTTGGGGGGAATGAATTCTGATTTCGTGTATCTATGGTCAGCCCCAGATATTATAATATATATCCACTTTATAGACTGAAGTATTTGGCACTTATATTGTTACCGACTCGGTGTCTGCCCTATAGAAGAAGTAGAACTGTTACTCATATTATTACCAACCTGGTGGCTGCCTAAGAGGGGTACCATGGACTGTTACTATTTATATATATATATATATATATATATATATATATATATATAATATTTTTTCCCTCATGCAAGCGGCGGCTCCTTCCACGGACCTAGGGTTCCTCGTGTGGGATCCTGGATCAAACGATGAAGGAGGGAGCGATCAGAATCAAGATAAGGGGAGAATGGGGGGGGGGATGGACGACTATGCACAAAAAGGGAAAGGTAGGGGTAGGGGTAGGGGTAAGGCGGGCCTACAAGTAGGTGACCTATATATACAGCAGATGGTAGCGAGGAACGTGGGTGAGATACATGGTGAAGGGCGAGGTAGTCTTCGAGCTGTTCACATCTTGAGGAGCAAAATGAACATGAGCACGAATATGGGCCCTCCAATAAAGCAGGTGGAGGACAAAGATGCGACAAAGTGACATGCGATGCCCATCATGATTAGGGAACAACTAGGGCCCAGAACCGGACAACCTCGAGTCAACCTTGACAAACGGAAAGGTGAGGAAGGTAAAAGCAAGTCCTGGGAGGATCATGTGCGGAGGTACTGTCCCTAACAACAACGGACATTGCATTACGTGCCGCCAAAGAAGGTGGGTGATGGTTTCATGGCTTCTTTCTCGGAGAAAGATCTGGCGGAAACAAAGAAGTATTGGAAGAATACGGTCATCCTATATGTACTGGATAATATGACATTTTATGGCCAAATATTTGCCTACTCAGCTAGGGTCTGGAAGCCGAAAGGAAGCATAAAATTCTTCTCACGAAGCAATAGTTTCTATTTTGTACGATTTGGTATGCAGAAGGATATGGAAAGGGTGTTACAAGGGGGGCCATGGATGTTTGATGGAAGACTAATCATTATGAAGGCTTGGACACCCGAAATGTGCAGCGAAAAGGAGGTGCTTCACTCAGTTCCCGTATGGATTCATTTTTGGGACTCCCTATCATCTACGGGAGCATGCCAATGATGATGAAGATGGCAAGTCTCATTGGAAATCCTATCAAGGCGAATGAGGCCATAGATGCAAGAGCACGTGTGTTGTACACTAGGGTATTTATTGTGATCTAGGCTGGTCGACATTTGCCATCATATATCAAATATGATATTCCATCAGGCAAGGTATTTCTCCAGAAAGTCGAATACTAGTGGGTACCACCTATGTGCTCGAAATGTCATTATTTTGGAGACCCAGAAAAGTAGTACAAAGCCGAGACAGTTTAGCCCCCTGAGCAGGATAATAGTGGGAAACAAGCAGAATCTGCGAAGCAAACTAAGAGTTAGGAAAGGGGGTATCGACCTCAGGATCTTAATTAAATGGGAAAAAGGGAGAGACGAGCTAAGGTTCATCGAAAAAGGTAGGGAGGAACACCGGATAACAAACACCTGGCAACAGATAGCGCTGACATGATCTTTGGGTCTCTGGAGGGGATAGAACTGGAAGTGGATAAAGGACTGGACATTTTAAAAATACAGAACATGCAACTCCGTTCAGGATGGAAAACATGGGAGAGAAGGGATTTAATCTGGATGACCAGTCTGAATACGCTCTTGACGGAAAAGTGGTCGTGTTTCAGTGTCACGACCCGCACCTGGTATAAGGGCACGAGTACGTGGGTACGTCCAGCTTATACCGCATCATTAGCGGTAGAACACTGTCTAGGTCAACAATACTATCTAAATATCTCACACAATATATATAATATACTTGTCAAGATATCTCAACTCCCAAATGGAGAAAAATATGATAATATGATAATGGTAAACAATGCTCAATCACAATAATAAATAAGAGAAAGATATGCCATGATATGGAATAGAAGAAAAGAAATAAAGTCACGATAATTTCAAATAATAATACAATGCCAAAAGTGTCTAACTGACATATAAAATATCATAAATGAACTAGCTTAGCCTCATCGTCTGTTGGTACTATCTCAATAGGCTCTACGGGTGCTATCTCAACTAGCTCGCCATCTTGTGGCCCGTAGTGCGTAGGACACCAGTCCTCTAATGAATCATCTAAAAAATATATCCAGTAAGGATTGGAGCAAAGTACAACCAAATAGCAGTTCCAATAATTGACAGAAACTATGAAACAACAATAGCAATGAAAATAAATAATAAAAATAACTGAACTAGTAAATATCATAAGAAAGAGCATCATGTTAATTAATGGCAAAAAATGAGAACAATATGATAAGGAACATCAATGTAATAAAATGGAATAAAAATAATAATATAATAAATGTGCCTTGAAATATTAGTAAGATAATGTGATCAGCTTAGGCCTAATATGGGCTATATATAAAAGGTGAGCTAGCGTGATCAGATGTGAGTTGCATGATTTGCTAACTATCACTGGCTATACTAAATTACGGGCTATAAGGTATGATCACATATCCACTAATACTTCCCCAACCCCCGACTAGTACACAGATCTAAATCATTATACGTTATAACACATATATCACACTGCACGATCTATAATATCATGCACTATGATCACGGTCTATATAATCAATAAGATATCACGATAATCACTGAGTAATCATGAAGCACGACACGACGATCATCGAGTCATCACAATAATAACATCTCATGACCAAAATCTACCTATACCAATCCGTGTAACCATCGTATCAGGAATCAATTATCTCAATACTAAATACATGAAATATAGAGACTATCAAATAAGAAAACTATCAGAAAATTTACTCTCCAGTGGTCTTGAGCAAATAATATATCTTGGTATTTGAGCTGGTGTCACATACCTATATATGAATATCATGTCAATTTGTGTAATGAATGAGAAATGAGCTAAATGCACTAAATATTCTTTTTAAGTCATTTCTAGGTCACTCTAGCATATATTAGCCATTCTAGGTCATTACTTATGTTTCTAGACCAATACTAGTTAAATATACCAAGTACTATATATAACTCATGAGTACCAACTAGTTGCCTTTATTACTAGGTGATACCTTAGTTATTTACTTACACTATTTAGTGATAACTTGGTATCATGGATACCTATCCATAACTAATACCTTACACTAAAACTATACATATTAGTCCTACTTCTACTTAGTATGGACTCATAACTTAGTATCTATACTCCTCAATCAACTAACACTAATACCTTAGTATCTCTTAAATATACTAGTGGATACTATACTTAGTATATTAAAACTCAACTAATACTAGAAACCCCTTACCTACCATAGTTATCCTAATACCTTGCTAAAATTTATTTCCCATTACTGACACTCCATATCAGTTTACGCTACTGCTAATGCAGCCGCTTCTCTCTAATGCTATGATCTGATACTCTGTATCAGAGCTATCTAAGCTACCAATTATGTTCCTCTCATTACTGCACTTGCGGTGTCAAAGGTTTGTGCATTGCTGCATATTGCAGTCCCTATTTGTAGGGACTGCACCAGAGCTCTGAACCCCCTTACATCTACTGAACCAAAACATGAAACCCACTACTATGCATTCAATCACACAGGCAACTCAAGTTGCTGCATTAGTGCACAACTGGTTCTAATAGCAGCAGTAACTTATCTAAACCCCCTGGAACAACACAACACACTATGTTGCATAGCTAACTGATACACACAACTACAACTGCTCTGCATCAGACCTTGGTCACTCGAGCTTCCCCTCGTACCTGACCTCAGTTACACCACCCCCACATACAAACACACAGGCATATGCACACTCAAATATAGGCACTGCACAACATGTATGGATAGATAACTAAATAGATAACTAGGCATACAAACACATATAAATACCAACACTCCAATCACTTTGCTGCTACTATAGTTAGAACATCACACCACAGACAATACCTCACTCATACACACTCGATCACCTGACTACACAAACATACGAACTACTCACTTCTTCTCCTTGCACAACACAACCAAATTCCTCATCCATTCTGATGTGCTAGCACAGTCACGTATCACACTGCACACATACCTACTATATATACACACACACACACACACACACACACACACACACACACACACACACACACACACACATAATTAAACCTACAATTGCAACCACACTATCTAATAGCTAATTCAACAAACACCTATAGTGCATCATTAGGATACTCATGATACGTACCCAAATAGAATGCCAAAACCTCCAATTTTCTACTAATGCTCATAATACAACTCAATTATATATTAATATGACTAATATAACTAATTATAATAGGAAATGAAGAAAGATTGTACAAATCAATCAAAATGAATCCCGTATCACACCGTATCACAAAATACTATGATACGATCTACTCGTATCGAATTGTGGATACGTAACTAGTCCTACAACCTTGATCTAAGTCTATTTATATCTAATAGGTCTCATGACACACTTGATGTGTCAATCTCAGAATTTCCCCCTAATTGGGCATAAATCCTCATATAGAATTCATAATATAAGTCATATGAACATAGATCCTATGGGTAGCCCTAAGCTAAGAAATGTTTTCTAATGGTTAAATGCATGAATTTGAATCTAAATTAAGAAGGGATTCAGAATTTACCTATTGGAAAATGGATTCCCAATAAAATGCTCAATGGACACAATTAGGACATAATCTCCTTGTCAATTCACCTCCTTCAAGTGCTCCTTGCAATCTAAGCTCCAATGCTTCTTAGATGATAAAATTGAGAGAGAATAAGTGAATTGGGATAAATTTGGTAGAGGAATAAGTCAATTTGGGAAGAACACAATTGAGAATCTAGAATGAATGAAGTAATGAGAGAAGAGAGAGTGAGAACCTCCACAAATGGTCGGCCCCTTTATTCCCTCTTCCTAAGCAATGTACAATATCCAAGTTACCCCTATTAGTTAGTCATGTGGTTTAATTAGGGAGGGCTATATTGGAAAGCTTCTAATTCTACATAAAACTAATATAATCTTCTTAATTAATTAAAGGAATGGGTCAAATGGGCCTAATCCAATGTTGGGCTCAATGTGTCATGACAATCTAATGGGTCCACAAATGACAAGTCCAAATAAAATAGGCTAGGCCACTGTCACCCTCACTTTTCCAACTAGGGGTAGTTGGGTAATTTGGCATGAGTAAATAATTTTAGGAATAAATATTAATATTAGTGTGTTATAGTATTTATTTAATGATTGTATTAATTATTTAATTATTAGTGAGCTATAAATTATTTGTGATTTGTATTATTTATTTTTAGTTAGGAGGCTAGTCCAATAGTTAGACTCATTACTTGTAAGCCCAATTAGACTTATCATGACAACTAGTGAGCCTAACTTGGACCTAAGCCCATTATACCATTCTCACTAATTAATTAAGAAGAATTAGCTTAATTAGAATTAGTTAGAAACTACCCAAATAGCCCTCCCTAATTATTTCTTCATAATACATCATGGGGGGGGGGGGTACATGGGATATTTACAAGTGACTTAGGAAAGGGGGATGGGGGTCGGCCACTTCTAGAGGGGGCTCTCCTCTCTCTCTCTCCTCTCATTTGTATTTATTTTAGATCTAGAAATTAGATCCCCAATTTTTCATATTCTCTCCATCAATTTCTCTCTCAATTCACTTCCATTCTCTCTCACTTTCACCATTAGAAGAGCTTTGGAGCTTGGAGAAGCAAGGAGCATAATAAGGAGGAGGATTGGTGGAGAGATCGTGTCCGGATAGTGTCCAATTATATTTTTATTAGAAATCAATCTCCCAATTGGTAAAATCTGAATTTCTCTTTATTATAGCTCCCAAATTATGCATTTGACCATTAGAAATAACCCCATGGCATAGGGCTATCTATAAGAATAAGTTCTAGGCTAATTGGTGGTATATTATGTTTCCTACATGGTATTTTGTGTGTATTTAAGAGAATTATGAGCTTGGTGCATCAAGTACTTTTCATTAGGCCAATTAGATCTAATTAGACTTAGATTGGTTGTGTGAGGCTAGATACGTATCCTCAATTAGATACGAGTAGGCCGTATCATGATACGTCACGATATGGGGTAAGATTTGGGTATTTTAGGGGTTTTGGTCCAATTGGTGATAAATTTCCTTTTAATACATTATGATTAGCTATCATGGTTATTTGAAAATTATATTATATATATTCTAGGTGTTTCGTATGAATTGAGGGTTAGTATCATGATAGAGTGGATCATGGATAGTGTATTATATAGTATCGTAGGTGTTATGCAAGGTCTATGATAAATTGCCTATGTTAGTGGTGATGTTGGTTAATTTCAGGTACTGTGTATGGGGAAAACATCTGTGATTGTGTGTATTATATTAAGTATAGGTGTATGTGCATATATTACTGATGTGTGTGTTGATCAGGGAGAGCACAACAGTATGGGGGAAAGAGGAAAATGTATCCCTGTAGACTTGATGCAACAGCATGTAGGTAGTTATGTGCTCAGAGTTAAGGAGATACCACAACAACACAGTAGTCTTGACAGCAACTTAAGTTGCACTATCAATTGAAGAAACACAGCAGTGACTGTGTATTAAAAGAGGTTCTCAAGTATGGGTAAATTGCTGCAAATAACAGCTGTAGGTAGAGGCTTGGGCTAGAGTTCAAGGAAGAGGATTGGTAAAGACAGTGGCAGTCCATAGGACACAGCAGCAATAGCAAGACCTGGGCTCGAGTATACTGTCATGAGGGTGTGTGAGGCTTGTGGTATTAGTGAATGCAAGGTGGGGTGTTCAATTTACAGTTGAGGGAGAATACTGTTACTGATGCTCAAGTATCAGTTGTTAGTAATACGTGGTATTAGTCTTGATATTCAGTTTTAGGTGTTAGTGGGGAGAGAGTTGAGTATTGGTTTACACTGGATGTGTTTAGGAGTAGGAAGTGATACCGCTACCTAGATATCTGAAACAAACGAGTATCAGTAAAGCTCAAGTCTGTCACCTTGGACTGTGACCGTGTAAAGGAAATGGATTGTGTAACAGTTTGATAGTACCTGAGTTTGGGGAAGTACTATAAGTGGTATCAGACCTGATACTAGGGTGGGATACACGTGCATATACACATGTAATCTATATAGCAGTAGGAGTATAAGTTGGTATTAGTTAATAGTTAACTAGTTAGTTAAACTGGAGATGGTAAGTAGTAGTTAAGGTAATAACCCCATATATAGCTAATGACCTTGTATCACTATTACAAGCTAGTATTGACTAGTTAGTGACCAATATAGACTTATAATCATAGTTTGGACCTAGAAATTAGTGTGTGACCTAGTATTTGCCCAGAGAGCATGTATTGATGCATTTTAGTTCATTATTACTTTATTACACCATTTAACATGATATTTTCCTAAATACGATTATGTGAAACCAACTTGGGTATCGAGATACACCCTTTGCTCAGGACCAGCGGCATGTACATCTCTTTGTTAGTTTTTATTGCATGATGGTGTATATATTTTATGGTCTAGAACTGTATACTTAATTCTGACACAGTGGTTATACGGACTGGTACTATATGGATCATGTCAGGAGATGTTATCTCCTTACCATGTTCAATGGGTACTCCTTTACATGTATTTCATCGTGTGTGTCGGGTATTGATTATCGTGTACTTTGTGTTCACATACTGCTCGAATTCAGTATGCCCATATTCGTGTTCATAACGTGTCATGATTGGATCCATTAGTATTGGTTGGGGATGGGGGAGTAGGAGTTGGTTATGTGATCAAGCCCAAGTGTATTTGTGTACATGTCGATTACTTATTACACGTGTAATCGAGTTACCATATTGTATTCGTGTTCAACCCAAACCGATCACATAATAAACTTGTACTCTATGGCACATTAGCTAGTTTTATCCATTTCCATTTAAATTATAGTTATTCATATTGTTTGTTCTTCATTCCAGTATATTACATGTTTACTCTAGTTCATTCCATTTGTCTTGGCTAGTTATCCTATATTCTTTTCTATTATATGTTATATATACTCGATTATGTATTTGGAACTGCTTTTAGAGGTATATACTTCGCTCCAATCCTGATTGGATATATTTTTCAGATGATTGGCTTGTGGACCAGTGTCCTACTTACTATGGGCCACAAGACGACGTACCATTAGAGGATACTCCTTTAGAGCAGGAGGATCTAGTGCCAGATACTGAGGAGGCTTAGACTTATTGTTTAGACTTGTATTAGATTTTTATTAATACTTTTGGCATGTACATATTATTGTGGACTTGTGATTGTATTGTGATTCCTATTTCATCTTCCTTATTCCATATCATGCTTTATCTTCCTTAGTTTGATATTGTGATTGAGTATGGATATCATTTCCATGTCATTATATTTGTTCCTTCGTTTGGAGTGGAGATGACATTGACAGTTACCTTATATATATTGTGTGAGGTATTTAGTTAATATTGTTGACCTAGACATTATTCTACCGTCAATATTGTAGTATAGGCTGGGCGTTGCTCACTACTCGTGCCCTTATTCTGGGTGCGGGTCATGACACCCACTAACAAATAATTAAATAGCACAACTCAATATAATAATTAGTAGCACATAATATAAATATTTAATCACTAAATAATAAATATGCTAAATGAAAAGAATACCCTCATCTAGAAATGTGGTAGTGACATTCAGGCCCAACGAGACATAAAAATGAGAAAAGGCTCGAAGGATAGACTGGGTGGTCCTCGCTTCAAAAGTGGGGGAAGGGTGTATAAACCAAAACACACCTACATGAAGAAAACCGAAGGGAGTGGGAGTAGGAAATGACATGCAGGAGTCTCCCATGAAGACTCGGATAGACCCATACATGACCAACAAAGAGGAGGAGAGCAGCTCTATCAAGATAACCCACTTTAGGTTGAGAAATACCAACCAGAGTTGGCGGAGACCCCAGTTCTTGTGGAGAAGGATGAACCTGTTGCGCACCCAGAGGGCAGGGATTCAGGGCTATCTGGGGATATGGATGCCAATTAAATATCGACAATCACTTGGAACATGTGAGGCGCTTCCTCGATTGGGAGATGGAAGAAAATCAGTCAGGTTGTGATGAAGGGACATACTAATATATGTGCTTTACTCGAGACTAAGATAAAGTTAGAGAGAGTATTAGCCAGGCGCACACTACCATCCATGAAGCAGGTAAATAATCTCCACTTATGTAAGATGGCACGCATATAGGTTAGATGGGATAGTCGGTGTTGGATGGTCACCTCATACACATGTCAGAGTAGTTAATTGTTATTCAGTTTACAAATAAAGGGAGTCTCCAGTTCTTTTATGGTGCGGTATATGGCCACAACGATCAGAGGCATCAAGAGGAGTGATGGGTAGAGATTATACATATCAGTACAGTGGCTACGGTATGTCTCAAAATCCCGCTATTGCTTTAATGCCTTACTATATCGACATAAGAAAGTGGGGGGGGGGGGGGGGGGGCAGGCTTGTGGCTGACGCTATTTTATAAGAGTTTCAATCATGTCTTCTCTAATCGGGGCTTCAACACCTAGAATGGATTGGACATATTTGGACTTGGACTAATAAAGCCATAAGGAAGCATGTTTCTTGTCAGTTAGATAGAGCATTGGGGAATCAAGATTGTTTTAAGAAATTTTGGACACGGTGGTGGAAAGAATGGCGGATGGGACTAGTGACCACTCCCCATTGTGTGTTCGACTTACGGAGCCTGAACGAATTAAAGCTCGGCCTTTCAGATATAATAACAAGTGGCACATGATGGAAGGATATGGAGATGTGGTAAACAGGGGGCTGCAAGCAGTAATTTTTGGAAATGTATAATTTCAATTCGTTCACCGTCTCAAGCAGGTGAAACGAAAACTTAAGCAATGGAATAAAGATAGACCAACCAAGTTACTCATAACCGGGGAGGACAAATTAATGCAAATACAACAACAGCTACAATAGGACATTCAAAATCCTGATCTGGCGACGGAAGAATGGGAGCTTATCAAGGAGGCAGGTATCCTCTGACTGCAAGAAGAAGCGGAGATGGCACATCGCGCAAAATTTGCGTGGTTATGTGAGGGCGACAGGTGCAAGAAGTTTTTTTATGATGTTGTCCAGATGCGACATAATCGTAATAATATTAGCAAAATTATTGGCCCTGACAGAAAGGAAGCTAGGCTATCAAGTATTACAATGAATTATTTAATCAAAATAAGTATGTAATTCAATTTTCTGATATAGTCTGCAAGCGCATCGTCACACCATTCGGCAACCGAATGCTACATGCTCTGGTTAGGATGGAAGAGCTGGAGGCAATCATCAAGAGAGCAGATCCGAATAAAGCTCTGGAGCTTGACGATTCTGGTAGCAAGTTCTGCAAGGTGCACTAGAAAGACATCAAATATCAGGTGCTGGAAGTAGTGTAAGAATACTTTGTCAATGGGAGACTATTGTGGGAGATCTACCAAATATTTCTCACTCTTATTCTGAAGAATGAGGGAGCTTTCTTGCTTGCAGACTACAGGCCTATCGCGTGCTATAATTATTTATATAAACTAATTACTTATCTCATGTGCAGACGTATGGAGGACATTATGTATGATCTTGTGTCACCAAATTAAGCTGCTTTTATTAATGGCAGAGCGATAAACGACAATAATCTGCTGCCATACGAACTGGCAAGAGATTTCAATGGGCCAGGAAGACAGAAGACGTGCATAAAGTAGGACCTGCAGAAGACATATGACACTGTTAATTGGGAATTCGTCTGCCATATTATGAAGGAAATGGGGTTAGATCACGGATGGGTAGACATGGTATGTGAGTGCATTACAACACTCACATTTTCCATTCTTATCAAAGGTATTTCACATGGGTTTCTGGGCAGTAATAGGGGACTACGGCAGGGCGACCCTCTGCCGCCGTATCTTTTCACCCTATTAATGGAATTTTTCTCCTGTCTTATGGACGAGGCGGTCTTTCATCGTCGAATTATTCCATTACATAAAACTATCTCACCTTCGATATCGCATCTTATATACGCTGATGATTTGCTCATGTTCATGACACCAAGGAGGGAGGGCTTGGCGGAGTTGGCTCGGGTTATGGTGATATTCGAGAAGCACTCAGGATTACACCTGAATCGGGATAAAAGTAAGGTATACTTTAACCTATATTGACCGGGCAAAGATGCAAAGGCAACAACGCTTGGGATAGAGAAAGGAGAACTACCTGTTAAATATTTGGGAATTCCACTGTCTATTAATTATGCCAAGAGTACCGATTGCCAGAGCATGGTAGAGTATGCGCAGCATCGCACGAAAGGCTGACACACCCAGAACTTATCCTTCGGCGGTCGTATTGAGTTGGTAAGGTCGGTCATTCCATTGCCCTTTACTAGATTCATACGATCATGCTCCCGACGGCTACGATCATAAAAATTAAGAAAATTTATGCGACTTTTGTATGGCAAGGAGGGATCCATTCGATCAGTTGGGACATTATGTGTCGACCCAGAGAGGAGGGCGGAGTAAGGCTACGATCACTACGTGTGCTCCAGGATGTAGCGGCGATGCGGCTCACGTGGAAGTTTCTTACAGCAAAATCAATTTTGGCTCGGTGGATGCAGAGCAAGTACATCAGAGGAGGTTGCTTTTGGATACTGCAGCATAACAACAATGCATCTGTTATATTTATAACAATGCTAGCTTCCAGGGGGGAAATTAAACAGCGGATTGCTCGAATCATGAAGGATGGCGCCTCCGACATGAGCCTCTGGTATGATCCCTGGATCGAGCATCACAGTTTGGTGGACAGTAGTGGAGCGATACTTGCTGTTGTCAGACCGAACAAATAGGTCAGCTGTATTTTATAGCAAGGGCGGTGGCACCCTGAGATCCATGGTGTAGTCCGACGGTTTGGTCCTGCAATTAGGCGAGTTCAAGTAGACGACTCCTTAATTACAGACAAGTAGATTTGGAAGGGTGCGATGGACGACAAGTTCGAACACAATCAGGTGTATGAAAGTCTTAAGACGACACATCCTAAAATGTGATGCTCGAAATTAATATGGGTCAAGGGATCTGTGAGAAAATACAATATTGTTTGTACAAGCTGTTGATGGGCAGGCTACTCACTTTGGATAGACTCACGAGATTTGGTGTTCTAAATAACGAAATGGGATGTGTTCTATGTTCTCAACAAAACGAGACAATAGATCATATTTATTTCCAATGTACTTTGGCTTGGGAGGTGTGGCAATAGCAAAGGAGGAAGCTGTGCTTGAGGGGAGCTGGAGGCCGAGAGATGAAAGCAATCCTGGAGGAAATCAGTCACATGCGGCAGAGGGGGGCCAAGTGGTTTACTGAGGCTTGAATTAGAATGGCCGTAGCAGTATGGCACGTGTGGAGGGAATGGAATAAACGTATTTTTGAGGGCTTGATCATGCCTATGGTGGGGATCCTACATAAAATTGAATATGCTATAATGTCGCTGGCTGATACGTGTGTCAATGTCTGACCGCACCTATTTGTAACAAGTTATTATCAATAAAAATTACCTTCTTCCAATATATATATATATATATATATATATATATATATATATATATATATATATGATCGATAGGTGATCTAGGGTTGCGAGATCTCTCATGTGATCCAAAAGTTTGAGCGGTGGCTGGATTGGTAGGCAATCTAGGGTTCCAGTGGTGGCTTGTCCAATTAGAGTTTAGACCCTGGATTTTATACCAGCTTAGAGTTTAAGCCATGACTTGTCTAATTAGAAAGTTTAGACCATGGAGTTTATTATTTGTTTTATTTTCTCCATTATGCCCTCTATAGTTTATATAAGATGGTTTTATTATCAAGCATGAGGGAGGGTATAATGGAAAAAAAAAAAATCAGGTTCTAAACTTTCTAATTGGACAAGTCAGGACTTAAATTCTACGCTGGAATAAAATCCAGGGTCTAAACTCTAATTAGCCCTATCTTAGAATTCTCTTAATAGCATCCATATGGATCTCACTACAATTATGTATAAAGTGAATAACACCACTCATTGCATATGCAATATATGGTCTAGTATGAGCTAAATAAATCAAGCGCACAACTAACCTTTGATGATGAGCTTGATCAATGGGAACCTACTATGGGTACTCTACCAAGCGATAATTCTGCCCAATAGGAATATTAATAGACTTACAGTCCAACATACCTTTGTTAGTTAACAAATCAAGTATGTACTTTCGTTGACACAAGACGATCCCTTCTCTCCCCCTAGCTACCTCAATCCCTAATAAGTATTTGAGGTTACCCAAGTCCTTTATCAAACTCAGAATCTATAAAACATGTTAATCGCAATAATATCATTACTAATAATTAGCACATCATCAACATAGATAATCAGAATAGTTACCTTCTCTTGTTGATGATTGAGAAACCGAGTATGATCTGAATTAGGTATTTATACCTAATTCATGCATATGGACTGTGTAAAACTCCCAAACCAAGCACGAGGTGACTGCGTAAGACCATACAATTAATTGTGCAATCTGCACACAAAGTTACCAAAGAAGGAAGTTACATATCTAGGTGGAAGACTCATATACATCTTTTCATTTAACTTGACATGGAGAAAGACATTCTTCACATCAAACTATTATAGGGGCCAATTAAAAACTAGCAATAATCTATAGCAAGACACGAATAATGTCCATCTTTGTAACCAGTGCTAACGTCTTATCATATTATATGGCATACGTCTGAGTGAATCCCTTTTAACAAGTCGCCTTTGACCATTTCGGATCTCCCAATGCATCATACACTTTGTTAGGTATTGATACGACAGATATCTAATTCACAAATAATTCATATGGCGTAGAGAATCTCTGTAGCATATGAGGAGTTAATATCCCCAAGCCAATACCTCTATCACTTCAAGTCCCAGACATTGGATATCTCGACAAATGATGCTCTGATGGGGATACTGTTCAACGCCACTCTCTAAGGACCAACGTTCTAGTGGTTCCGTATCCTCCAACAGGCTCCATCAAATCATGGAACGACTTGAAAACCACTTTCCTGTCCTGTTTCTACGAAGAAGAGGTCATCTTCAGTATGTCATCCTCATTTAATATAAAACAAAAGAAAGGAGAATCAACCAAGGGATTTATTGAGCGATTCCAAAGGATGGACCTTAATTTCCTGCAAGGGATTCCAACATCCATGCTTTTGGATACATGCAAGAATAACTTCTTATTGGTAGTGAAATTTTGTAATAGAGTTTGCCTTTTCAAAACTTAGGTAGCTTTAATTGATGGTGCAAAGCCAACGAGGAATAAACAGCCAACCTTGATCAATTGGATTTTAATGGGTTAATCAGGATGGTAGCAAACGATTCTAGTAGAACAAAGCCAAGGTCAAGGAATCTATGATGGTAGAACTCCTAACAGATAACCCGCCCAAGCAACAACCATCATCACAACATCGGAATCCAAGGCATGTCTATACTTACAATAAAAATTTCATGGTAAAAATCTTCTACATTTTATTAAAGAAAAATAAACTAAAACTCCCCAAGGCTAGATGTCCTAATGAAGTAGGGCATACCAACAATCCCAAGTATTGTGAGTATCATCAGTTCATCAACCATCTAATGATGCATTACTGTGTGCTTAAAGATAAAATCATATGGACATCATACTTCCAATCCCCAACAGGGCAGGAAGTAATCTACAAACTTTAATATACAGTCTATACTACGTTAATAGTATAACAAAAAAAGTAAACCCCCACAAAAATCTCCAGTAGTATCAACTCTCAATGTAAGGCCTTTACAACTTTCACGTCATGCTTATAACATCTTCCACCATACTCAAAATGATGCTATTAATTGCAGGGTGCTAATAGATTCACTCTGAACCTTCATGTCCAGTTATACCTCTAAACAGTTCGAGTAATCACTTCCCTAGTAGGTTAATACTCCCATCTACTTACCATTACATCCAATTATACCTCTGATCGGTTCCCTATTAATCCCTAATGGTTAATATTTTTTATCACCAATATTCTATTAATGCCAGAGAGTTATTAGTTTCTTTTTGAACCTTCACGCCTACTTATACCTCTGAATGATTCGAGTTAACACTTCCCCCAGCAGTTCAATAGTACCATCCATTCACCATCATGTCCAAGCATACCTCTGAACAGTTTCATATTAATCCCTAATGATTAATATTTTTTATCGCTCTTTAATTCCCCTTTCCAAATTTAATTTATTATATATATACTACGTTGCTAGTATAACACTATAGTAAATTCACGTTAACAAATTCCTCAATATTGCGTCCTAAATTCCTACTGTTAACTCCTAGCGAGTTAATGGTATTATTTATTCACCATCATGTCCAATTATCCCTTTGAATGAATGAGTTCTCATCCTTAACTCTATATTCTAAGTCTTATTGTTAACCTTCGGTGAGTTAATATTATCAGTTATTCACCATCATGTCCAGCTATAAGTCTTATTGTTAACCTCTACCGTTATATTACATGTACTTTGAACAGTTTCAATTCTAATCCCCAGCAAATTTTATTTTAAAGTCTAACTTGCCATGTCCATTTACATCTTTGAGAAAGTTAGAAAAAAAAAATCACTTATTATCATGGCGCATATTATCTCTGAACAATAAGTCTAAAAATATGATCTTTCAAACTTTTATGTCCATAATAACTTAGATTGTAAGAAAGAGTGCGACAAGAATAACATGTACAACAAAATGGAACTTTTCATTTATATTTAGAATTATTTTTTATACGATCCTGTAACATTACAAATGTTCAAAATAAGATACATTCAAAAGGGACATCTAGCGAATTCCTGAATTTGATGGCCTAGAAGAGTTGTGTGTTCAGCTCGTGAGTTTGTGCATTGAAAATCGATTCATGTCTAATATTAGTCTTCATTAAAATGGCTCAAAAGTTCCATATCAACATATATATATGAGCCCATATGGCTTCCTCCTCTTCATATGCACGTTTGAGCTCCATGAGTTGAGTACAATATCGACATACTAGCTTCTCCTTTTGGTTAGCTTCCAAACGAGCCAGTGCAAGTTTGGCCTCCTTAATTTGTTCCTTAAAATGGTCCATCTCCTTAATGTATGTGGACTTTTTTGTCTCACTCATAATTATTTGACTAGTAACAACATCAAGATCAGGCTTCAACTTTTTAGCATGCTCCTTATGTCGACTATTCTTGATATTGTATTCAATCAAGGCATCCCTCAATTGAGTTAAAAGTTTATATTCTTTGGTAATCAACGGGTCAAGATTTCCTTATTGTAAGGCCATTTGTTGATATACTACCTTGCTAAGGTCGCCAACAAGCTGCTCCAAGATCAAGGCTCTGTCTATATCACCCTAAGATCGAATGGATTTGATGCTCCTCTTTAAAGTATTTTTGACGAGTTGATAGTCAAAATTCTTGTAAAGGACCAACGATAGAGTTTTATAAAGGATTTCTTAAAAGACTTTGATCAAACTCATCACAAACTCTCATCAATTACTCTAGCAGTCTGAGGAGTAGAAGGAATTTCAATAGCTGGTCTTGGAGTAAAAACTTGCGACACTATAATAGTAAGCGGGAGGAGCCATGCAAGATATGATGGTAAATATAGGCTCAGAGTCTGACCCAACGATAGTAGAAGATGACACATCATCAGTCCATGTACTCCAATAACAACGACATCAGACACAGCCATGTTAGTTGCAATAATAAAGGTTTCGACTTTGTCTATAACAATATCCCTGGTAGCAGTCTGGTCAGGTTCTTCTTCTTCAGACCAATCATCTGCATTTGCACAGAAAATATACAATTAGAAAGTGTTTGAAAACAAACAATAGTAAATTTTGGTAAGAGTCGTACCCGTTAAAAAGGAACTAAGATTAGTCGCCAAAGTAGCAATCACATCGTACCCTTGGATACCAGCATCCAAGAGTCTCCAGATAATGACTTCAATGAACTCTTCCCAGAAGGATCTTGAACAACACTTTTCGAATCTACAAGGTCCCTTTCGAGGATCGCAATGAGCTTACCTTTAGGTAAAACTTCTTCTGCATCCGGTTCACGGACCTCCTCCTCTACGGGTGAAAGCTCTGACGGACTTGGAGTAGGAAGTTTGAGGCCCTTATGCTGAACAATTTATGTTATAGGGACCCAAGACTAGAGAGGATTTCCATAACCTTCGCCATCTTCTAAGGAGTTGCTCGTGGTTGAGACTGACCAGCTGTCGATGTGCTCTTTGAAGCGACCGGAGAAGCTTCTGGAACAGTCGTTGAGGCAGGTCCCTTCGGTTCATATTCTACTATTATTGGCTCAACAACAAGATGCTCTATCTCCAAGTGTATTGTCCCTGATGTCGCAGGCACTTTCACTGGTGGAGCAGGGGGAGCTGGTAGTGTTGCACTGAAAGGCGTTTGGGATTGAGTTTTACTGACTTTATCTTTATCGACCATTTTCTTTAGCTTTTTTAGGGAAAGACCATTTAGAATTAACTCCCCTATGGTTGACTTCGAGAGTACTCGCTTTATGGATACCTTCACCCGAGGGAAAGCCTCATGTTCGACATCATCCATAGATGTTGGGTCTATATACCTTTTTATTTCCTCGTAAGTGGCCAATACATCATCCCCAAGCACTTATGCTATAGTCCAGGCCATCTGAACTGGCTGACCTCTTCCCCCTTATTAGAAGATTCAGTCTAAAGGTCAACAACATTCCATTTACTCTGACTCATGAAACAGCTATCTTATTGATACCCATCTTCGAATTGGTTAGTCGAACAGTAAACGAAGGTAAAAGTGATGGTCAAAAGAAGAGGCAGCTCTAAAGAAGGAAGGAAAAACTTGGCTCTCGTGCATCCAACGTCGAAGTACTACTAAGCTTACCTCATCAACCATGTTGCCTTATTGCTTATGGTCGAATGCGGGTTCCCAATGAATAATTAATCATATCCAAACTGTCATACAAAATGATAAAGGAATTAAGACTTAAGATAATAGTCATCACCAGTTCGGAGAATCATGTAAGAAGGCAGGATGCTCTGTAACCAATTAAACATCTAATCAGCAAGTTAAAGTATTTGTCACTGGTATCTTGAAATTCTTGGTCACATTGCAAGTCTGGCGACTCAAAAAAGGGTATATGTTGTAAGAGTTAAGCTGCTGCATAGCATCGTAGACGCTCAACAGATTCTTATGGATCTAGGAGGCGGCGGATAATAGACTCATGGGTCATACCGCTCATGCTGGGGTGGATCAGGATAGGAAGATGCATGATTAACCACCCCATCAAATACAAGTAGGGCATCTATCTACAAAAGCAAGCTATGATGTCAGGCATGTTGTATAAAATGTTATTCATGATACATTGATCATGCTAAATGCTATATACCATTGCTGGTAGTAGTGGTATTAAGTCGCCCATGGATGAAGAGGATGTTCCGATGGATTTTATTAGCATGGTCCCCAGGGACTACATACCTTCTCATCCATAATAAAAGGTATCATGCTACCGTCGCAGCCCTCGACAAAGGGTATATGGCTTGCTCGTGGGATATTCTGAACAAAGTCCCTATATTAAACCCTGATCATACTCAGGGAGTATGAAGTAACATTTGTGACCTTTTCTTGTTTTATCCAAGATCACTTAAGGATCAACTACTTCCCTGACATCATACCTGGTGGACTGCTCCTTCGGTATGAACATATATTCGCTCAATCTATTTATGTTGCTCGTGGTGCCTTTATTTTCAAAGGGCTTATTATTTATGTGGTAATGACACATCAATTCTCTATATATATCATATAGCTCGGGTTTGGTCTTCTTCCACTGGTCTAACTTCTCCATATAAGGCATGTACTCCTTGTAGGGATCCTCACCCTTCGGCATCTTCGAGATCTCATGCAGAGGGCAACCTAATTCGCCAGCTAGGGTGAATACAATGCAGGTCCTGGTGTTATAGAGCTCCAAGACCATGTAAAAAATAAGGGGATACTCAACTCTGCCCCATGGCACGTCGCCCTGACAGCATAATATAGCCTTAGGCTCCTCAGTTCTTTATTGAATAATGTAAGGACCCACTGGGTCAGTTGTCCCCACTATTGACTGCTGTTGGCCAGATGGATCCACCCTGTCACGACCCGCATTCGGTGTAAGGGCACGAGTACGTGGGTATGTCCAGCCTACACTGCAACATCTTGGTAGAACGTTGTCTAGGTCAACTATACTATCTAAATATCTCACACAATATATAATGTACCTGTCAAGATATCTCAACTCCCAAATGGAGGACAATATGATAATATGGTAATGGTAAACAATACTCAATCACAATAACAACTAGATGATGATATGGTACGATATGGAAATAGAAGAAAGAAACAAAGTCACAATACATCACAAGTCCAAGTCTAAACTCAACACAAGACATCAAATAATAATACAATGCCAAAGTATCTAACTGACATAAACAATATCATGAATGAACTAACTATGCCTCATCAACTGTTGGTACTAACTCAACTGGCTCTACGGGTGATAACTCAAATAGCTTGTCATCCTGTGGCTCGTAGTGCGTAGGACACCAGTCCTCTAATGAATCATCTGAAAAATATATCCAGTCATGATTGGAGCGAAGTACAACCCAAATAGCAGTTCCAATAATTGACAGAAACTATGAAACAACAATAGCAGTAAAAATAAATGATGGAAGTAACTGAACTAGCATATAACGCGAGAAAGAGCATCATGGTAAATAATGGCAAGAACTGAGAACAATATGATGAGGAACAATAATGTAATGAACTGGAATAAAGGAAACAATATATATAAATGTGTCTTAAAATATTTGTAAGATAATGTGATCGACTTGGGCCTAACACGGGCTATATATAAAATGTGAGCTAGCATGATCACGCATGAGTTGCATGATCTGCTAACTATTATGGGATACACTAAATTATGGGCTATAAGGTATGATCACATATCAACTAATACTTTTCCAACCCCCGACTAGTATATAGATCCAAATCATGATACGTTATAACACGTATATCACACTACACGGTCTATAATATCATGCACTATGATTAAGGTCTTTATAATTACTAAGATATCACGGTAATCACTGAGTAATCACGAAATACGACGCGACGATCACCGAGTAACCACAAAAATAACATCTCGTGACCAAGATCCACGTATACCAATCCGTGAAACTATCGTGTCAAGAATCAAGTATCTCAATACTAAATACATGAAACATAAAGGCTATCAAATAAGAAAATTATCAGAAAATGTACTCGCCTGTGTTCCTGAACAAATGATATATCTCAGTATCCGAGTTGGTGTCACACACCTATATATGAATGGCATATCGAAGGGGTGTAATAAATTGATAATGAACTAAAATGCATTAAACATGCTCTTCTAGGCCATTTCCAGCTAAACTAGATCCATACTAAGTTAAATAGTCTATATTGGCCACTAACTAGCTAACACTAGTTTATACTAGCTATACTAGGTTATTACCTAGGTTTCTAAGTCAATAATTTGAGGGTGTTAACTATACTAGCTAATAAGGTAATACTAGTTAATTAACTAATATCAGATACTTTATACCTTACCTTAAACTTACCATTTCCTTAAGGTCTAACACTATACTTGATACCAACCCAACTAACACCATACCTTGATGCCCTTAGCTTAAGTATCTTGAGATACTTACTACTCATTCACCCTAATACCTGAAACTTATATTGATCTCTAACCAATACTCATCCAACTAATGAATTACTCACTTATTCCACCCTCACACAGATACACAAACTATTATATGCTCAGATTACTTGGTATCAGTCATCATCCTGATACTCAACATTATATACTCCTAACATAACTAATCACATAATATATGGATATTGATATCAGGCTTAGTCAGAATTTAGTGGTGCCAAGTTCCTTGACACCTACAGCTAACTACCCACTCCTCTTGACCTGGTACACTCTCACATCTCGAGCATTCACACACACACTAGTCAATTCTGCAGAGTAGTTGCAAGTGCTACTGCTCAAAACCCTACATCCTGTTCTCAGTTACTGATGCTGCTGATGCTCTAAATAAGCACACAATAACTAGTGTTGCTGCTACAAGCCTGCTCTACCTCCCTTGCTAACCTTGATGTCACTGTGTTCTACACATACTACATTGGCAGTGCCTCATCTCAAGTGCACATGCCTGCATACTGTGATCGATAGACTGCAATGTGCATCAGTCCCCAACTAGAATGCAGACTGAACTGAGGAACCTTCTTCATCAGTTATGAACTCATGCACAACAAGTTCAAGGTGATCACAGGCCTACAGTCTCACCCCTTTACCTGCTGTTCTTAACCAAGTGTCAGTGCATCCAATGGCACCAACCTGACACATCACCTTGCTACTGAAACTTTGCTACTGCTCCTGCCATAACCCAAGTCTAAGTGTTCCCCCCTCTTACTATCATCAGTATACATACACCCTCCTGATGCAGGTAAGTGTATACACACAGCATGTCTCCTGCTGGTAACTAAACTCAAACTCCCCCCTCTCTCACCTGGACTATATACAACAACTACAATTGAGCACCACCATCACACCAATACCACTGCCACACACACATCTACACATATACTTCACTGTCACATGCACACAAGTGCACACACACCTCTAATATATATCCACACATAGGTGTATATATATATATATAATAATAATAATAATAATGACTCACATATATGCTTCATATATATATATATATATATATATATATATATATATATATATATTAGTATATACACTAGCTAATAGCCAATTCGACAAACACCTATAGTGCATAATCAGGAATTCCACGATACATACCCAAATGAGAGTCAAAACTTACAATACACCACAATAAATATTACTACATATCAAATACACTATTTTCTAACTAATGCAACTTTTTACAATAGGATTTGAGGAGCATTTACATAAAAGACCCAAAAATGAGCCATGTATCACAATATCCTATGATATGCTCTACTTGTGTCCAATTATGGACATGTACCTAGTCCCACAATCTCGATCTAAGTCTAATTAGATCTAATTGGTCTCATGACACACACTTGATGTGTCAATCTCGTAATTTTCCCTAATTTGACACAAATTACCATGTAGATTCCATAATATAAGTCATATGAACCTAGTTCTTGATCCTATGGGTAGTCCTAAGCCAAGAGATAATTATTAATGGTTAAATGCATAAATTAGAGTCTAAATTAAAGGGTAGATTCAGAATTTACCTATTGAGAGATAAATTTCCAATAAAATATTCAATGAGCACAATTAGGACACAAACTCCTTATAAATTCCTCTTTTTTCAAGTGCTCCTTGCAATCCAAGCTCCAATGCTTCTTAGATGATGAAATTAAGAGGGAATAGATGTGAATTTAGTTAAATTTCTTAGAGGGATAATGCGAATTGGGGATGAACTAAATTGGGGATCTAGAATGAATAAAATGAAGAGGAGACAGAGTGAGAACCCTCCTATAGGTGGCCAACCCCCTCTTTCCCCTTTTCCAAGCAACAATAATTTTCTAATGTACCCCCACTAGTTAATTATAAGGAATAATTATGAAGGGCTTTATTGAAAAGTCTCTAAACTAATGAAAATTAAGCTAATCTCCTTAATTAACTAATGGAATGGTCTAATTGGGCCTAGTCTAATGTTGGGCTCAATGTGTTATGACAATCCAATTGGTCCACTAATAACAAGTCTAAATAAACATAGGCTAGCCCACTAACAAATAATTAAATAGCACAACTCAATATAATTAATTAGTAGCACATAATATAATATTTAATTACTAAATAATAAATATGCTAAATGACCAAAATACCCTTATATACAAATGTGGTAGTGACACACCCCAATATCCTGAATTCCTATGTAGGTAGCACCCTTTTGCATGCGTCATGCAAATTCAAAATACCTAGTAGCAAATTATGTATCTACCCAAATGTATGAGGTTTATAATTGACAAGGCTAACGACCTCGTCTCATTCTACAGGATATGGTGAGACTACCCCATTTTCTGGAGTTGTCTTTGTTGAACAAGGATTCCAATTTGTCTTCCAAATTCTTGATTGCATCCTCTAGAGAATTCTTACCCCTAACTACTTTAGGCTAAGGAGAAATATATGTAGTAGCGGCTTCGTGATTGCCTTTATTAGGGGATTGAAGAGCAATAGTTATCACGTCCGGCCCTGCTGGGCCGAATGTCCTCGCATGGCCATGATGTTGTGCGAGCTTCGGTTGCGCCCGCGCAAGACAAGCACCTGAAATGACCGATTAAAACTAAGCCACATAGTCGCACATATAGTTTCAAGTACCAAAGTATGACATAACAAAAGTATGATTGAAAAAGAAGCACTTTATTGATTAAGAAAAAATATTACAAGCGGTACTAGGCCAAGATTACATGTCGCTCAAGCTCTCTCTCTCTCTCAAAATAATAAAATGAGCCAAGCAACTTACAACTTTGGGAATGATACATAGGCGATGTTCCAATACATTAGTCCTGTATAGGGTGCTTCAGCTCTTGCCGCAATGCTCAAAGGCTCCAGACTTAGCACCACACCTTAGCGCGCATGAGAGGAAACTCTGTACCGAACGAGGTTCTCCTGCACCCTACAAGCAATCTGGTAGGTTATTACTACATGAATGCACTAATGGAGAGGCTTTTCGTCCACTCAACAAAACCAAACATGTTATATAAGTTTCATACCCATCTATTATGTTGTCTTTCTAGTCATGCCCTAGGATCAGTTTTATAGCAATATTACAAAGCCTAATTCATGTTGCAGTATACCGTGGGATATGAATAACATGCACAACTTACCAACTTACCATTCTTCCTTCCCTGTCCAAGGTAAACAATGTTACAGACGTGTTCTCAACTCGGGTGTAGCATCCCGTTCTCCCGGTGCGGAGAGCGCGGCTAAGAAACACAAACGGTATCGTTCGATCGGGATAGATTGAATTAAGAACTCGTCCTCGTTATGGATTTGTTTCTTCGGAATCGATTCCCATATTCAGTGGACCGCGTCCCAAGGATCGACTTAGCGGCAGAGTCAGGAGGGACCTCTCCGCTGCTATCTTTTAATGTCTCAATTTTCGATGTCGCTTGTTGCTTTCGTGCTTTGAGTTGGTTTTGGGATTTGCTTATTTTCCTTGAACGGTTTCGATGGTTTTTATTGTTTTCGTTCATTGAACTGCACTTCTATTCCGAGATTGGAAAGAGAGGAAGAAGTATTAATCGAGCTGTTCGTGTGCAGGTGAACGAGCAGTAGGCGGCTTGCGAGCGGAGTCGTGAAGCGCCTCTTTCTATCTTCTTTCCAATAATCTAAGTGAGTGGCTACCAATCCGATTAGCTAGCCCTGCTTCCAAGCTTCACTCCTTCGCCCCGATCAAACGATACCAAGTAATAATAAAAGATACCAAGATAAAAGAGAATAGACTTGGTAATATTGCATGTCAATCAAACTTGTGAACGATTACTTGAATGCATGCTTGTTCGTTTGGAATGTTCACTATATCCTTCAAGTTTAGTTAAAATGCATATCTTCTATGAATATTGTTATGCATATGGAACACACTTTTCTTTGCCATAGATGGATTTTATAGACTATGCAAAGACTGTTGTGTATGGAACTTGTATCGTGCTAGAATTTAACTTGAAACGTGCATGGATTGATGGAAAAACTTAACGAACGCTTCGATCACGGACAACTTGTGCACAAGGTTTTGGAGGTTTCGCGGACGGTCGCCAGGGCGCTGGGACCGATCCGATCCGGACGGAACATATGGATTAGTCAATTGGAATTAAGGAAGTAAACGGCATATGGCGGGGCTCGCAACCTGCGTCGCATATCATTTTCTATCCCGTGACTATAACTCGTCCCTTTGTGGCATCACGCCAGTGATCTTTTGTATATTTAAACCTGTTGCATACTAACTTGTGTCTTCGTGGCAGGAAAGGCATGGTAAGTATTGTGTAGGTAATTCAGACGGGCAGGTAAAATCCACCGAACGGTGGCACGTTCATTTTCAATAAATTATAAATGCTGCTTACTTGTAAATGAACTAAGGCAAGATAGAAACCCATAATTGCATGCTTCATTAAAAATAATGTGTTGATTGGTATAGTCAGGCTAGCTCGCCTTCACCAGCATGTTTCGATATGCTGACCCTCGTTGAAACAGGTTCTCCGCACCAAGGCGAACCGAGCGAGGAGCCGAAGTCGTCTTCCCGATCCAGTCCAACTGTTGGCGCATCTTCACCGCGCCCCTCGAAGCATTTTGGAGTCAGGAGCCTGCAACTCTTCATACACAAAATGCAGCTCCGTGGCAAAGCCGTCCTCCAGCCTGGAGGTCCTTATCATTTTGAGTTTATAAAGGGATGTAATGTACAGGACTGCTATCTCATTTTGAGTCAATACTTTTGTAAGCCGTTCGGCATATTAGCTGACTCGTTCAGGAGTTTGTAATAGATGTTCATTATCAATAAAGAGAACTTTTCCATGTTTTAAATCTGTGTTTCAATTTATCTGCATACTCTGAATATGTGCTTGCTATGCAAAATACTTTAGCCTTGTGCGGACGCAATCCCAGGCCCGCACGGCATCACGATTCGGGGGACGCCCCAACGATTCTATGGAATCGGGTCGTGACATAGTGGTATCAGAGCACAGATTCAAGTTCCTTAGACTTCGTGCTGGAAAAGTTCCTTTAACGATCAAATTCCTGTGCGAACTCTTGAATTCGCTAGGCCAAAATGAGATACGTTCATGCAATAAGTCCATAATACATTATGATTCTAATATAATTTACCTTCTTTTGAAGGAATGGTACCAGCGCAATCTGCAGTGCAACCACCGAACGAAACACAGGAAAGTAGTTCGGGCACTTCGGGAAGCTCTCGGAGCCAGCGAGGCATATCTCAAGTCGATCCGCTTGAGCGGGTAATGCAAATGTTAGAATCGCAACGACAAAGAGATGATGCTCGCCAAGCCAAGTTCGAGAGCAATCTAGAGACCGGATTCTCAGTCCAACAAAAGCAGGTAGATGCCCTACAACAGATCGTTCAGACTTTGGCTGCCAACCATTTCGCCGCAACAGCAACGACTCCGGTGGAACAACCCGTGCTTGAAGTGGAGATGCCTCAAATCCCAAGGCCGAGGGACGTGGCTGCCTTCAACTTGGGCCATTTCAAGAAAGTCTGCAACACCCCGTTCAACGGGACTGAGGACCCAGTGGTAGCTTTAGATTGGCTAGCCGAGCTTGAAGATCACTTCGCTCTGCTAGAGGTCCCCGAAGATAAGTGCGTCGCCTGCGCGCAACTACAGCTCCGCCTCAACGCACACGATTGGTGGAACGTGCATCGACGATCTCTCCAATTTGATCACGGAGAGGAGGCGATCTCGTGGACGACCTTTCGTGCCGCATTCGAAGAGGAGTTTATACCCCCTCCAGTACAACGTCAAATGGAGAATGATTTCGTGCAACTTAGGCAGGGCAGTTTGACTGTGAAGCAGTACTCCGCCGAATTCAACCGACTCTCCAAATTTGCTAGGGCCTATTTACCTGATGCAGCGAGTCGAGCCAGAAGGTTTGAAGGTGGACTACGCCCTGCCATCCATTCGCACGTGGTCAACAATCAGTACGGGACAATGCATGAAGTCATGAATCACGCCCTATCTCTCGAACCGCTGTATCCTCACGTTTCCACCGGCGCTGTGCATACCTACAATCACAAACGCCAAGGCAACGACGGAGGGAACAATGCTGCAAAGCGTCGAAACGACGGTGGTCAGCATAAAGGGAACCAGGAAAAAGGACTATGCTTTTATTGTAAGAAGTCGGGGCACACCGTAAATAACTGCCATATTAGAAAGGGTCTGTGCTTCAACTGTGGCGGTCCAGGCCACATATTTTGAGATTGTCCCCACCCTTCTAGAATCCTGCCTCAACGTAATGTTCCTTAGAGGTAGGCTCTATTCCTAAGTTTCGGGACAAAACTTCTAATTGGTGGGGTAGGATGTAGTGCCCCGTTCTCCCGGTGTGGAGAGCGCGGCTAAGAAACACAAACGGTATCGTTCGATCGGGATAGATTGAATTAAGAACTCGTCCTCGTTATGGATTTGTTTCTTCGGAATCGATTCCCATATTCAGTGGACCGCGCCCCAAGGATCGACTTAGCGGCAGAGTCAGGAGGGACCTCTCCGCTGCTATCTTTTAATGCCTCGGTTTTCGATGTCGCTTGTTTCTTTCGTGCTTTGAGTTGGTTTTGGGATTTGCTTGTTTTCCTTGAATGGTTTCGATGGTTTTCATTATTTTAGTTCATTGAACTGCACTTCTATTTCGAGATTGGAAAGAGAGGAAGAAGTATTAATCGAGCTGTTCGTGTACAGGTGAACGAGCAGTAGGCGGCTTGCGAGCGGAGTCGTGAAGCGCCTCTTTCTATCTTCTTTCCAATAATCTAGGTGAGTGGCTACCAATCCGATTAGCTAGCCCTGCTTCCAAGCTTCACTCCTTCACCCCGATCAAACGATACCAAGTAATAATAAAAGATACCAAGATAAAAGAGAATAGACTTGGTAATACTGCATGTCAATCAAACTTGTGAACGATTACTTGAATGCATGCTTGTTCGTTTGGAATGTTCACTATATCCTTCAAGTTTAGTTAGAATGCATATCTTCTATGAATATTGTTATGCATATGGAACACACTTTTTTTTGCCATAGATGGATTTTATAGACTATGCAAAGACTGTTGTGTATGGAACTTGTATCGTGCTAGAATTTAACTTGAAACGTGCATGGATTGATAGAAAAACTTAACGAACGCTTCGATCACGGACAACTTGTGCACAAGGTTTTGGAGGTTTCGCGGATGGTCGCCAGGGCGCTGGGACCGATCCGATCCGGACAGAACATATGGATTAGTCAATTGGAATTGAGGAAGTAAACGGCATGTGGCGGGGCTCGCAACCTGCGTCGCATATCGTTTTCTATCCCGTGACTATAACTCGTCCCTTTGTGGCATCACGCCAGTAATCTTCTGTATATTTAAACCTGTTGCATACTAACTTGTGTCTTCGTGGCAGGGAAGGCATGGTAAGTATTGTGCAGGTAATTCAGACGGGCAGGTAAAATCCACCGAACGTTGGCACGTTCATTTTCAGTAAATTATAAATGCTGCTTACTTGTAAATGAAGTAAGTGTAACCTCCGATTTCCAAATTTCCGAAATAATTAGATTTTTATTTTTATTTTAAATATCAAGATTATAGCATATTTTCTCCTTGAACTTTTGTAGCATTAGATTTTTGAGCAATGTTTGATTTTTGTAGGTGATTTGAAATCTTTTATAAAATTCATTTTTCCTAAATGTCGATTTTATTATAAAATAAATAGATAAATACTATGTATATAGCTTCGAATATTTTTGGCTTGAAATCATAAAATTATTTATTTAATAAAAAAATTATTAAAGGACTAGTTGTTTCTTCAAATTAATTTTTATAATTAATGGATTAGTAAATAAATAAATTACGTAGCTTTCCTAAAATATTTTCTGAAATTATAATCTCTTCTTTTTAAATTTTTACAAATTTCCATTTCCTATTAACTAGCCAGCACACCCTCATTTTTCCCACATGAGAAACCCTTTTATATTTTAATTCTGGGCCATTCATTATTGGGCCAACCCGCAACCCTTTATCCCACACCATCTCTCCCTATTTAAGTCCCTCATCACATCTCCCTAGAAACCCTAGCTAGCCTTCACAAATTCCCAAAGCCAAAGCCACCACCATTTTTGTGTGCTCGTGTCCGTGTGTCCAGCATCACCGTGTCAGCCGTGTTGGCCTCGGGTCCGACCCCGGGTGTCCCACCGTATCCATTAATTTCCTGTGTCCGGTTACAACTTTACAACCTGACTTTTCATGTCCGACACACCCGGACACATCCACCTCCACCACAGTACACCCAACCCTGTGTCCGACACACCCGGACACGTCCCTCACAGTACAGCAGATCCGTCGTGTCCAGCCCCGGACACGACCCAACCCCGACACATCCAGAGCAAACCCTAACCCTAACCCTAACCTAGCTCCGGTGACTGTGGCTCCTCGTCGTCGTCGAGCTCGCCGGTGGATGCAAGACCGCCGCCCTGGAGAACACCGCCGCTGGAGCCGCCTCGGACCACTCACCCTCGAGCCGAGCCCTCGTCAAGCCGTCGACCGCCGCCTCGGATCCGTCGAGCACCCGCCGCCTCGATCAGATCCGCCGCCTCCTCGAACCGAGCGCCGCCTCTCCGAGCCGAACATCCGCCGCTCTCGAGTTTGACGCCGCCCTCGGTTTTCCACCGCTGCCTCGAACCAAGATCCGCCTCAGATCCGCCTCGGATCCGCCTCAGAGCCGTCGAGCCGTGGCCGCCGCGTCGAGCTCGGAGATCCGCCGCTGCCGCCCTGCCCGGCGAGACCCCTCCGTCGACGCCGGAGAAAACCCATGTGAGCCCCCTCTTTTCTCCTTTCCTTTCTTCTGTCTGTAAGTTTAGTTTTCAGTTCGTGAGATTAATCAGTGAGTGATTAACCAGATTAATTAATTAAACAATTAGTTATGTGATAATTAGTAATATATATAATTAGTTTGGTTTAGTTAAATAATTAATCAATTAGTTAATTTATATTTAAATTAGTTTAGTGATAATGTAATCAGTTTAGTATATATAATTAGTTATTTTATATAATTAGTTTAATTAATGTAATTAGTTTATGTAATTTGGTTATATTAATATAATTAGTCTATATTAATATGTAATTTGGTTATTTTATATAATTTGATTTTATTAATATGTATTAGTCTAGTAAATTCGTATAATTAGTTAGTAAATAAATATAATTAGCTTAGTAAATTCATGTAACTAGTTTATTAAATACAACATATTTAGTTTTATTATTTTAATGTATAAAATTAGTTATTTATTATGTGTATAAATTAGTTATGTATTATATATATATGGATTTCGATTTTATAAATATATAATAAGTTGGGTTGTAATATTAATTGAGTAATGGTTTCAACATTAAGTTTAGTTTAAAAAATTGTTTATTTGGACTGATATATATATTTTACTATAAACATAATTGTATACTGGCTTTTACATAAATTCTAGTTTTATAAATAAACTTTATTGAAATTATTGTTCAAAATAATTTCGAAACGATTTATATATGTAAATACGCATTCTAGTGTATGTAATTATTTTGGTATCTATGTATATATATATTTTTAGTATATGTATATAATTGTTTTGGTGTATATACTTGTATACATATATATATATATATATATATATATATATATATATATATATATATATATATATATATATGTATGTATATTTTTGGTATAATTATACATATATTTAATCGGTATAATTCCATGTAGTATAAGTGTAATAAAACGTATTTTTATATATGAATTAATTGGCATCTGTATATATATATAGTATAAATTTGAATTGATAAATTAATATTAGTATATTCTAAAATGATGTTGACAAAATATATGTATATTTTAAACAGTGTTTTTGCATATATATATATGAGTATACGTATGGTTCAACTAGTATAAATCAGATATGTATTTAAAGGGCATATATATTTTTGTAAACACATTTAAATTGGTGCATGTATAAATATTGTAAGTATAATAAGTGTAATGTGTATTATATACGTAGCCCTACTAGATGACCCTAGTTGACTAGAGCCATGCCTGGCAGAGCCCCTGAGTTCATGTATTTGTGATGTGTTAGTGTAACACCTGATGCAAATGTTGTATTTGATATATTTTAGGACTGTTGGTTCCTCCAGACGATACTCTGGGACAGGACATTGGTTTTACCAGCTAAGGACCCAAGGCGAGTACATTCTCTGATCAGTTTCTAATTTATGATATCTCCTATGTTCACTGTATCTAGTGTAAATATCCATGTTCTTGACACATTGGTTACACGGATTGGTATACACGGATCTCGTCATGAGATGTTATTCCTTATTCATGGTGTAGCTTGTACAAGACTTGTTTCCTTGATATCTTGTGCATGTACAGACACTGATTCCCGGGGAGATTTGCTACCTTCCTAGGGAATCCCGTGCCATAGCGTACCATGATTGGATTTACTATACCAGTCGGGGGTTTGGGGAGTACTTTAGTGTAGATATGTGATCATACCCAACTTTATATGTACCATAGCTCACCCCACATCTCACGTCGGGTGCGGCCTGACCATTTACATGCTGCATAGCTGTTACGTGTGATTAGCCTGACCTCTACATGCACCATAGCTAACCAACGGTTAGCCTGACTTTATATGAACCATAGCTAATCACATGTAACCAGCCTGATCAAGTTTCCAAGCCGATCACATATTAAAGCTAGTACTCACACACTTAGTCATAGGTTTCTTGCTCATTGACATATTGTTTCTTTTCCTGCATTTACTTACAGTATTTCTAGTATTTCTTTCATTGTACATTCTCGTAACTATACATGCATCTGGTATATTTCCATCTAGAACTGCTACATAGTTTATGTCATTTATATAGAACTGCTATTTAGAGATGTACTTTGCTCCTTCCTGACTGGAAAATATTTTTCCAGACTGTGACCTTAGTGGACTTGTTTCTGACACTTGGGGATTGGTTGTTACTGAATTCAGGTATTATTATTTTGTCAGTAGACTTGTGTTGTATTCTTTTGTTTCTTCAAATTCTTATCGTGCTGAAGTTGTGATTGAGTATGTTGTTCATTTTATAGTGTTATCCGTGCCTCCTTATGGAGTTGGATACTAGCGTGAGATTGTTTAGATAGTACTCGACCTAGACAGCGTTCTACCGCCGATGCTGCGGCGTAGGCTGGACGTACCCACGCACGCGTGCCCCTAAACCGGGTGCGGGTCGTGACACGTTTTTAGTGGTGGCCCATGCAGGTCAGACTTCGCGAGTTGTGCGATATCGTAGTAGTGTGGCATCCTTGTTATACTACTGCGTGCCTGCGATAGGATAGAGGACATAGGATACTAGGATGAGAGAGGATACTCAATCACAAAATTCTTGAGAGATTCCTGGGACGACCCCTTGAGAATCTTATTATAATTTCCAATTTAAATCTTTTTCCTTGTTTTCGTCCGCTCTCGCTTGTTGCTACTGAACTTGATTCTTGTTGAGCAGTTATTAAATTTAATTCTTGGTATCATTGTTGAGTTTGATTCTTGTTGACCAGTTGTTAACTTTAATTCTTGGTATCATTGTTGAGTTTGATTCTTGTTGACCAGTTGTTAACTTTAATTCTTGGTATTGTTGTTGAGTTGATTTCAAATTGAGATGAATTTTTACGGACTAGAATTTATGGTATCATCTGATGACATATATTGATGAGGACAGTGAGGAAGGTAAAACGTCTACTTTGGTTATGGAACCTAGAATTTATCGCAGCCATATTAGCTGTCGTGACAAGAACGTAGGAACCTAACTTGGATGTACATACTTTAGTTATGAGATTTAGAGTTTCTCGCAGCCATACCGGTTGGCGTGGCGAGTATTCTAGATGACATGATTATAGGGTTGCATACCTTAGTTACGGAACCTGCCGTTTATCGCATCTATGCTTACTGGCGTGGCGAGGATTCTGAGTGTCATGATTTCGGATAGACGTGTATGATTATCAGGTTGTATCTTAAATTGGTTCTTAAAATATCATCTCAAGACTTATCTATTTCTGTTATTCCAGGACTTTGTTCCATCGCTTCTTTCTTTACTAGCAGTAAAGATACCTTCTGTCCTCAATTCAGTCTTTAAGCTCCTATTCCTTGAGGATTCCTTGTTAAGTATGATAATTAGTGACTTGTAATTTTGGTTGTGTCTTGTATTAGTATTGACTGAGTGTTGCTTGTGGGTTTGTAAGTGTTTCCTAGTTGGACATGTAAGCAGTAGGCCTTGATCTAGAATTAACCCATAACATAGTACCTTGTAACAATGGTTCTAGGATAAGGTCAGTAGAGACTATAAGTAGAAGGAGAGTATAGAGTATCAGTGATATTTCAAGAGTTAGTATCAGAGCCAACATACCCGTCCTGGATAATCATGATTTCGCAATTGGATGATCTACGTGAACAATTAAGTATCCAGGAATTGTGTTAAGGATTTATGGAGCATGATGTTCAATTTGATGATTGATATCGGAAGTGTTAAAGGTAAGGATATATATACGCATAAAGAGTTAATGAGCTGTCATGAGTAGAGAAATATCAGAATAGGTAATGAAGATGGTGAAGCGTATCACGGATTAGTTTAATAGGCTTTAAAGGATTAAAGGAAATACATATACAACCATCGAGATGAGGAACCATATACTTGCCCATGAGAATAAGAAAAATGAGTGTTATGAAAGGTACAGCTAATCATGAGTTCTAACGAGCTTGACGAGATAATGCATTAATAAAACTAGTGATATAATACCAAGAGTGCTAATGGTTCTATTTCGAGGGTTAGTCGAGAATGACACTCAAAACAATAAGCACTTCAAGTGATGATAATTAGATTGGTGTATTAGTGTGCACCTTGAGCATTAGGGACCGTGAACCTTTATAAATGTGTACTTGTGGATTTAATTTTTATCGTTTCAAGAACGGAAATGAAATGAGATTTTCAGAATTTTTAAGGAGTTGAGATTTTATGTTGTTAAAATATTGAGGATTTAAATTTGATTCAATAAACATAGTTAAGGCTACAAAGATTTTAGAAGTGATTAAATTTTATTTCGATGGGGAGTATCTGATTTGAGGAGGTATATGCATTTATTTTAAATTTGATCGAGAAGTTAAACCTTGACGATTATTTGAGGATTTATTTTATGGTAGATGAGAGATATGAATATTATGAGTAGATAATATATATGTGTAAGGATCTGGTGATTTGAGCATGATTGAGATGGCACCGCAGACTGACTTGGGTATCCATCTAAAGTTGTATTGGAAAGAGCAGTATTTAGTATGGTGCTGCGCTTGACGTATATTTGAGTGATAAGAACGACTAGTATGAACAATTGTAGCAGGAACGGGAACTGGCAGAGAGTATGGTACTAAAGAAATAGAGGTATTAAACTTAGATGCATTATTAAACCATGGTTATATTAGAGGTTCTTGGTATCAGATTTTGGTATTAATAGACAAGTGTGTGCAATACGGATATATTCATGGATTTTGTGGATTAATGATTAGTTGATATGGGTACCAGTGTACATGAATAGGAATTTGTTAGTGAATGTGCTAGAGTTAAGTGTTTGTTAGAGATAGTAGATACCGCAAGAAATATGTTAGCAGGTTCTTTCTTTTTCTCATGTTGTTTTTGTCTTCTGATTGATTGATTTCCAAGTACCGTGGTTTGTATTCGTGATTTTTGATTGATTGTAGCTAGTAGTACACCCTAGCAGAGACTGCAATACCATGACAAAGGAGACCATAACAATGTATGTTTTCTCTAGATTATATGTTGTGTGACTGTAGGTAGGATTTTTCTTAGACCTTGATCATTAGGGTTTTGACCATAGCAAGGATCTATGACAAGGGTATGACCGACAAAAAGGGACAAGATGATTAAATTATGGATGAGCACAAATTTAAATAAAGAATTTAGGGGATTGTTATAACAGAGTTGATGGAATCATTGTTTTTGCGAAAATCGAGGTTTGATTGAAATTCGAGGACAAACATTAACTTAAAGGGAGAATTAAGAAATTCACAAAGCCAAAAAAAAAAAAAAAAAAAATTTGAGGATTTATTAATTTTAAGGAGGTCTTGATATGATTGAATTGATTATTAAAAATTTGAGAAATTTGAGAGATTATCATTTTATCTATTTGATTGCAAGATAGAAACTTTATATATTATGAATGTTGCATTGAAGATTCTGGAAGCATCGCATCGTTGAGTATTTGAGAAAAAAAAAAATCAGGAAATAAAATCGTAAATGGAATAGTGTCGAATCCTATTCTCGGGAGGAGGATTATAATTGAATAAGCATCAATTGAATTTGAGTTAGAGGAGTAAGATGATTGATGAGTGTTTAAAAAAATTTAAATTTTGGGATACAGATTTTTAAGTTTATAAATATGCATTGATTGGATTTCAATTGGAGGATTGGATATTAAATCCTTGGGTATTTAGATGCGAACTTAAAATTTTTGGAGGAGATTATGACAAAGGAGATTTGATTTTTTAAATTTGAAGATTTTTCGGGAATATGATGTTGTATAATTTTTGAAAGGTTGTGAGATAACATTATAAAATTACTTCATGATTATTGGTTTAAGATTTAAAATAGAAGTAATATGGTGAATAAAGGCAATTATTGAGAATCCTAAATTTCGAGGACGAAATTTTTCTAAGGTGGGTAGACTTGTAACCTCCGATTTCCAAATTTCCGAAATAATTAGATTTTTATTTTTATTTTAAATATCAAGATTATAGCATATTTTCTCCTTGAACTTTTGTAGCATTAAATTTTTGAGCAATGTTTGATTTTTGTAGGTGATTTGAAATCTTTTATAAAATTCATTTTTCCTAAATGTCGATTTTATTATAAAATAAATAGATAAATAATATGTATATAGCTTCGAATATTTTTGGCTTGAAATCATAAAATTATTTATTTAATAAAAAAATTATTAAAGGACTAGTTGTTTCTTCAAATTAATTTTTATAATTAATGGATTAGTAAATAAATAAATTACGTAGCTTTCCTAAAATATTTTCTGAAATTATAATCTCTTCTTTTTAAATTTTTATAAATTTCCATTTCCTATTAACTAGCCAGCACACCCTCATTTTTCCCACATGAGAAACCCTTTTATATTTTAATTCTGGGCCATTCATTATTGGGCCAACCCGCAACCCTTTATCCCACACCATCTCTCCCTATTTAAGTCCCTCATCACATCTCCCTAGAAACCCTAGCTAGCCTTCACAAATTCCCAAAGCCAAAGCCACCACCATTTTTGTGTGCTCGTGTCCGTGTGTCCAGCATCACCGTGTCAGCCGTGTTGGCCTCGGGTCCGACCCCGGGTGTCCCACCGTATCCATTAATTTCCTGTGTCCGGTTACAACTTTACAACCTGACTTTTCGTGTCCGACACACCCGGACACATCCACCTCCACCACAGTACACCCAACCCTGTGTCCGACACACCCGGACACGTCCCTCACAGTACAGCAGATCCGTCGTGTCCAGCCCCGGACACGACCCAACCCCGACACATCCAGAGCAAACCCTAACCCTAACCCTAACCTAGCTCCGGTGACTGTGGCTCCTCGTCGTCGTCGAGCTCGCCGGTGGATGCAAGACCGCCGCCCTGGAGAACACCGCCGCTGGAGCCGCCTCGGACCACTCACCCTCGAGCCGAGCCCTCGTCAAGCCGTCGACCGCCGCCTCGGATCCGTCGAGCACCCGCCGCCTCGATCAGATCCGCCGCCTCCTCGAACCGAGCGCCGCCTCTCCGAGCCGAACATCCGCCGCTCTCGAGTTTGACGCCGCCCTCGGTTTTCCACCGCTGCCTCGAACCAAGATCCGCCTCAGATCCGCCTCGGATCCGCCTCAGAGCCGTCGAGCCGTGGCCGCCGCGTCGAGCTCGGAGATCCGCCGCTGCCGCCCTGCCCGGCGAGACCCCTCCGTCGACGCCGGAGAAAACCCATGTGAGCCCCCTCTTTTCTCCTTTCCTTTCTTCTGTCTGTAAGTTTAGTTTTCAGTTCGTGAGATTAATCAGTGAGTGATTAACCAGATTAATTAATTAAACAATTAGTTATGTGATAATTAGTAATATATATAATTAGTTTGGTTTAGTTAAATAATTAATCAATTAGTTAATTTATATTTAAATTAGTTTAGTGATAATGTAATCAGTTTAGTATATATAATTAGTTATTTTATATAATTAGTTTAATTAATGTAATTAGTTTATGTAATTTGGTTATATTAATATAATTAGTCTATATTAATATGTAATTTGGTTATTTTATATAATTTGATTTTATTAATATGTATTAGTCTAGTAAATTCGTATAATTAGTTAGTAAATAAATATAATTAGCTTAGTAAATTCATGTAACTAGTTTATTAAATACAACATATTTAGTTTTATTGTTTTAATGTATAAAATTAGTTATTTATTATGTGTATAAATTAGTTATGTATTATATATATATGGATTTCGATTTTATAAATATATAATAAGTTGGGTTGTAATATTAATTGAGTAATGGTTTCAACATTAAGTTTAGTTTAAAAAATTGTTTATTTGGACTGATATATATATTTTACTATAAACATAATTGTATACTGGCTTTTACATAAATTCTAGTTTTATAAATAAACTTTATTGAAATTATTGTTCAAAATAATTTCGAAACGATTTATATATGTAAATACGCATTCTAGTGTATGTAATTATTTTGGTATCTATGTATATATATATTTTTAGTATATGTATATAATTGTTTTGGTGTATATACTTGTATACATATATATATATATATATATATATATATATATATATATATATATATATATATATATATATATATATATATATATATATATATATGTATGTATATTTTTGGTATAATTATACATATATTTAATCGGTATAATTCCATGTAGTATAAGTATAATAAAACGTATTTTTATATATGAATTAATTGGCATCTGTATATATATATAGTATAAATTTGAATTGATAAATTAATATTAGTATATTCTAAAATGATGTTGACAAAATATATGTATATTTTAAACAGTATTTTTGCATATATATATATGAGTATACGTATGGTTCAACTAGTATAAATCAGATATGTATTTAAAGGGCATATATATTTTTGTAAACACATTTAAATTGGTGCATGTATAAATATTGTAAGTATAATAAGTGTAATGTGTATTATATACGTAGCCCTACTAGATGACCCTAGTTGACTAGAGCCATGCCTGGCAGAGCCCCTGAGTTCATGTATTTGTGATGTGTTAGTGTAACACCTGATGCAAATGTTGTATTTGATATATTTTAGGACTGTTGGTTCCTCCAGACGATACTCTGGGACAGGACATTGGTTTTACCAGCTAAGGACCCAAGGCGAGTACATTCTCTGATTAGTTTCTAATTTATGATATCTCCTATGTTCACTGTATCTAGTGTAAATATCCATGTTCTTGACACATTGGTTACACGGATTGGTATACACGGATCTCGTCATGAGATGTTATTCCTTATTCATGGTGTAGCTTGTACAAGACTTGTTTCCTTGATATCTTGTGCATGTACAGACACTGATTCCCGGGGAGATTTGCTACCTTCCTAGGGAATCCCGTGCCATAGCGTACCATGATTGGATTTACTATACCAGTCGGGGGTTTGGGGAGTACTTTAGTGTAGATATGTGATCATACCCAACTTTATATGTACCATAGCTCACCCCACATCTCACGTCGGGTGCGGCCTGACCATTTACATGCTGCATAGCTGTTACGTGTGATTAGCCTGACCTCTACATGCACCATAGCTAACCAACGGTTAGCCTGACTTTATATGAACCATAGCTAATCACATGTAACCAGCCTGATCAAGTTTCCAAGCCGATCACATATTAAAGCTAGTACTCACACACTTAGTCATAGGTTTCTTGCTCATTGACATATTGTTTCTTTTCCTGCATTTACTTACAGTATTTCCAGTATTTCTTTCATTGTACATTCTCGTAACTATACATGCATCTGGTATATTTCCATCTAGAACTGCTACATAGTTTATGTCATTTATATAGAACTGCTATTTAGAGATGTACTTTGCTCCTTCCTGACTGGAAAATATTTTTCCAGACTGTGACCTTAGTGGACTTGTTTCTGACACTTGGGGATTGGTTGTTACTGAATTCAGGTATTATTATTTTGTCAGTAGACTTGTGTTGTATTCTTTTGTTTCTTCAAATTCTTATCGTGCTGAAGTTGTGATTGAGTATGTTGTTCATTTTATAGTGTTATCCGTGCCTCCTTATGGAGTTGGATACTAGCGTGAGATTGTTTAGATAGTACTCGACCTAGACAGCGTTCTACCGCCGATGCTGCGGCGTAGGCTGGACGTACCCACGCACGCGTGCCCCTAAACCGGGTGCGGGTCGTGACACATTTTTAGTGGTGGCCCATGCAGGTCAGACTTCGCGAGTTGTGCGATATCGTAGTAGTGTGGCATCCTTGTTATACTACTGCGTGCCTGCGATAGGATAGAGGACATAGGATACTAGGATGAGAGAGGATACTCAATCACAAAATTCTTGAGAGATTCCTGGGACGACCCCTTGAGAATCTTATTATAATTTCCAATTTAAATCTTTTTCCTTGTTTTCGTCCGCTCTCGCTTGTTGCTACTGAACTTGATTCTTGTTGAGCAGTTATTAAATTTAATTCTTGGTATCATTGTTGAGTTTGATTCTTGTTGACCAGTTGTTAACTTTAATTCTTGGTATCATTGTTGAGTTTGATTCTTGTTGACCAGTTGTTAACTTTAATTCTTGGTATTGTTGTTGAGTTGATTTCAAATTGAGATGAATTTTTACGGACTAGAATTTATGGTATCATCTGATGACATATATTGATGAGGACAGTGAGGAAGGTAAAACGTCTACTTTGGTTATGGAACCTAGAATTTATCGCAGCCATATTAGCTGTCGTGACAAGAACGTAGGAACCTAACTTGGATGTACATACTTTAGTTATGAGATTTAGAGTTTCTCGCAGCCATACCGGTTGGCGTGGCGAGTATTCTAGATGACATGATTATAGGGTTGCATACCTTAGTTACGGAACCTGCCGTTTATCGCATCTATGCTTACTGGCGTGGCGAGGATTCTGAGTGTCATGATTTCGGATAGACGTGTATGATTATCAGGTTGTATCTTAAATTGGTTCTTAAAATATCATCTCAAGACTTATCTATTTCTGTTATTCCAGGACTTTGTTCCATCGCTTCTTTCTTTACTAGCAGTAAAGATACCTTCTGTCCTCAATTCAGTCTTTAAGCTCCTATTCCTTGAGGATTCCTTGTTAAGTATGATAATTAGTGACTTGTAATTTTGGTTGTGTCTTGTATTAGTATTGACTGAGTGTTGCTTGTGGGTTTGTAAGTGTTTCCTAGTTGGACATGTAAGCAGTAGGCCTTGATCTAGAATTAACCCATAACATAGTACCTTGTAACAATGGTTCTAGGATAAGGTCAGTAGAGACTATAAGTAGAAGGAGAGTATAGAGTATCAGTGATATTTCAAGAGTTAGTATCAGAGCCAACATACCCGTCCTGGATAATCATGATTTCGCAATTGGATGATCTACGTGAACAATTAAGTATCCAGGAATTGTGTTAAGGATTTATGGAGCATGATGTTCAATTTGATGATTGATATCGGAAGTGTTAAAGGTAAGGATATATATACGCATAAAGAGTTAATGAGCTGTCATGAGTAGAGAAATATCAGAATAGGTAATGAAGATGGTGAAGCGTATCACGGATTAGTTTAATAGGCTTTAAAGGATTAAAGGAAATACATATACAACCATCGAGATGAGGAACCATATACTTGCCCATGAGAATAAGAAAAATGAGTGTTATGAAAGGTACAGCTAATCATGAGTTCTAACGAGCTTGACGAGATAATGCATTAATAAAACTAGTGATATAATACCAAGAGTGCTAATGGTTCTATTTCGAGGGTTAGTCGAGAATGACACTCAAAACAATAAGCACTTCAAGTGATGATAATTAGATTGGTGTATTAGTGTGCACCTTGAGCATTAGGGACCGTGAACCTTTATAAATGTGTACTTGTGGATTTAATTTTTATCGTTTCAAGAACGGAAATGAAATGAGATTTTCAGAATTTTTAAGGAGTTGAGATTTTATGTTGTTAAAATATTGAGGATTTAAATTTGATTCAATAAACATAGTTAAGGCTACAAAGATTTTAGAAGTGATTAAATTTTATTTCGATGGGGAGTATCTGATTTGAGGAGGTATATGCATTTATTTTAAATTTGATCGAGAAGTTAAACCTTGACGATTATTTGAGGATTTATTTTATGGTAGATGAGAGATATGAATATTATGAGTAGATAATATATATGTGTAAGGATCTGGTGATTTGAGCATGATTGAGATGGCACCGCAGACTGACTTGGGTATCCATCTAAAGTTGTATTGGAAAGAGCAGTATTTAGTATGGTGCTGCGCTTGACGTATATTTGAGTGATAAGAACGACTAGTATGAACAATTGTAGCAGGAACGGGAACTGGCAGAGAGTATGGTACTAAAGAAATAGAGGTATTAAACTTAGATGCATTATTAAACCATGGTTATATTAGAGGTTCTTGGTATCAGATTTTGGTATTAATAGACAAGTGTGTGCAATACGGATATATTCATGGATTTTGTGGATTAATGATTAGTTGATATGGGTACCAGTGTACATGAATAGGAATTTGTTAGTGAATGTGCTAGAGTTAAGTGTTTGTTAGAGATAGTAGATACCGCAAGAAATATGTTAGCAGGTTCTTTCTTTTTCTCATGTTATTTTTGTCTTCTGATTGATTGATTTCCAAGTACCGTGGTTTGTATTCGTGATTTTTGATTGATTGTAGCTAGTAGTACACCCTAGCAGAGACTGCAATACCATGACAAAGGAGACCATAACAATGTATGTTTTCTCTAGATTATATGTTGTGTGACTGTAGGTAGGATTTTTCTTAGACCTTGATCATTAGGGTTTTGACCATAGCAAGGATCTATGACAAGGGTATGACCGACAAAAAGGGACAAGATGATTAAATTATGGATGAGCACAAATTTAAATAAAGAATTTAGGGGATTGTTATAACAGAGTTGATGGAATCATTGTTTTTGCGAAAATTGAGGTTTGATTGAAATTCGAGGACAAACATTAACTTAAAGGGAGAATTAAGAAATTCACAAAGCCAAAAAAAAAAAAAAAAAAAAAAAATTGAGGATTTATTAATTTTAAGGAGGTCTTGATATGATTGAATTGATTATTAAAAATTTGAGAAATTTGAGAGATTATCATTTTATCTATTTGATTGCAAGATAGAAACTTTATATATTATGAATGTTGCATTGAAGATTCTGGAAGCATCGCATCGTTGAGTATTTGAGAAAAAAAAAAATCAGGAAATAAAATCGTAAATGGAATAGTGTCGAATTCTATTCTCGGGAGGAGGATTATAATTGAATAAGCATCAATTGAATTTGAGTTAGAGGAGTAAGATGATTGATGAGTGTTTAAAAAAATTTAAATTTTGGGATACAGATTTTTAAGTTTATAAATATGCATTGATTGGATTTCAATTGGAGGATTGGATATTAAATCCTTGGGTATTTAGATGCGAACTTAAAATTTTTGGAGGAGATTATGACAAAGGAGATTTGATTTTTTAAATTTGAAGATTTTTCGGGAATATGATGTTGTATAATTTTTCAAAGGTTGTGAGATAACATTATAAAATTACTTCATGATTATTGGTTTAAGATTTAAAATAGAAGTAATATGGTGAATAAAGGCAATTATTGAGAATCCTAAATTTCGAGGACGAAATTTTTCTAAGGTGGGTAGACTTGTAACCTCCGATTTCCAAATTTCCGAAATAATTAGATTTTTATTTTTATTTTAAATATCAAGATTATAGCATATTTTCTCCTTGAACTTTTGTAGCATTAAATTTTTGAGCAATGTTTGATTTTTGTAGGTGATTTGAAATCTTTTATAAAATTCATTTTTCCTAAATGTCGATTTTATTATAAAATAAATAGATAAATAATATGTATATAGCTTCGAATATTTTTGGCTTGAAATCATAAAATTATTTATTTAATAAAAAAAATATTAAAGGACTAGTTGTTTCTTCAAATTAATTTTTATAATTAATGGATTAGTAAATAAATAAATTACGTAGCTTTCCTAAAATATTTTCTGAAATTATAATCTCTTCTTTTTAAATTTTTATAAATTTCCATTTCCTATTAACTAGCCAGCACACCCTCATTTTTCCCACATGAGAAACCCTTTTATATTTTAATTCTGGGCCATTCATTATTGGGCCAACCCGCAACCCTTTATCCCACACCATCTCTCCCTATTTAAGTCCCTCATCACATCTCCCTAGAAACCCTAGCTAGCCTTCACAAATTCCCAAAGCCAAAGCCACCACCATTTTTGTGTGCTCGTGTCCGTGTGTCCAGCATCACCGTGTCAGCCGTGTTGGCCTCGGGTCCGACCCCGGGTGTCCCACCGTATCCATTAATTTCCTGTGTCCGGTTACAACTTTACAACCTGACTTTTCGTGTCCGACACACCCGGACACATCCACCTCCACCACAGTACACCCAACCCTGTGTCCGACACACCCGGACACGTCCCTCACAGTACAGCAGATCCGTCGTGTCCAGCCCCGGACACGACCCAACCCCGACACATCCAGAGCAAACCCTAACCCTAACCCTAACCTAGCTCCGGTGACTGTGGCTCCTCGTCGTCGTCGAGCTCGCCGGTGGATGCAAGACCGCCGCCCTGGAGAACACCGCCGCTGGAGCCGCCTCGGACCACTCACCCTCGAGCCGAGCCCTCGTCAAGCCGTCGACCGCCGCCTCGGATCCGTCGAGCACCCGCCGCCTCGATCAGATCCGCCGCCTCCTCGAACCGAGCGCCGCCTCTCCGAGCCGAACATCCGCCGCTCTCGAGTTTGACGCCGCCCTCGGTTTTCCACCGCTGCCTCGAACCAAGATCCGCCTCAGATCCGCCTCGGATCCGCCTCAGAGCCGTCGAGCCGTGGCCGCCGCGTCGAGCTCGGAGATCCGCCGCCGCCGCCCTGCCCGGCGAGACCCCTCCGTCGACGCCGGAGAAAACCCATGTGAGCCCCCTCTTTTCTCCTTTCCTTTCTTCTGTCTGTAAGTTTAGTTTTCAGTTCGTGAGATTAATCAGTGAGTGATTAACCAGATTAATTAATTAAACAATTAGTTATGTGATAATTAGTAATATATATAATTAGTTTGGTTTAGTTAAATAATTAATCAATTAGTTAATTTATATTTAAATTAGTTTAGTGATAATGTAATCAGTTTAGTATATATAATTAGTTATTTTATATAATTAGTTTAATTAATGTAATTAGTTTATGTAATTTGGTTATATTAATATAATTAGTCTATATTAATATGTAATTTGGTTATTTTATATAATTTAATTTTATTAATATGTATTAGTCTAGTAAATTCGTATAATTAGTTAGTAAATAAATATAATTAGCTTAGTAAATTCATGTAACTAGTTTATTAAATACAACATATTTAGTTTTATTGTTTTAATGTATAAAATTAGTTATTTATTATGTGTATAAATTAGTTATGTATTATATATATATGGATTTCGATTTTATAAATATATAATAAGTTGGGTTGTAATATTAATTGAGTAATGGTTTCAACATTAAGTTTAGTTTAAAAAATTGTTTATTTGGACTGATATATATATTTTACTATAGACATAATTGTATACTGGCTTTTACATAAATTCTAGTTTTATAAATAAACTTTATTGAAATTATTGTTCAAAATAATTTCGAAACGATTTATATATGTAAATACGCATTCTAGTGTATGTAATTATTTTGGTATCTATGTATATATATATTTTTAGTATATGTATATAATTGTTTTGGTGTATATACTTGTATACATATATATATATATATATATATATATATATATATATATATATATATATATATGTATGTATATTTTTGGTATAATTATACATATATTTAATCGGTATAATTCCATGTAGTATAAGTGTAATAAAACGTATTTTTATATATGAATTAATTGGCATCTGTATATATATATAGTATAAATTTGAATTGGTAAATTAATATTAGTATATTCTAAAATGATGTTGACAAAATATATGTATATTTTAAACAGTGTTTTTGCATATATATATATGAGTATACGTATGGTTCAACTAGTATAAATCAGATATGTATTTAAAGGGCATATATATTTTTGTAAACACATTTAAATTGGTGCATGTATAAATATTGTAAGTATAATAAGTGTAATGTGTATTATATACGTAGCCCTACTAGATGACCCTAGTTGACTAGAGCCATGCCTGGCAGAGCCCCTGAGTTCATGTATTTGTGATGTGTTAGTGTAACACCTTATGCAAATGTTGTATTTGATATATTTTAGGACTGTTGGTTCCTCCAGACGATACTCTGGGACAGGATATTGGTTTTACCAGCTAAGGACCCAAGGCGAGTACATTCTCTGATTAGTTTCTAATTTATGGTATCTCCTATGTTCACTGTATCTAGTGTAAATATCCATGTTCTTGACACATTGGTTACACGGATTGGTATACACGGATCTCGTCATGAGATGTTATTCCTTATTCATGGTGTAGCTTGTACAAGACTTATTTCCTTGATATCTTGTGCATGTACAAACACTGATTTCCGGGGAGATTTGCTACCTTCCTAGGGAATCCCGTGCCATAGCGTACCATGATTGGATTTACTATACCAGTCGGGGGTTTGGGGAGTACTTTAGTGTAGATATGTGATCATACCCAACTTTATATGTACCATAGCTCACCCCACATCTCACGTCGGGTGCGGCCTGACCATTTACATGCTCCATAGCTGTTACGTGTGATTAGCCTGACCTCTACATGCACCATAGCTAACCAACGGTTAGCCTGACTTTATATGAACCATAGCTAATCACATGTAACCAGCCTGATCAAGTTCCCAAGCCGATCACATATTAAAGCTAGTACTCACACACTTAGTCATAGGTTTCTTGCTCATTGACATATTGTTTCTTTTCCTGCATTTACTTACAGTATTTCCAGTATTTTTTTCATTGTACATTCTCGTAACTATACATGCATCTGGTATATTTCCATCTAGAACTGCTACATAGTTTATGTCATTTATATAGAACTGCTATTTAGAGATGTACTTTGCTCCTTCCTGACTGGAAAATATTTTTCCAGACTGTGACCTTAGTGGACTTGTTTCTGACACTTGGGGATTGGTTGTTACTGAATTCAGGTATTATTATTTTGTCAGTAGACTTGTGTTGTATTCTTTTGTTTCTTCAAATTCTTATCGTGCTGAAGTTGTGATTGAGTATGTTGTTCATTTTATAGTGTTATCCGTGCCTCCTTATGGAGTTGGATACTAGCGTGAGATTGTTTAGATAGTACTCGACCTAGACAGCGTTCTACCGCCGATGCTGCGGCGTAGGCTGGACGTACCCACGCACGCGTGCCCCTAAACCGGGTGCGGGTCGTGACAGTAAGGCAAGATAGAAACCCACAATTGCATACTTCATTAAAAACAATATGTTGATTGGTATAGTCAGGCTAGCTCGCCTTCACCAGCATGTTTTGATATGCTAACCCTCGTTGAAACAGGTTCTCCGTACCAAGGCAAACCGAGCGAGGAGCCGAAGTCGTCTTCCCGATCCAGTCCAACTGTTGGCGCATCTTCACCGCGCCCCTCGAAGCATTTTGGAGTCAGGAGCCTGCAACTCTTCATAACAAAATGCAGCTCCGTGGCAAAGCCGTCCTCCAGCCTGGAGATCCTTATCATTTTGAGTTTATAAAGGGATGTAATGTACAAGACTGCTATCTCATTTTGAGTCAACACTTTTGTAAGCCGTTCGGCATATTAGCTGACTCGTTCAGGAGTTTGTAATAGATGTTCATTATCAATAAAGAGAACTTTTCCATGTTTCAAATATGTGTTTCAATTTATCTGCGTACTCTGAATATGTGCTTGCTATGCAAAATACTTTAGCCTTGTGTGGGCGCAACCCCAGGCCCGTACGGCATCACGATTCGGGGGACGCCCCAACGATTCTACGGAATCGGGTCGTGACATCGGGTATGTTAGGCTTGAATGGTATAGAGTGTTGTTCCTTTATGCAGTGAATATACATATATGTCGTGCATTCTTTAACTTGGAAAATTAATGAGCTACACGGTGAGTTTCGTGCATTCGTTAGTTACTTTAATGTAATTACTCGCATGCAGATTGCCACAATCGAGCTGACTTAATCTATATGAAAGGTCACTAGCATATCCCTAAAGAATGAGTTATAGTCTCTGCACGGTTAGATGCGTGAGGTACAAGAATCTCTATACGCCATCTCGTCCGGGATAGGAATAGGGTGCAACGCAAGGAACATAGGCATTACACTCAACGCAGGGAACATGGGGCATTACACTCCATCCCTCCCGCTAACATGCAACTAGAATAACGTGAGGTAGACGAGTAATTAAGTGTAGGATGCGCTACCAAGGGCCCGAATACCGATATTGTGCTACCCCAAACCAGAGTGTGAGCATCCTAGAATTGTTTTGGTTACACAATACCTTTGATTCCTCCTAGGCCGACATGATCCCATTGCCCCGGTTATCGTCCGAGGAATCCACAAAATATCTCATGTGCGAGTTGTCCGTGACCATGAAAGTCTCTAGTCTTTCAGGTCTTTTGTCATTTACTTGTTCAAATCTTGATCTTGTTGATAAACTTATCGACTCCCCGATATGTCATGTACTTCTCCTGAATGAGTATTGCTCTCCGAGTTGCTTGATCATGTTCATGCTTAACTTGTCATGCTGTAATCCTCTAGTTCGGGAAATTCCTTGCCGACCTAACGGTCCCAAATACTTTAATATTCAGACTTGCACGGAATGACTATTTAATAATTTTTCAGCCAAACTGGATGAATCAAGACATGTATCATATTATCTATTTGTGGCATGAAACTATGTGACAAGCATTGCAAACATGAAGGTAAGGTACTATACTTGATTACGTATAAAGGGTCTATTTGAAACATAAGCAGTACGACTAGCACGAGCGTGAAGTACAATACGAGAGTTTAAGTATGATTCCAAGTTCATTACTATATTCTACACAAGTAATAAAAGATGAGATTACTCCCTTAGCTAGGTGCATTGAGTTATTTTATTAGCATGCAAGAGTTATTGCTTAGCGATCTAGCATATATCGTCCGTATTTTTAGATGTATATGCTAAGCAAAGGCAGGTTTACCGGAGCCACCCACCTTAGCGATGATTCTCGTCGACCGAGCAAGACTCCGAGCGCGCCTATAAAATTCTGTCTAAACTTCTGAAGGGCCAAGTCCGAATACTTTTGCATCAAAAGAGACATCTCACGAACAAGGCGGAACAGGTCATCACACTTGTGCCGTTTGAATCGGCTCTCTGCGTTGAACAGAGCAAGTCATTATATTATACACCACTCAGAATGAGTCTCATCCTCGAGACTTCCTGATCGGAAGTCTTACCGTTCCTCAATCTTTACCGTATTTACGCTTTAGTCAATTTCCATCGAACAACTCTATCATTCGATGCTACTGAACTATCCTCAACTTAATCGTTGTAGTCTCTGACTCAATCTCTATAGTGTCTTAGCGCATAACTATATTGAAATACCGGTATGCTATAATTCATCATGCACAAGAAATCTTAGGCTGAGGCTAATTTACTGACATCGCAAACTCATCCACGTGGACCTATACACATTCACCTGCATATCACGGAGTCTGGATCATGCACATATTCAAGGTGTCCCCCAAATACATGCATTTCAACCAAGCTTAGTTATAACGAAGTCGGGCAAGCTACTACATTTGAGTTCAGTATATCGCCGAGCATGGATTATGTACATATTCAAGGCATCCTCAAAATATATGCATGTCAACCAAGCTTAGCGATAGCGAAGTCAGACAAGGTACTCGTGAAGTATCTTACTTCGTATCGCAACGTCTTAAATATCGATTCCCGTTCGATCATTTTTTTGATTTGTTACTGTGTCTTCCAAGCATGATTAAATTTGTTATCCCAACTTTACTTGAGCATAACCAATTCTTATCATAAGCATTCCAAGTCCTATCATCTAGTCCGTTCGCGTTAAAAATCAATATCGCTAGTGCACATTCCTAGTTCCAGGTCCTAACTCTAAGTCTTGCTGTCCCAGTTCTATCATTTTACCCAGGTAACTCTTCTAGGTCGTTCATACTTATTTATCTCATAACATAGGGTCGTTTGCCTAACTACTAGGTCATCTCACAAGGTCATAGGTACTGTTTAAGTTTACAATTTTTATCGTATAAATCCGTTCCATGATGCTCGTCCCAATTCCTAAGGTAAACCATTGTACGTTCGTACAAGGTATTCTATCCAAGCTTGCATTCACTCAGATTTCTAAACATTTAGCATAGATCATCCTACTTCCATCACACATTCATTGTACCGGGTCTGAGTCCATTCACCAAAGTCATTACTTAGACACGTTCGTCAGCCCAATCCTCAATGTATTCATGTCGTACACATCAAACCTTGCAATTCACATATTCTATCTCCTCAAGTATATGATAGAATCCATCTATCCATTTTCTAAGTCCAGATCACCAAATCATGATTCAATTTCTAAGTTGCCGATCTCAATCATAAACTTTAAATCGTCTAACCAATTTTACGCATTCGTTCACAAATCCACCAAGCGTAACTTTGCATTAATTTTAGACTAACTCATCATCGATTCACTTATATCCTCGACTCACTTTCGTATCAAACTCCAAATCAGAACAATCCTCGAGTTCACCAAGTCATTTCACCATTACACTTTCGTTTCATCCAAGTCATAGATCAATCAAAGTTTTTCTACTAACCATCAGTTTTGTTACATCAAGTCCAAATACTTTATCAAGAAATTTTATCATCCATCAAGTCGTATTCATCTAATAACCATTCACACCGTGATTAATATTCGCCTAGCTACATCGTACAACTTCAATGTTACCGTTTGATCCATCCGTAGTCTACCTCTAGCATTCTTTAAAACAACCAAGTTCAAAGCTACAATTCGATAACCTACCTATCATTCATCCAACTAGAAAATCCTCGAGCCAAAGTCAGTTTATCCTCTACGTATTTCAATATCCACAAGTATTTCGCATAGCCATCGCTTCACGTAAATCGTTTGCATTTCAACCGAATACTATCTTCCGAACTAGATTCAAGACCACTTCGTCCAACTCAATTTCAAATCTTGTTATCGTCTACTTGAATTCATCGAATCACTCACTTCCTTAATTTTTATCAATCTGTGCTATCTTTCAACTATTTATATCATATTAACTCATTAAAATTCGAAACTACGACATCCATACTCAAGATAAATTCTATCAAGAGATATTGTCACGCCCTAGTACCAAAATACGGAGACGGACATGGCCAGCTACCCTGGACAAGGTATAGAACGTCGCACGATGGTCACGGCTGTAACTAGACAGGGGTGCATTCTACAAACAAGTCACTTAGGGTCACATAGAACATCTAATATCTCATAGTCAAACGAGGATAGTAAACATAGAATATATATGACAAGGAAGTAAGGCGTCCCAAACGCCCTACCCAAATATTCTAGAAACCAGTTGTACAAAATGAGAAGTTGGAAGAGTAGCAAAAGTACATGACCATGATCAGCTGCAGTCTGCTTAATTATAATCATGTAAAAAAACTAAATATCCAGATTTACGGTTAACAAGTGCTGGTGGCTAAACACTCAAAAGAGAAAAATATACAATAACGAGCAGTGATTAAGAAACCCACTCGTATCCTAGTAGCTATCCGTCTGGTGTATGCCATTGTTCAGGTAGAAGTAAGTTGGATCCGCGGGTGTTGGCTCTAAACCTTGCCATGCAAAACCAGTGGGGTTAGAACCCAAATAACAAGTACCACAAAGGAAGCACGAATAAAGGAAAAAACCAATGAGAAATAAACATATATATATATATATATATATATATATATATATATATATATATATATATAGTTCAGTCTCGTAGTTTCAGTCCATAGCCTACAGTGATACAACAATCTAACCCTACAACCAGACAAGGACAAGGGTTAGACCATTGCACCATGATAGTCCATGTCCCTAAACTATTTAATAGAAGATACAATACACAATCAAGCTCAGTTAAATAATCGGCCAATCACTTGTATGGCTTACTAGGTGGATTTTGGGTTATCCCAGAGATATATGCGTATAATAGGAATCCTCAGATCAAGCCATGTGTTAGCAGGGCTAGTCAAGCCATGAATCAATGCATAGCACATAGTATTTTTGCACCGGTCCCTGGTAAGGCCATCGTGCTAAGATCGTATAGAACACATAGTATAATATAATAGTCGAATATTTCCATCCATTAATTAGGATTTAAACAATATCTATGGGGGCCAGTCTACACACCCTAAATAATTTTTGAGGGTGGCTAGTTAAGCACGATCTCAATTTTTTTTTCCTTCCAATGCTCTACATGTTTTAGTTGCCTAGTTAATCCTATTATTACTGAAATCTCATAGTATGGTCACAAGATATTTTTCTTATATATTATACCATAGTAAGAACACGCTAGATACGAATCTACTTTGTCACTTGGCAGTCCAATTTGGATTCACCCCAGTGTGATACAATAATCAAACCAGTCCTAGCCATGCTTGGAAATTGACTAAACCATTTTGTCCATGCTTGGAGGAATCGTATTATATCATATGTCGCGTAGCACGTAGGTACCTCTCAGTATAAATATGTAATATAATCATGTAGGAACACTTAGCACGTAGGAACACTTAGTACGTAGTAAGTGTATCAGCACGGATACAAGTGGTCGAGCCAAGTCACCAATCACAGTAAATCATATGAGTTATATCATATTGTAACACATAAGTCAAGTCATGAACATAGGTGGTGTAGTCACTTGGCGTATAGTCGAACTATATATATGGTCGGGTTGGACGTATAAACGGGTCAGGCGCACAGGTGGGTCTAATACTCTAATAGTCATTAAGATTACACATATGAATCAAAAGTCTAATGGAACATTCAAACCAAATAAATTCAAAAAAATATGTAGGGGCCGCATGAAGATCAAGGCCGCATAGTCGATCAGGGTGCATGAGAATCAGGGCTCATAGAATATGGGGCGCATAGACATGCAAGGTCCACTCATCGGGGCAAGTGCCAAGTGACGGGCAATAAATACAAGTCAGAGAAGTGACAGATGTGACAAGCCAAAAATGTCAGGGAGATAAGACAAAAGCATGAAAAGGTGTGTAGAGATATAAAATTCGTGCAGAGGCATGCGCCCAAAAGAAGAGATGCATGGTTCGTGGCCGTATAGTCTCTTGGCCGCATGGGCGCATGGAGTCTGGCCTTGGTGAATTTCTATGCGTTCAAGGTACTATGCGTCTGACTTTAAAACGCATGCACAAAAAAGTCATATATCCAATAAGATGGACGCATGCTGGAGGGGCGCATGTTGCTGGGCCACATGGTACTCCATCATCCTGGAACAGCAAGTTCGATCATGAAAAAGCTCTAAGAACCCAAAAACTTGTTCCCTTCATAAAATCTTTATTTTATCTCCAAATCAAATGAACCAAAAGCCAAAATACTTGAAATAGAATGCTTTATCACCTAGGAAAATTGGTTTTTCTAAAATACCATATTTTAATAGATCAAAATAAAGAAAACTTATAGAATCCATGAAAACCCTAAACTAAAAATATAAATCTACTCATATCCACCCATTAAAACCTAAAACTCCAAACATTAAAAGTATTTAGAATTATAATATACATATAGTAGACTAATAAAATGCAAAGAAAGAGCAAGGATTAAAATCTAAGAGTTTTTCCATATAATGCAAGGTGTACTTGCCTAAAATGAAAGAAGGAGGAGAAATGAGAGAATAATGGATGAGAGAGAAAGAATTAGGGTTATATAGCTAGGGTTTAAGGTTTAGACCATGGATTCTCTCATAACTTGAACCAACCCATAAAATAAACCATGAACCACACTAAACCAAAAAATAAGTCTAGTCTCCATGCAACCTAATAAACATACAAACAAGAAATAATACGTCCCAAATAAGTATATCGGGAACAAGGAGTGACATATATCCTTCTCAATCCAAAATTTCCATGTATGCTATCTTCCATTGCGTTGACTTCGATCGCATCCTTGAGTCTATAATCCCGACACAAAACTTTATTTCCAATAATTAAATCTGAAATCGCACGTACGATCCACTAAGTTTTCTCGACCAATATATCCATTATGTTACACTATTCTTTACCTTATTTATATAAACCTTATAACTTGCTCGACACATTCTTAATCGTTCGAGTCAAACTCGTACGAGACCTTTGAATTCACTACTAACTAGGCATTACTTATACTAAGGCTTTGCAAAATCATATCGCTTGTTGATAGACTAGTTGCTATCCTGAAATCATCGATTTGCTCGAGCATTTTTAAAATGATCCATACACCAATCAGGGTTCAAGCTACTCTATGCATCCTGAAAATCCACTCTATCCTTAAATTGATTACTCGTCCCTGAGGCTATCGTATACACCACTCAGGGATCAAGTCATTTGAATTAAATCTTTAATCGCGTTCGCATCGATCACTCGCATGTCCATCCAATTTGTTCCTTAAACTCATGCACGATCCCTTTGCATCATCTCGATAAATCATAGTCCCTTATATACCTCTATCGATAATCATCTACGCAACTATATTTTGATTCATAAATTATCGACACGAATAACCGTCTGAATTATTTCTTAAAATCAAAGCACGATCCTCCATCTCCGTCTTAGCCATAATCCTATATAAACTAAGCTACAGATTCGCAAAGATAGTTCCCAAGGAGCGAAATAAGACATAACACAAGTATGATTATAAAAGAAGCTCTTTATTGATGAAGAAGAAATATTATAAGCGGCACTAGGCCAAGATTACATGTCGCTCAATCTCTCTCTCTCTCTCTCTCTCTCTCTCAAAACAATAAAATATGCCAAAAACTTACAACTTTGGGGATGATACATATGTGATGTTTCAATACATTACGTCATGTATAGGGTGCTTCACCTCCTGCTGCAATGCTCCAAGGATCCATAGTTATCACCATGCCTTAGTGCGCATGAGGGAAAACTTCGTACTGAACGAGGTTCTTTCGTACCCTGCAAGCAATCTGGTGGGTTATCAATACATGAATGCACTGGTGGGGAGGTTTCTCGCCCGCTCAATAAAACCAAACACGTTATATAAGTTTTATGCACCATCTATTATGTTGTCTTTCGCGTCTTGCCTTAGGATCAGTTTTGTGGAAATGTTATAAAGCCCAATTCATGTTATAATACGTCATAAAATATGAATAATATGTACAACTTACCAACTTACCATTTGTCCTTACCATTCCAATATAAAAAAACGTTAGCCAGCATATAAAATATGAAATAAGATGGAAGAGTGCGCACACAAATATAGTTTTACAGACGTATTCTCGACTCGGGCTTGTTAGGATTGAACGATATAGAGTGTCGTGCCTCCATGCAGTGAATATACATATGTGTCGTGTATTCTTTAACTTGGACAATTAACGAGCTATACACTGAGTTCTGTGCATTTGTTACTTGCCTCAATGTAATGACTCGCACACGGATTGCCATAATCGAGCTGACTTAATCTATATAAAAGGTCACTAGCATAGCCATAAAGGATGAGCTATAGTCTCTAGGAGGTTAGATGCGTGAGGTATAAGAATCTTTACACACTATTTTGCCCGGGACGGGAATGGGGTGCAACAAAAGGAACATAGGCGTTACACTCAACGTAGGAAACATGGAACGTTACACTCCATCCCGCCCAATAACATGCGACTACCATGACATGAGGTAGACGGGTAATAAAGTATAGAATAGGCTACCAAGGGCCCGAATACCAATATTGTGCCACCCCAAACAAAAGTGTGAGCATCCTAGCACCGTTTTGGTTACATAATACCTTTGATTCCTCCTAGGCCGGCAAGATCCTAGTGCCCCGGTGATCGTCCGAGGAATCCTTGAAATATCTTGTGCATAAGTTATCCGTGACCATGCAAGTCTCTAGTCTTTCAGGTCCCTTGTTATGTACTTGTTCAAATTTTGATCTTATTCATAAACTTATCGACTACCCGAGCCGTCATGTACTTGTCCTGAAAGACTATTGCTCCCCTAGCTGCCTGATCATGTTTATGCTTAACTTGTCATGCTGTAATCCCCTAGTTCGAAAACTGCCTTGGCGACATAACGGTCACGAATACTTTCATGTTCAGACATGCACGAAATGACTATTTGATAATCTTTCGGCCAAACTAGATAAATCAAGACATCTATTGTGTTATCTATCTGTGGTATGAAACTACGTAGCAAACATTGAAAATATAAAGATAAATATACTTGATTGCGTAAAGGATCTACTTGAAACATAAGCAGTACGGCTAGCACGAGCGTGAAGTACAGTTATAGAGTTTAAGTATGATTCCAAGTTTATTTCCATGTTTTACACAAGTAATATAAGATGGAATTATTTTCTTAGCTAGGTGCGTTGAGCACTTTTATTAGCATGCAAGGGTTATTGCCTAGCGATCTAGCATGTATCATCCGTATTTTTAGATGTAGAGGCTAAGCAAAGGCAGGTTCACAGGAGCCACCCACCTTAGCGTTGATTCGCATCGGCCGAGCGAGACTCCGAGTGCGCCTTTGAAAGTCTAAGTTTGAACTTATGAAGGGCCAAGTCCGATGCCTTTGCTTCAAATGAGTCATCTCGCCAAGCAAGGTGGAACATGTCATCATACTTGTGCCATTTGAATCGGCTCTTCGCATTGAGCGGAGCAGGTCGTTACAATAGTAGTTAAACTTTACTATATTACTACCATCGTAAAGAGTGTTCGAAGCTCTTCAAACCTCAACTCTATGTTCTGTATACGGAGGTTCAATATTTCCTAGATAAGTCATTTCATGTTGCCATATAGGCTAGTATACCCCACTCTTTAATAGAGGATATGGAGTCAGAGGATGCATAAACTAAATGTGTGCTTTCGACTTCAAATTCTGAATCCAAGGATTGACTACCCCCAGATGGAGTGGTATAGTGTGAATACGATGAGCAACTCATCGATTCGGTAACCTGGTATACACATTTAATAGGGGCATAATAGGGAACTATACCGGATTCGTCAACAGAATAGCATATTCGCAACCAATATTATGAGGTGACTAGCTTCCCCTATCTTCTTTAACATCTTCTTAATGGATTGACACCCCACCATGTTGACTGAGGCGTATGGGAATTCAATGTCACATAATTATTTTGGTTGGCACCTTTGAAATTGTGGTCTTATTGGTTTGGCAACTTGAAGTCTACTAAAAAAAGAAGGTCTAATAAATGGTACATTATGCTTCGGACAGTAGCATTTGATTATTATTTAATAAAAAATGGTTGGTCTATGGTCTACAGATCATGTTTTGTAAAGTATCTTCCTATTTTGGTTGAGGCATTCTCATAAATCTAAACGATCTTGTACTAGGAGCCTGACTAAAAGAGGGTTTGACAAAATTCCTATTTTGTAGTTCCCGATAGGAACATGAGCACCCATGGAATGTAGATTTCCTTTCCAAGAAATATTTATTCCCAACGAGATATCTACTCCTGGCACATTTATTATCACCAACGGATAAACCATCCTTAGAAGAATGAGTACCCTAGCGGACACTTTACTTCCGAATAGAAGAATGCCTTGTCCACTCTTTCTAGAATTGTGTTGAGATAATACCTCCACTTATTGAAGTCAAATGCCAATACTGACATTAATGACTTTACTTTTATTTCGTATGGGGATATTTCAGTAACAACAACATTGTCATTACTTTCAAGTGGAAGATAATGAACTTTCGTGCAAATGTCGATAGCATTCTTCATATAGAAGTCATAGTTTCCATATGGAAGAATGACCCATATCCAAGTTTCATCCTGATTACCTAGAATAGCTTTTTGACTTGACTTTGTTAGAACTTATTAGTGTTATGCTTGTTCATCAGACGAGAAGTATTCTTTCCATGAGTGTTAGCATATTATTGGTTCTTATATGATACTTACGATTCACTATCGCATGACTTTATGGTGCCATAATATTTTTTTGACGATAAATACTTTCAATTTGTGTGAATAGGTAAGCTCGTCCTGATCATCGCTCATTTGTAACCCTTTGACATTCTGAGGTTTAACTTTGGCTTTGTTCAGTATTTGGTCCACTAATTCATAGATGTTGACAGCCTCAACATTTTCTATGATACCCTTGCATTCAAACTCAGTGTGGGGATACATTGTGTATCCTTGGTTGGTGGGAGTAACATTATTCTTTAAAAAAAACCAGTTCAGTGAAAGATCTTCCTGTGACAGCATACATTGGATGGGCTAGTAGAGCCCTCTTAGATTATTTTCTTGAACTTTTGTTAATCAAGCTTTATGACCAATGTATCAGAGAAGGTTTCCATCAATAGAGTATCAGATTGCACCATTGCCTTCTTATTAGTGGAAAAAGAACTCCCCAGCAGAGTAGCTATTTTTGTTTTCGAAGAATACTTTTTATACTTGTTTAAAACTCAAGATTGATTTACAAGGATGTATAAATATAAAACTTTGAGATAAGTTTAAGATTCTGGTAAGATGGGGTGATGGAGGTTGAATCAACGTGATTCCTATGCTATATTGATAATCTGACAAGACTTCGGGAACACGAAGAGTGCAAGAACACAAAGGAGGCAAGAGCTTACTATGAAGGCTAATGTTTACTGTCTTAGGGGTCGTCCTCAAAATTTACAAAGTGCCAGCTATTTATAGAGAAGTAGCTGAAGGTATATATTTTGCCTTTCCATGGAGATAAGTTGTCCTACAATTTTTTTTCCACCTAGAGTGCATCCAAATAAAGCAATTTTCTAAATGGGGACTATGTGTCATACGTCCAAGCAATAACCGAGCATAAATGTGGCTTGCTTCTTATATATGAAGCTAAGCATATTTTCTTAAAATAATGCGAGGGCATTAAATGGCTTCTGTAGTTATAACTGTGCATACCATGAGATGATCATGGAAGAAGTTGGGGGGGTGACTGTTGTACACATCTATACATATACACAACAAGATAGTACTTTTGGCATAGTGCAGGGTGATCGTGCGTTGGCAGTTGTACAGGTCCTTTCACAAAAATAGTAACTTCACTACCAAAATATAAGAAAATAGTGATATTTTTACCGACGTTACTCACTAACGTTGCTATCATTTATGAATTTAGCGACGCCAGAAAGTAACATCGCAGAACGTCGCTGTTAGCGATTGTCCGCGCCTTTAGCGACTACAGAAAATATTACGGAAGCAGATGTCGCCAAATGTCGTAAAACACCGCTATTATTTTTATTATAGTGACGTTTAGCGATGTTATCTTCCATACGTTGCTAAATATAATGAAATATGTGATGTTTAGCAATGTTATATTCCATACGTCGCTAAAATATTTCTATATAGGTTTAAAGACAGATTTTATTTTACCCTTCCAAAAATTTTCAAACCCGATTTTCCCCTCCTTTTCCAGCACGAACCCTCCGACGCCGACCGTTCTCCCCTTTCGACCCCCTCCGGCTCCGACGGTGCCCCCCCTGCGACCCCCTCCGGCTCCGACGGTGCCCCCCTGCGACCCCCTCCTGCTCCGACGGTAAACCTTAACCCCCCCTCTCTCTCTCTCTCCACGACCCCCTCCGACATCGACCGTTTGAGGGTTAGGGTTCCGACCGTTTGAGGGTTAGGGTCCCGACCGTGCTCCCACCGTGACCCATCTGACCCCAGTCCCGACCTCGACCCCCCCGGTTAGGTAACCCTAACCCCCTCTTGCCCGCACAGACACAAACACACTAAAATAGACACATTGACACGACACACACATACAGACACGACACTAATACGGACACGTTGTGTAAAATGTGTATATATATGACACGACACACACTGACACAACACACACGTTCTGTAATATATATATATATATATATATATATATATATATATATATATATATATATGTGTGTGTGTGTGTGTGTGTGTGTGTGTGTGTGTCGGCCGCCTCGAGCTACTACTGGCACCACCCATGCATTTGTTTTTTGTCGTCGTCCTCGTAGAGGCGGACTAGGTCTATGGTTAGACTTGTTTGGATAATAGGACCTCGAGCTCGGATTCATCATCCTCAAGCTCATCGTCGATGGACTTGGGAGTTGGCCTCCTCGAGATACTACTGGCACCACATATGCATTGGCCAACAGAGAGCTACTACTTGCATCCCCATGCATCTAACCTTGGCCACCTTAGATCGGCCTTCGTCCTTTGTTGGGAATCGAAGAAGACGAGAACAGATGATCGAACGAGAATTGAAAATGTTTGGGAGGGACACAGTTGGACACGAATAATTGTGGATAAAGTTAAAAATATTCTAAACTTTTTTTACCAAACATAATTTTTAACTTTTGTTTTTTAAAACTATTTTTTAGGTAAAAGTAACCAAACGCAAAGTCAAAATTTCAATACTCAAAAAATAACTTTATAACTTACTTTTAGAAAACCATTTTTAGAACCAAATTTCAAAAAACATATCTAAACAAAGCCTAAGCATCTCAATACATTTGCATTGAAGAAGACTTTTCTACTTCATTGTCATTTGTGATAGTCTTGCCACCTAGAAAAGTAGTTTTGTGCCTCATGCCAAACATATTACAAGACAATATGGTTGGAGATGCTCTAATAGTTTTTTGAATTGGTTAAACAAGTCATCATTTTTACACTACCAAAATTCGGCCATGGATGTCGCAATACGTCATAAATAGCGACAGTTAACGACTTTTAGCGACTACTTTCAGTATTGAGGGAATAGACGTCTCTAGGAGTCGCTAGTTCATAATTTTTATAGAGATCTCCTACTAGTTATCCTACAATTGTTAGACATAATTTAGTATCAGTGTGATTTAGTTGATAAATAAGTGATAGTGATTTAATCATTAAGATATTATCATTAGGGAACTAGTATAGGCAATTTAGTTAATATATTTTGTAATAAGATCACATAATATATATATATAATTATTTAACATAGTGTCACATGGGTAATGGTGATGTTATGTATCCTAGTGCCTAGTGTGTATGTGTATGAGTGTGTGTGTATCAGTGAGTGTCAACTCCTATGTGTGTGATACACAAGTATATCCTAGTATCAATTATGTGAGAATTGGATTTGTATCCATTTGGATAATATACTTGAACGATATCTATTCATCTTTGCAGAAGTATCTAGAAATAGATCTGAATTACTAGCTGCATCATCGTTCGTGGATGTACAACCGTCATCCTAATGACATGTGCGGTGTGCGGGATGAATTCATACAAAGGGTTGAATAGTTCATGCAGTTCGCCAAGGCATTCCCTCAGTACATGGACGGCACCAAAATTAAGTATCCATGTATAAGATATCGCAACTTGAAATATCACTCAGAAGTGGATGTGATATATCATTTATACTCGAGGGGTTTTACGCCGAATTATTATTAGTGAACCTCACATGGAGAACTTGTATCTTTAGCATCGGAGCCAGAGACTTATGTGGATTCGTATATGGGTGTCGACGACCACGCTGATTACATCGACGGGTGCGTAAACATGGTTTTCAATGCTACCGGGCCTAGTTTTGATCCAGACAATCATGATGCAGCTGAGGAGGCACCGAATGCCGATATTGCAAAGTTCATGGAGTTACTGGAGAATGCAAGAACTCTATTACATCCTGGTTGTGAGAATCATTTACCGTTGGATATGGTTACAATACTGTTGAGCATCAAATCCGATTTTAACATATCACAAGAATGCTACAACCGACTGAGGGAGTTGATTATAAAGATCTTGCCAACGGGTGCTAAGTTACCTAAAGACTTCTACCAGTCTAAGAGGATGGTGAGATCGCTATAGATGAAATACGAAAAAATTAATGCATGTCGCAATGGGTGTATGCTATACTACAAAGATGACAATAATGAAGATGTGTGCAAATTTTGTGGTACTGATCGCTACAAGACAACTGGTACACGAAGGTCTGTCGGTGCAAGAAAGTCGACCGATTCGATACACTACTTGCCTTTAACGCCACGGTTGCGGAGGCTGTTTATAGTGAAGGAGACTACCGAAAACAAAATTTGGCATAGACGAGAGCAAATTGAAGGAGTGTTAGACCACCCATCTGATGGAGAAGCATGGAAGCACTTCGATGGAGAGTATCCCAATTTTTCTTTGGATTCGCATAATATAAGATTGGGGCTTTTCTTCGACGATTTTATCCCATTCGGACTTTCGGGCTCTGAGTATTAGTATTGACCTGTGATCATCACCTCGTATAACCTACCACCTTGGATGTATATGAAGACTCCGGTAATGTTGTTAACCGTCATTATTTTGGGTCCGAATAATCCGAAAAGGAATATCGATATGTACTTGCAACCATTGATAGATGAGTTGAATCAGCTATTGGAAGTAGGCGCCAACATGTACGACGTTTAAAAAATAAAAATTTTCAGATGAGGGTAGGACTTATGTGGACCATCAACGAATTTTTGGCTTATGACATGTTATCAAGATGGACCATTCATTGTCGTCTCTTATGTTCGTATTGTATGGACTGCGCTAAGGCTTTTCGTTTGAAACACGGAGGAAAATCGTTCTTCTTCGATTGTCATCGACAATTTCTGTCGTCAGATCATCCGCTCCGGAGGAAGAGGAATGCATTTCATGCTGGCATTATGGAGAAGGCAAATCTACCTCCAAGGTGGCCCAGAGACACGATATGGAAAAAGGTTAAAGATTTACGAAGTGCTATCGAAGAGCCTACAAAGTGGTACAAGTGTGATGGATTTGGTCACACTCATAACTAGACGAAGAGGAGTATATTCTGGAATATGCCATATTGGAGCACCGATCTGATCATATATAACCATGATGTCATATATATCGAGAAGAATGTGTTTGAAAACATAATTAATACTGTCATGGACGTAAAGGGAAAGATGAAGGCAATCCCAAGGCCAGGTTGTACTTGGAAAAAATATGCAAACGTCCTACATTGCATTTGATACAGGAAGGGAATGGAAAGTATAAGCAGCCTTAGGCAATTTTCTTACTGGACTAGGAGGATAAAGGAAGACTTTGTAGGTTGATTCATGGGCTAAAAGTTTTAGACGGATACGTGTAGAATATGAGAAGATGCATTGACCCAAAGGAGAATAAACTAACGGGTAGAAGAGCCACGACTGTCAAGTATCATGGAGAGGTTAATTCTAATTGCATTTCAAGAATGTTTATCGCATATAGTTTGGGATCTATTGAATGAGCTTAGCATATTCTTTAGGGATCTTTGTTCTACAAAGTTGATCGTCGATCGTCTAGAAAAGCAAGAGAAGGATATTGTGATAATATTGTGCAAGCTTGAAAGAGTATCCCCTCCTGGAGTCTTCTACTCAATGGAGCATTTGCCAATTCATCTTTCTTACGAGGTACATATTTGTGGGCTTGTCAGTTATCGATGGATGTACCCGTTCGAGCGTCAACTAAACCACCTAAAAAGAAAGGTAAAAAATAAGGCACAGGTCGAGGATTCTATTTGTGAAGCCTATGTTCTTGAGGAGATTATAAACTTTTGCTCGATGTATTTCAAGCTGCATGTATTCTAATAGAACAAGAGTTCCCAGAAATGATGACGAATATCAGGAATCTAATGATGCAATATTGAAAGTATTCAGTGCTTTCAGTAAGCCTTCGGGCAAAATGAATAAGAGATATCTGAATGACGACGAGCTAAGGGCTGCTCAATTGTATATATTACTCAACTGCGACAAGGATGAAGTGGAGAAGCTAGAGGGGTAAGTAATTAATACGTCAACATTTAAGTCATCTTAATGTAATAGTACACGCTAATATTGTTATACTAATCGGGCAATTTTGTTATTTTTTAGCATATTTAATGATGAGATGAGGTCGATGAGACCATACAAAACAGATAAAGAAGTCGAACAAGAAATGAGACTTTATTTCCTTTCTTGGTTTAGTGTATACGTAAGGATCTTCTTGTATATGCACTATGCACAATAATTAACATAACGTTGAACTTAATATCGTTTCCTTGGTATTTAGGTTGATCGTTCCCGCACAACACTCGAGATTGAGTCTATAAGAACTCTAGCCAAGGGACCAATTTTTGTCGTCAAAATTTGGGCAAACTACTGTGTGAATGGGTTTAGGTTCAAGTCAACAAAAGCCCCGATAAGAGATAACTTCTTGGATCTCGATTCTACAAAAAATAGTTTTTTGTGTATCAGATCTTCGAGCTACAAAGATGTCGATCCAGGCAATAATTTCTTTGGCATCTTACCGAAGATTGTGGAGTTGACATATAATTATGGAATGGAGCCTACTAAGATCGTGTTATTCAGGTATGATTGGTATGATCTGATCCAAGATCTAGGTTGGAAAATAAATATGCATGGTCTTGTGGATATAAACTATCGACATCAATATCATGGCTATGAACTATTTGTTTTATCAAGTCAGGCTCCGCTCATGTACTTCACAACTTATCCTAAACGGAGAACAACGAGGTCGGACTGGTGGGCAGTATGCAAGACAAAATCTAGAAATACCTTTGACGTTAACAAAATAGCTTATCAGGAGGATGAAATCCATTTAGAACTCTAGCCATATACTGTATCTTTAATGTAGAATGTAACATCTATTTTAACTGTATGGATACATTTATATTGTGTGGCTGTGATACTTTTATTTTATATTTATTGTGTAACTGTAATTTTTTATATACTGTTATAAGTCTGTATATTTATTTTATCATCGTATGTTATTTTTATTAACTGTTATAAGTCTGTGTATTTGTTTTATCATCAGGTATAACAAGACAACGAGGATCATATTGAGGTAGATCCTCTAGACGGAGTGATCATCCAGTACCGGCTACTTATTCTGGATCCTCATCGCGGAGTACTCCAGTAGACCAGCCAGTCACATCTCCGACTCCGTCGACGGTACCTTGGACCAGCAGTTCTATGCCTGAGACTAATTCCCGGTCTAGCCTTCCTCCTGCTAATGGAACCATGGAGACAAAGGAGCAGATTAAGGAGGTCGAGTCAACTCCATCTGCGCATGATCAGAGTGATCCTCCATGCGCACCTCCGGGCGAGACGAGGATGGAGATTTGATGGAACGGGCCTAACAAGTAAGTTAAATAGTCAACATTTCTAAATAATTATATCTATTTATTCATGAATTTAATTATCATAGTATAGATATCATCCCTCGATAGTATAGAGAGCACTCGAATATTTTCTGAGGCAGAACTATGGAGGGACTTGGATCAACTACTCAGATGCTCCTGAAGATAGGAAGGAATTTTGGTTTGCCCACTTCAAGGTAAAAATATTTTTATTTTTAATATCAATAATCATTTATGCATATTATGTAACTCTTTATTTTATTTCTTGTAGAAAATATATTTCTATCCACCACTCCAGGCTCAGAAGATCGAGGAGCAGTTTTCTGCCGTGGCCGCCAAGCTGATTCGTGATGCGATCAATGACCAGAAGGTCCGTGATCACGATGGAGAACTGATCCACGGTTGGATCACGCCTGAGTAGTGGACTGCGATGAAGGCGAGATTCGATGAACCCAAGTACAACGAACGGTCGAAGAAGGCAAAGGCGACTAGGTCAAAGGCAGAAAGGTAGTATGGTGGCTCGATTCCCTTGACAAAATATTTTCGTCGTCTGGTATGCATTATATTAAATATATATTATTTTAATGCAAGTAAGATAAGATGTATAATTTTAATAACAAATAATATAAATTTTAACAGGTACAGAGGGGTAAGGATGCCAACATGGTGACGGTCATCCTGACCACCCATCGGAATGGCAGAAAGCTCATCGATGACAAGGTCACACAGAGCTATGTATGTTTTACTATCCTGAGTTAGTTTTAATGTAACTTAGAAAATATACAAATATATATATCTATATAGTTAGTAGTAAGTAACTTAGACGTTCGTAACCACTCTTCTAGGACGAGTATCTTAAACTACGTGAGCGGACGACAACTAGTGCACATGCAGAGGGAGGGGATGGTACTTTCTTGCAGCCCTCTATATCTTCATCGGCGGATTAGCTCTGGATGAACGTCGTTGGTAGTCTTCAGAGGGGTACGTACTATGGTACGAAATCCTATGATGCCTTTGTTACGACGCAGCCATCAAGGGCCCCCTCTGTCAGTGTGCATTCCTATCACCCTTCGCAAGCATCGACAGGAATCCAGGCGAGCATTGACCATCAGATTATTGACCTGCATGACGAGTTGCTACAGAGGATTACAGAGCAGCCACAGTCTGCATCGCAGATGGTCAATCCGATGATTACCGCATATTTTAATACGCTAGAGCGTAGCCTTATGGAGATCAGGACTCTGATCCATATGACATATCATAGTCTTATGGTGTCACTCTTCGTTCCTGATATACATTTTTGGAATGTATTTTTATTTTAGAATGGTTGAATGTGCATGGAGACTAGACCCATTCTTTTGTTTAACCTTGCCCATGGTTTATTTTGTGGGTTGGTTCAAGTCATGTGAACCCTTGGTTCAACGCTCAACTCTACCATATATATCCCAACATTTCTCTATTTTTTTTACTTCTTCATTTTCACTCTCTCTTTAGTTTGCTTTCTCCATTTTTATAGGCAAGTACACCTTATATGAGAAATAGAAAAATTCTCTATATTATTGTTTTATTATGTTTGTTATGTATTTCTAAGCACTTTTAGTTCTTGAAGTTTTCTATTTTGATGGGCAATTTTGAGTAGATATATATTTTTCTAACTTAAGGTTTTATGGATTTTATGAGTTTCTCTTGGTTTTGATCTATTAAACAAGTATTTTAGAAAACTATTTTTTGCTACATGATAGAGTTTTCAATTTAGTGCATTTTGGCTTTTGGTTCACCCGATTTGGACTTAAAATGAGGATTTTATGGACCAAACAAGATTTTAGTTTTTGGAGCTTTTTTGCCAGAGTCGAACCTATTGTTTGGAGAAGACGAAATTCACATGCTGCCAGTGAGCTATGCGGCTAAGAGTGCTACGTGGCCCGAGGGGGTTATGCGACCTGAACTTTTGCCGCATACTACTAGCATGTGTCCATCTCTTGGACGCATGCCTGCTTATTTACACAAGTGTCCTTGAACACCTTGTGATTTCACTCGCTGAACGAATGAAAAATTTGCTAAGTCCAAAAGACCTCCATGCAGCACCGATATTTATGCAGCATTGGAGAGTATGCGAACTAATTCCTTGGACGCATGACTCCGAACTGTGACACATACTTCTATGATATTTGTCTTTTCTCTCTGACACACTTTATGGCTTGTCAGATCAATAAATTTATGTCACATCACTGACACTTTATTCATTGCCTGTCACTTTAATACTTATCCCAAGAAGTAGATTTTAACCCTGAGTATGTGGCCCAGACTCCATATGCGCCTAAGAGGTTCATGCGACCTGACTTCATATGCGACCAGGACTTTTCATGCGTCCTGACTTCATATGTGGCCTAGAGTTATATACGGCCTGGACTTGCCATGCGGTCTAGAAACCCATACGACCATACTTGTTTCGATTGAATATTTTCTTCATTCGTGTGACCCAATATACAATTGGTAATTGGACTCAAATACTGTATCCGTACTGATACCACTATTGCCTGATAATTGTCTACGATTTAATGTTCGTCAAGGTACGACACATCGTGTCACGTGTAAAGTGATTATATTTGGGTCGTGCATCAAAAATGTCTCCAAATTCCTAAACAAGTGATATTATAAATATATATATATTGTTTCCCCAGCACAACCATAATAAGCGAGTCAACTACCAAAGCGTGGCTAGGATATTGATTGTCTAAATATTGCATACATGCTCGGGTGAATCTAAATTTGACTTCCATGAATTCGTATCTAGAGTGCCTGTACTTTGTACGACATCTTAAGAAAAAATTTTATGTGACCACGCATTGAGATTTCAAATACGACATAGGGATAATTAGATAACTAAAAGTGGTAGTAACATTGGAGAGAATGGTATCCTGAGATCATGCCAACGAACCTTCCCACAGAGATTTATTTTAAGTGAGTTGTGGTATAGCCACTATAGATACTGTATATCATCTGCCTTAGTAGAGTGCAGTATCTGACCTATTATTATGTCGAGCTACTGTTTCACTATAGGAACATTGGAACCGCTAATACCGTATTTGTAGCGCAGTGGCCCTACGGGAAACTAGTGCATCTCATGAATACCTATTTTATTTATTTGGTACGGTTAGCTCATGTTCGGCATTAACGTGATCTGAGGATACTTATTATGCATTATTTCTGAGATAACCTCAGACTCCACAAAATAGCGCATAATACAAATAATTAGCCGATATAAGAAATAAACTTGGTTGTGATTGTATCATTCGGCTAATAGCCTAGGGAAATAGAGTATTATAGTATGATGGTTCAACCCTTGTCCTTGTTTGGTTGTAAGGTTGGGCCTTTGCACTAGGAGATGCCATGGACCTAAGTTACGATACTGAATATGTATTATTATATATTTTTCTTGGGTTTTTGTTTCTCCATTTTGTGCTTCTTTTGTGGTACTTGCTATTTGGGGTCTAACCTCACTAGTTTTGTATGGCTTAGATTTTGAGCCAGCACCCGAGGATCCAGCATACCTTTCCCCTACTCATGGCACATACCAGGAATATTGTCGCAGGGGATAGCAAGTGGGTTTTCTTCTTTCCTGCTCATCATTGAATATTTACTATTTTGGCATTTTGCCACCAGCACCTACTAGCCGACTCGTTTGGACATTAGTTTTCTTACATGATTGTAATAAATCAGACTACAGCTGATCATTGATATGTACTTTTCTTACTCTTCTAGCTCCTTATTTTGCATAGTTGGTCTCAAGAATATTTTAAGAAAGCGTTTGGGACGCCTTATTGCTTTATCATATATGCTCTATGCTTACTGTTTCTTATTTGAATAATTAAGACATAAAAGTTCTTGACCATAGAAGACTTGATTATAGCATGCACCCCCTTGACTTATATAGCCGTGATCGTCACACGATGTATAGAACCTTGTACGGGGTAGCTGGCTATGTCCGTCTTCGTATTTCGGTACCGGGGCATGATAAGATTTTAGTGGTGGCCTATGCAGGTCTGTTCTTCAGGCTTGTGGGGTGTCATGGTCATAGGAGTCTCAATAAAACATGATCCTTCTTAAAATTGTGAATTCTTCCTCTTTGATACTCAGCTTAAATTTTTCCCAATTGGTTGCTTTCTTGTTCCTTCTCGTCCTATACTTGATATTTCTTGTGCTCTTCTTTAGGGCTTCTCCTTCCCTCGATGTTGGATCAACAAGAGAGGTAGAGTTTCTAGTAGAACAAAATCCTGTGGAACCCCAATCAAGAATCCGAGTTGAGCCTACGATGAATGGGACAGAGTAGTAGGCTTCAGGTGTTCCCGTACCTCCCGAATTGTCGGCAATACTGGATACCCTAGCCTTACTAGAGATTATTTATAGATTGTTGGCTGCCCAACAATACCAGATGGTGGTGCAACAATAATAATAACAGCAACATTAGCAACAACAGGTCCAGCAGAAGAAATATAATGTCCTGTTGAACCAAGGATTACAAACGGCCCTAGAACGAGGCGGAACAACATATTCTGGGGCATCAGTTAGATTTTGCAGACTGAACCACAGATATTTTGATGGTACGGAGGACGCAATCATGGAAGGCGATTGGCTCTAGGATATTAAGACCATTTTGAATGTAGCTAAATTTTTGGCCGAGGAACATGTCGACCTGGTTCGCCTACAACTCCAAGATCTGGCAAGGGATTGGTGGGCCACAATGGAGGTAGGATTGAGGTATCCTATTTTATTGGAGGATTTTATAACCCGATTCAGGATGAAGTACTTCGAGATTATGGCTCAGTGTGAGTTGCCGCAAAGGTTTATTAACCACAAAGAAGCTGGAAGGACAGTAGACGGCTATACGGTGGAGTTTTGTCGACTAAGTAGATTTGCTTTAACCATGGTGGCAAAAGAGTTAGAGAGAGCAACGAGGTTCCAGTAGGGGCTTCACTTAGAGATCTTACATATGGTAGAGGTGCACGACTACCAGACCTTCAAGGTAGTATTGATAGCAGCCAAGAGGGTTGAGCTTACTTCCTAGAGGATGTCATCCAGAAAGAGGATGTCATCCAGAAGAGTAGATCGAAAGAGGCCTCATGGATAGAGCAATGAGGGAGGAACAAAATTGTGAACATCAGCACCATCTCCTAGCATTTGCATCAATGATGTGACACAGAGGGCGCCAGTAACCTCAACAGTGATAGTACAAACTCGACAATAGTAGCCGAGGCAGCAACAACAGCAGCAGCAATAACGACGGAGAGCGCCAACAGGTTTTACCTACTATGGCAAGGGAGGTCATGCACGGGATGTTTGTCGGATTGCTAACAAATTATGCTTGAGATATGGGAGCCCTGATCATAAGGTTGCCATATGCCTATAGATACAAAGGCCAAGAGGGTCAGCACAATAGTTTCCTATATTGCCAGCTCCAAGGGCAGTGCAGCAAGGAGGACCAGCAGTAGCAGTACGACCCTTAGCTCAGCATCCATTACCGATACAGGCCAAGCTTTATAGACAGCAACAATAGCAGAATCAGTAGGGGCCGTAGCCACGACAACAAGGAAGACAGCAGCAAGGAGCTCAACAAGACCAAGGACTGGTACTCACCTTGTCTTTGGAGGAAACTATATCGTCGGGCGACGTAGTGACAGGTAACATTTCTATTATAACCTTTCCTACCAAGGCTTTAATTTATTCTAGAGTTTCGCACTTATTTATTTTTACACAATATATGACACGTATTGGATTAAAGTTTGAGGCATTGCCAGCGAGGCTGAATATACTCACTAGCAATGGGATCGTAGAAGTTAGTAGGGTGTGCCTATCATGTCCAATCGTAGTATGTGGACATTCATTACCTGTAAAGTTGATCGAGTTTCCTATGAGTAACTTTGATATTTTCTTAGGCATGGGCTGGTTGAGAGACAGTCATGTAACGATAGACTATCGTGAGGGTAGAATATTATTTAGAATTTTTGTCTAGAAGAGTTTTTCCTTAGCAGAATAGCAAGAGACCAGCATAAGGGAGTATTCGTAATAGTAGCAAAGGAAGAAGACATGCTTCCCAAGATAGTTGAAGAGTTCATGGACATCTTTTCCAACGATCTTCCCAGATTAACCCCAGTTAGATCAGTAGAGTCCTGTACAGAGTTGATGCCAGGAGAAGAACCAGTATCCCAGAAGGTGTACCCTATGTCACTGTCAGAGCTTGATTAGTTATATAGACACGTAGAAGAACTGAAGGCGAAGAAGTTTATCCCCGTGGGGAGCACCAGCAGTATTAGTAAGAAGAAGGATGGATCAACGTGGTTGTATATGGATTACAGGCGGCTTAATGCAGTAACAGTGAAGAACAAGTATTCATTACCAAGGATTGATAATTTGTTTGACCAATTGAGTGGAGCAAGAGTCTTCTCTGAGATAGATTTACTATCAGGATATCATCAAGTACGAGTCCGGGAGTAGGATATACCGAAGACAGTATTTAGGTCACGATAGGGGCATTACAAATTTCTAGTTATGCCATTCGGACTGACTAATGCTCCAGCGATATTTATGGATTTGATGAACCGTATCTTCATGCCATACTTAGACCAATTTATGGTAGTATTCATCGATGAAATTTTTGTGTATTCTCGTAACGAGGAGGAGCATGAAGAATATCTCAGGTTAGTTCTGGAAACTTTGAGGGAGCACCAGTTATATGCAAAGCTTAGTAAGTGTGAGTTTTGGCTAGATCACATATCTTTTAATGGATATATTATTTCTGGATCAGGAGTGTCAGTTGATCCCAAGAAAGTAGATGCAGTATAGAACTGGCCAATTCCGAAGATAGTAGCAGAAGTGCGTAGTTTTTCGGGCTTGGCAGGATACTATAAAAGATTTGTGTCAGATTTTGCTAAGATCTCGGCACCATTGACTCGGTTGAAGTACAAGGAAGTTAAGTTTATATGGTCAGCAGAATGTCAGATAGCCTTTGAAGAGTTAAAGAAGAAGTTAATCTTTGCACCAATCCTTAATCTTCCAGCAGGCTCCGGAGGATTCACAGTGTATGATGATGCGTTTAGAAAAGGACTTGGATGTGTTTGATGCAACAAGGAAGAGTGATAGCGTATGCTTTTCGGTATCTCAGGGATCACGAGAAGAACTATCCAACTCACGATTTGGAGCTAGCAGCAGTAGTGTTTGCACTTAAGATATGAAGACACTACTTATATGACGATCAGGTATAAATATTCACGGATCACAAGAGTGTGAAGTATGTATTCATGTAGAAGGACCTGAACATGAGACAGAAAAGGTGGCTAGAGTTGTTGAAAGATTATGACATAGAACTTCAGTATCATCTAGGTAAGGCTAATGTAGTAGCTGATGCACTTAGCAGAAGAGGTAGAAAATTTATGTTAACTACTCAGAAGCATATTCTAGAAGACTTTCGAGAGATGGGGATCAAGATAGTACATCCATAGAGTACAGGAGTTCAGGCTAGTCTACAGATTCAGTTAACTTTGGTAGATAGAATCAAACTAGCTCAGGCAGAGGACCCGAAGATTTAAAATCTATGAGAAGAATGTGAGTCAGGACTTTAGAAGGAGTTGACAATAAATGTGGATAGAACGCTAAGGTTTGGGAATCATCTATGCGTACCAAGTAGGGATATTTGACAAGAACTTATGACTAAAGCACACAGTTCATAGTATTCCATTCATCCAGAAGGCACGAAGATGTACCAAGATATCAAAAAACACTTTTGGTAGAACAAAATGAAGAAAAATAGCACACTTCGTATCACGATGTCTGATATGTCAGCAAATTAAGGCAGAACAACAGAGACCGGCAGGATTATTGCAACCGCTTCCTATTCTAGAGTGGAAGTGGGAACAGATCACGATAGACTTTATGACTGGTTTACCTATATCACCGACTGGTCGAGATACAATTTTGGCGATAGTAGATCATCTCACAAAAGTAACTCACTTTCTTTCTTTTCGAATAGGCGAGTCTACAGAATAATTGGTTGTAATGTATATGCGACAGATAGTGAGACAATATGGTATCCTAGTAAGAATCGTGTCAGATCTAGAACCTCGGTTCATTTCACATTTTTGGAAAAGTTTATAACAGAGTTTGGGCACCAAGTTAAGATTCAGCACAACTTACCATACCCAGACAGATGGACAATTAGAGAGAATCATCCAGACCTTAGAGGATATGCTATGAGCCTGTACTTTAGATCTTGGTGGATCTTTGGAGAATCACCTCTACTTGGTAGAATTTTTGTATAACAATAGTTATCAGGACAGTATTCAGATGACGTCTTTCGACGCATTATACAGCAGAAAGTGTAGGTTACAGTTGGCTCGGGACAATATTGGTGAGCGAAAGATGTTAGGCCCTGAAATTGTCATGACCCGCACCCAAAAAATCAGGCATGAGTCATGGGTACGTCCAGCCTACGCCGCAGAATCGGCGGTAGAACGCTATAAAGGTTCACTCTAGATCACAATCTATATATCTCATAAAACCTGTCAATATAATCTCTCCAAAAGGAGGGCAACCACGCAATATATATATGCCTCAATCACAATAACTAGGGGAACAGTAAAAGCACGATAAGATATCACAACGAAACAAGAACCAAAGAGAGCAATACAATATTCAAAATATACAATCCAAGTCTATAATATCTCATAACAGCAAAATAATAAATACAGTACAGTCATCCAAAATAATCAACTGGGAACAATCCAGGAAAACTTACCTAGCTAACTAGGGTGCTAACGGCTTCTCCTCGACGGGCTCCTCCTCAGTCTCCGGGTCACAACACTCCTCGATGCCCGACCCATAGAATGTCAGGCAAAAATTCTCAGGATCCTCTGGAAAAAATATGTCCAGTCAGGACTGGAGCGAAGTACATAACTCTGAAAGCAACTCCAAATACATGATAAGGTGTATATGACGAGCAATAGAAAAGTATAAAAGATGCACAGGAAAATAAATACATGGTGGAGCAGATAAAGTAGCTGCAATGTAAACTGGAGAACAATACAAGTAGAAAAGTAACTGCATGTGAGAAAACAGGAATACTAGCTAAGTTCCTTGAGCACAAGTTCGTTATGTGATCGACTTAGGTTGTACGTTAATAATCTACGATAACTCCGTTATGCATGAGTTGCATAACCGACATACACATAGATACTGTTTTGTTTTGATCACATAACCAACTCCTACTCTCCTCCCCCACTAATACTCTTGGATCCAACCATGACACGCTACATACATGATAAATAGCTCGTGCACATGAAGGCGAGAGCACAAGAAGCACATGATAGCACATAAGAATCAATACCCGAAGCACATGATGAAATACACGTGATAGAGTACCCGCTGAACACGGTAAGGGGGATAGCATCTCATGACGGGATCCACTAGTACCAGCTCGTATAACAATGTGTCAGAATCAAGTATTATAGTTCTAGAACAAGTGATATAAACGCTATCATAAAATGAAAACTATCAGAGGTAGGTACTCGCCTGATGTCCTGAGCAACTGATGAGGATCGAGATCCGGACTGGCGTCGCAAGAACCTATTACGAAAAGCAAGATTAAATAGGGTTCTATGGATTTAAACTGATATAAAATAAATAAAAATAAGGTTATAGGGGTATTCTAGGTCGAACGGGTCAAACCGGTAAAATTTGGGTCAAAAAGTTAACCCGGGGTCCAAAAAGTCAACTCTAGGTCAAAACTAGGTCAAACATTGACTTTTTTGGTCAACGAGGACAATTATGGTCAACGCTAGGTCAAACTAGGGTGCCCCTAAAATTCTAGGTCAAAACTAGCTCATTAAGCTAGTAAACCATCAAACTCGTCTTCTCGAGATACCGGGATACCCTCGGTATCCAATACCTCGAACTAAGCTACGCACCTCGTCTAAACCCGCTAAAACCTATGCTAGCATGCATAAATATATATACCAATACATAAAAACCTATCTCTAAACTCAAACCTAGGCAATTGCTCAAAAACCCCGCTCCGATACTCAATACCTTGGGTATCTCAAGGTATTGAGATACCTTGATATCTCAAGGTATTGAGATATCCCTCATCTCTCACTAACACTACTAACTAGCTATCTAACTATGCTTATACATATATACCTAGCTATATATATAGGCTACTATATATACACACACACACATATGCATATACCAAGATATCTATATATATACATCACACATACACACATACATATATATATCCCAACTCATATATATATACATATATTTAGCTATATCTATGCATCTATCTAGCTATATATATATATATATATATATATATATATATATATATATATATATATATATATATATATATATATATAACTAACTATATATATATACATACACATAGTCATATAGCTACATAACTATATATATATATATATATATATATATATATATATATATATATATATATATAAAAATATATATATATATATATATATATATATATATATATATATATATATATATATATATATATATATATATATATATATATATATCCACACAAACACAATTACATATAACCCTTACCCGATAATCATATATATATCTAACTATATAGATATATATCTACACTTATACATATATATATATCTAACTAACTAACTATCTATCTATCTATCTATCTATCGATAGCTCTCTCTAAACTCTCTGCATGCTGCTACCTGAGGCTACCTGCAAGTGCCACGCTGCTAGCGCCTCGCCATGTTGTTGCTGCTGCTGCCCTTCCCTCGCTGCCTCGCTGCACCGCCGACACACCACACACACACAAACACGCACACACACACACACACACACACACACACACACACACAAACACACACGCATATATATATATATATATATATATATATATATATATATATATATATATATACACCAACATACATACATATATATATATATATATATATACACAACTACATATAAATATACACACTCACTAACACACTAATACATATAGGTACATGTAGCGCCCCGTTCTCCCGATGCGGAGAGCGCGGCTAAGAAACACAAGTCGGTATCGTTCGATCGGGATAGATTGAATTAAGAACTCGTCCTCGTTATGGATTTGTTTCTTCGGAATCGATTCCCATATTCAGTGGACCGTGCCCCAAGGATCGGCTTAGCGGCAGAGTCAGGAGGGACCTCTCCGCTGCTATCTTTTATTGCCTCGGTTTTCGATGTCGCTTGTTGCTTTCGTGCTTTGAGTTGGTTTTGGGATTTGCTTGTTTTCCTTGAACGGTTTCGATGGTTTCATTGTTTTCGTTTATTGAACTGCACTTCTATTCCGAGAATGGAGAGAGAGGAAGAAGTATTAATCGAGCTGTTCGTGTGCAGGTGAACGAGCAGTAGGCGGCTTGCGAACGGAGTCGTGAAACGCCTCTTTCCTTCTTCTTTCCAAAATCTAAGTGAGTGGCTACCAACCCGATTAGCTAGCCCTGCTTCCAAGCTTCACTCCTTTGCCCCGATCAAACGATACCAAATAATAATAAAAGAAACCAAGATAAAAGACAATAGACTTGGTTATTATGCTTGTCAATCAAACCTGTGAACTGTTGCCTTATCGTATGCTTGTTCGTGCAAATGTTCTATAAAACGTGCTAAGTATAGAACACATCTTATATATACATAATTGTTCAGGGAGGCTATGCAAAATAAATCATGCAATACTGCTTGTCGTGTACTCGTGTTCTTGCACTCGTGTTGCCTCAAATGTATGACTATTAACTTGTTCATCGTGTTCGTCATGGACAACTTGTGCACAAGGTATTGGTTCTGCGGACGGTCGCTGGGGCACTGGCACTGATCCGATCCGGGCGGAACTCGTGTGTAGTCTTCGTATTCGGGACCGGATAGCTTGCAGCGCAATCGTGTTCTCTCGTAGCATGTTATCCTTGTCCCTGACTACGTCCATTATGGCAACCATGCCAGTGATCATCGTGTATATTTAACCTGTTGCATACTAACTTGTGTCTTCGTGGCAGGGAAGGCATGGTAAGTATTGTGCAGGTAATTCAGACGGGCAGGTAAAATCCACCTAACGGTGGCACGTTCATTTCAGTAAATTCTATATGCTGCTTACTTGTAAATGAACTAAGGCAAAATAGAAACCCACAAAAAATATGCATGCTTCACTAAACAACGTGTTGATTGGTATAGTTCGGCTAGCTCGCCTTCACCAGCATATTTCGATATGCTGACCCTCGTTGAAACAGGTTCTCTACACCAAGGTGAACCGAGCGAGGAGCCGAAGTCGTCTACCCGATCCAGTCCAGCTGTTGGCGCATCTTCACCGCGCCCCTGTAGCCTTTTGAAGTCCGAAGCTGCAACTCTTCATACACAAATGCAGCTCCGTGGCAAAGTCGTCCTCCAGCCTGAAGGTCTTTATCGTTTTGAGTTTATAAAAGGATGTAATGTACAGGACTGCTATCTCATTTTGAGTCAACCCTTTTGTAAGCCGTTCGGCATATTAGCTGACTCGTTCAGGAGTTTGTAATAGATGTTCATTATCAATAAAGAGAACTTTTCTATGTTTCAAATCTGTGTTTCAATTTATCTGTACTCTGAATATGTGCTTGCTATGCAAATCATTAAAGCCTTGTGCGGGCGCAACTCCAAGCCCGCACGGCGGTCACGATTCGGGGGATGCCTCATTTGATTCTACGGAATTGGGTCATGACATAGTGGTATCAGAGCACAGATTCAAAGTTCCTTAGACTTCATGCCGGAAAAGTTCCTTTAACGATCAATTCCTGTGCGAACTCTTGAACTCGCTAGGCCAAAATGAGATACGTTCATGCAATAAGTCCATAATACATTATGATCCTAATATAATTTACCTTTTTTGAAGGAATGGATCCAGCGCAATCTGCAGCGCAAACTCCGGACGAAATGCAAGGCCAAGAAAGTAGTTCGGATACTTCAGAAAGTTCAAAGAGCCAGCGAGCCGTGCCAAGCATCGATCCCGTCCAATAAATGTTGCAGATGTTGGAGGCAAACAAACAAAGGGACGAGGCTCGCTATGAACGGGCCGAGAAGCGGGCGGAAGAGAGTCAGCTCAAGTTTCAAGACAATATAGAAGCACGATTCTCAGTCCAACAAAAGCAGGTAGATACCCTGCAGCAGATCGTTCAGACTTTGGCATCCAACCAGTCCGCGGCAACGCCAGCGACTCCGGTGGAACAGCCTGTGCTTGAAGTAGATACGCCGCAAATTCCATGGACGAGGGACGTGATTGCCTTCGACTTTGGCCACTTCAAGAAAGTCTGCAACACCCCATTCAACGGGACTGAGGACCCAGTCGTAGCTCTAGATTGGTTGGCCGAACTTGAAGATCACTTCGCTCTGCTAGAGGTCCCCGAAGATAAGCGCGTCTCCTGCGCGCAACTACAGCTCCGCCTTAACGCGCACGATTGGTGGGACGTGCATCGACGATCTCTCCAATTTGATCATGGAGAGGAGGCGATCTCGTGGACAACTTTTCGTGCCGCGTTCGAAGAGGAGTTTGTACCCCCTCCAGTACAACGTCAAATGGAAAACGAGTTCGTACAGCTGCGGCAAGGCAGCATGACAGTTAAGGAGTACTCTGCCGAATTCAACCGACTCTCCAAATTCGCTAGGGCCTATTTACTTGATGCAGCGAGTCGATCTAGAAGGTTTGAAGGTGGACTACGCCCTACCATCCATTCGTACGTAGCCGTTCCTCAGTATCGTACGATGCGTGAAGTCATGAATCACGCCCTGTCGCTTGAACCATTCTATCCTCACGTTCCTGCCGGCGCTGTGCATACCTACAATCACAAACGCCAAAGCAACGACAGAGGAAACAACGCTGCAAAGCGTCGGAACGACGGTAGTCAACAAATAAAGCATTGGAATATTACGTATCGGTTTTGTAAAAAGACTGGACACGACAAGAAGGACTGCCGCTTGAGACTTGGATTATGCCTCGCTTGTGGACGATCAGGCCATGCTATTAATTCCTGCCCGAACCTTCCTGATCGCCGTCCCGAACGCAATAATCCCTAACGGTAAGTTCTACCCTAAGTTTCGGGACGAAACTTCCAATTAGTTGGGTAGGATGTAGCGCCCCGTTCTCCCGATGCGGAGAGCGCGGCTAAGAAATACAAGTCGGTATCGTTCGATCGGGATAGATTGAATTAAGAACTCGTCCTCGTTATGGATTTGTTTCTTCGGAATCGATTCCCATATTCAGTGGACCGTGCCCCAAGGATCGGCTTAGCGGCAGAGTCAGGAGTGACCTCTACGCTGCTATCTTTTATTGCCTCGGTTTTCGATGTCGCTTGTTGCTTTCGTTCTTTGAGTTGGTTTTGGGATTTGCTTGTTTTCCTTGAACGGTTTCGATGGTTTCATTGTTTTTGTTCATTGAACTGCACTTCTATTCCGAGAATGGAGAGAGAGGAAAAAGTATTAATCGAGCTATTCGTGTGCAGGTGAATGAGCAGTAGGCGGCTTGCGAACGGAGTCGTAAAGCGCCTCTTTCCTTCTTTTTTCCAAAATCTAAGTGAGTGGCTACCAACCCGATTAGCTAGCCCTGCTTCCAAGCTTCACTCCTTTGCCCCGATCAAACGATACTAAATAATAATAAAAGAAACCAAGATAAAAGACCATAGACTTGGTTATTATGCTTGTCAATCAAACCTGTGAACTGTTGCCTTATCGTATGCTTGTTCGTGCAAATGTTCTATAAAACATGCTAAGTATAGAACACATCTTGTATATGCATAATTGTTCAGGGAGGCTATGCAAAATAAATCATGCAATACTGCTTGTCGTGTATTCGTGTTCTTGCACTCTTGTTGCCTCAAATGCATGACTGTTAACTTGTTCATCGTGTTCGATCATGGACAACTTGTGCACAAGGTATTGGTTCTGCGGACGGTCGTTGGGGCACTGGCACCGATCCGATCCGGGGGGAACTCGTGTGTAGTCTTCGTGTTCGGGACCGGATAGCTTGCAGCGCAATCGTGTTCTCTCATAGCATGCTATCCTTGTCCCCGGCTACGTCCATTATGGCAACCATGCCAGTGATCATCGTGTATATTTAACCTGTTGCATACTAACTTGTGTCTTCGTGGCAAGGAAGGCATGGTAAGTATTGTACAGGTAATTCAGACGGGCAGGTAAAATCCACCTAACGGTGGCACGTTCATTTCAGTAAATTCTATATGCTGCTTACTTGTAAATGAACTAAGGCAAAATAGAAACCCACAAAAAATATGCATGCTTCACTAAACAACGTGTTGATTGGTATAGTTTTGCTAGCTCGCCTTCACCAGCATGTTTTGATATGTTGACCCTCGTTGAAACAGGTTCTCCGCACCAAGGTGAACCGAGCGAGGAGCCGAAGTCGTCTACCCGATCCAGTCCAGCTGTTGGCGCATCTTCACCGCGCCCCTATAGCCTTTTAAAGTCCGAAGCTGTAACTCTTCATACACAAATGCAGCTCCGTGGCAAAGCCGTCCTCCAGCCTGGAGGTCTTTATCGTTTTGAGTTTATAAAAGGATGTAATGTACAGGACTGCTATCTCATTTTGAGTTACCCTTTTGTAAGCCGTTCGGCATATTAGCTGACTCGTTCAGGAGTTTGTAATAGATGTTCATTATCAATAAAGAGAACTTTTCTATGTTTCAAATCTGTGTTTCAATTTATCTGCGTACTCTGAATATGTGCTTGCTATATAAATCATTAAAGCCTTGTGCGGGCGCAACTCCAGACCCGCACGGCGGTCACGATTCGAAGGATGCCTCATTTGATTCTACGGAATTGGGTCGTGACATAGTGGTATCAGAGCACAGATTCAAAGTTCCTTAGACTTCGTGCTGGAAAAGTTCCTTTAACGATCAATTCCTGTGCAAACTCTTGAACTCGCTAGGCCAAAATGAGATACGTTCATGCAATAAGTCCATAATACATTATGATCCTAATGTAATTTACCTTCTTTTGAAGGAATGGCTCCAGCGCAATCTGCAGCGCAAACTCCGGACGAAACGCAAGGCCAAGAAAGTAGTTCGGATACTTCGGGAAGTTCAAAGAGCCAGCGAGCCGTGCCAAGCATCGATCCCGTCCAACAAATATTGCAGATGTTGGAGGCAAACCAACAAAGGGACGAGGCTCGCTATGAACGGGCGGAGAAGCGGGCGGAAGAAAGTCAGCTCAAGTTTCAAGACAATATAGAAGCACGATTCTCAGTCCAACAAAAGCAGGTAGATACCCTGCAGCAGATCGTTCAGACTTTGGCATCCAACCAGTCCGCGGCAACGCCAGCGACTCCGGTGGAACAGCCCGTGCTTGAAGTAGAGACGCCGCAAATTCCAAGGACGAGGGACGTGATTGCCTTCGACTTTGGCCACTTCAAGAAAGTCTGCAACACCCCATTCAACGGGACTGAGGACCCAGTCGTAGCTCTAGATTGGTTGGCCGAACTTGAAGATCACTTCGCTCTGCTAGAGGTCCCCGAAGATAAGCGCTTCTCCTACGCGCAACTACAGCTCCGCCTTAACGCGCATGATTGGTGGGACGTGCATCGACGATCTCTCTAATTTGATCACGGAGAGGAGGCGATCTCGTGGACGACTTTTCGTGCCGCGTTCGAAGAGGAGTTTGTACCCCCTCCAGTACAACGTCAAATGGAAAACGAGTTCGTGCAGCTGCGGCAAGGCAGCATGACAGTTAAGGAGTACTCCGCCGAATTCAACCGACTCTCCAAATTTGCTAGGGCCTATTTACCTGATGCAGCGAGTCGAGCTAGAAGGTTTGAAGGTGGACTACGCCCTATCATCCATTCGCACGTAGCCCTTCCTCAGTATCGTACGATGCGTGAAGTCATGAATCATGCCCTGTCGCTTGAACCATTCTATCCTCACGTTCCTGCCGGCGCTGTGCATACCTACAATCACAAACGCCAAAGCAACGACAGAGGAAACAACGCTGCAAAGCGTCGGAACGACGGTAGTCAACAAATAAAGCATTGGAACATTACGTATCGGTTCTGTAAAAAGACTGGACACGACAAGAAGGACTGCCGCTTGAGACTTGGATTATGCCTCGCTTGTGGACGATCAGGCCATGCTATTAATTCCTGCCCGAACCTTCCTGATCGCCGTCCCGAACGCAATAATCCCTAACGGTAAGTTCTACCCTAAGTTTCGGGACGAAACTTCCAATTAGTTGGGTAGGATGTAGCGTCCCGTTCTCCCGATGCGGAGAGCGCGGCTAAGAAACACAAGTCGGTATCGTTCGATCGGGATAGATTGAATTAAGAACTCATCCTCGTTATGGATTTATTTCTTCGGAATCGATTCTCATATTCAGTGGACCGTGCCCCAAGAATTGGCTTAGCGGCAGAGTCAGGAGTGACCTCTCCGCTGCTATCTTTTATTGCCTCGGTTTTCGATGTCGCTTGTTGCTTTCGTACTTTGAGTTGGTTTTGGGATTTGCTTGTTTTCCTTGAACGGTTTCGATGGTTTCATTGTTTTCGTTCATTGAACTGCACTTCTATTCCGAGAATGGAGAGAGAGGAAGAAGTATTAATCGAGCTGTTCGTGTGCAGGTGAACGAGCAGTAGGCGGCTTACGAACGGAGTCGTGAAGCACCTCTTTCCTTCTTCTTTCCAAAATCTAAGTGAGTGGCTACCAACCCGATTAGCTAGCCCTGCTTCCAAGCTTCACTCCTTTGCCCCGATCAAACGATACCAAATAATAATAAAAGAAACCAAGATAAAAGACAATAGACTTTGTTATTATGCTTGTCAATCAAACCTGTGAACTGTTGCCTTATCGTATGCTTGTTCGTGCAAATGTTCTATAAAATGTGCTAAGTATAGAACACATCTTGTATATGCATAATTGTTCAGGGAGGCTATGCAAAATAAATTATGCAATACTGCTTGTCGTGTACTCGTGTTCTTGCACTCGTGTTGCCTCAAATGCATGACTGTTAACTTGTTCATCGTGTTCGATCATGGACAACTTGTGCACAAGGTATTGGTTCTGCGGACGGTCGCTGGGGCACTGGCACCGATCCGATCCGGGCGGAACTCGTGTGTAGTCTTCGTGTTCGGGACCGGATAGCTTACAGCGCAATCGTGTTCTCTCGTAGCATGCTATCCTTGTCCCCGGCTACGTCCATTATGGCAACCATGCCAGTGATCATCGTGTATATTTAACCTGTTGCATACTAACTTGTGTCTTCGTGGCAGGGAAGGCATGGTAAGTATTATGCAGGTAATTCAGACGGGCAGGTAAAATCCACCTAACGGTGGCACGTTCATTTCAGTAAATTCTATATGCTGCTTACTTGTAAATGAACTAAGGCAAAATAGAAACCCATAAAAAATATGCATGCTTCACTAAACAACGTGTTGATTGGTATAGTTCGGCTAGCTCGCCTTTACCAGCATGTTTCGATATGCTGACCCTCGTTGAAACAGGTTCTCTGCACCAAGGCGAACCGAGCGAGGAGCCGAAGTCGTCTACCCGATCCAGTCCAGCTGTTGGCGCATCTTCACCGCGCCCCTGTAGCCTTTTGAAGTCCGAAGCTGCAACTCTTCATACACAAATGCAGCTCCGTGGCAAAGCCGTCCTCCAGCCTGGAGGTCTTTATCGTTTTGAGTTTATAAAAGGATGTAATGTACAGGACTGCTATCTCATTTTGAGTCAACCCTTTTGTAAGCCGTTCGGCATATTAGCTGACTCGTTCAGGAGTTTGTAATAGATGTTCATTATCAATAAAGAGAACTTTTCTATATTTCAAATCTGTGTTTCAATTTATCTGCGTACTCTGAATATGTGCTTACTATGCAAATCATTAAAGCCTTGTGCGGGCGCAACTCCAGGCCCGCACGGCGGTCACGATTCGGGGGACGCCTCATTTGATTCTACGGAATTGGGTCGTGACATAGTGGTATCAGAGCACAGATTCAAAGTTCCTTAGACTTCGTGCTGGAAAAGTTCCTTTAACGATCAATTCTTGTGCGAACTCTTGAACTCGCTAGGCCAAAATGAGATACGTTCATGCAATAAGTCCATAATACATTATGATCCTAATGTAATTTACCTTTTTTGAAGGAATGGCTCCAGCGCAATCTGCAGCGCAAACTCCGGACGAAACGCAAGGCCAAGAAAGTAGCTCGGATACTTCGGGAAGTTCAAAGAGCCAGCGAGCCGTGCCAAGCATCGATCCCGTCCAACAAATGTTGCAGATGTTGGAGACAAACCAACAAAGGGACGAGGCTCGCTATGAACGTGCCGAGAAGCGGGCGGAAGAGAGTCAGCTCAAGTTTCAAGACAATATAGAAGCACGATTCTCAGTCCAACAAAAGCAGGTAGATACCCTGCAGCAGATCGTTCAGACTTTGGCATCCAACCAGTCAGCGGCAACGCCAGCGACTCCGGTGGAACAGCCCATGCTTGAAGTAGAGACGCCGCAAATTCCAAGGACGAGGGACGTGATTGCCTTCGACTTTGGCCACTTCAAGAAAGTCTGCAACACCCCATTCAACGGGACTGAGGACCCAGTCGTAGCTCTAGATTGGTTGGCCGAACTTGAAGATCACTTCGCTCTGCTAGAGGTCCCCGAAGATAAGCGCGTCTCCTGCGCGCAACTACAGCTCCGCCTCAACGCGCACGATTGGTGGGACGTGCATCGACGATCTCTCCAATTTGATCACGGAGAGGAGGCGATCTCGTGGACGACTTTTCGTGCCGCGTTCGAAGAGGAGTTTGTACCCCCTCCAGTACAACGTCAAATGGAAAACGAGTTCGTGCAGCTGCGGCAAGGCAGCATGACAGTTAAGGAGTACTCCGCCAAATTCAACCGACTCTCCAAATTCGCTAGGGCCTATTTACCTGATGCAGCGAGTCGAGCTAGAAGGTTTGAACGTGGACTATGCCCTGCCATCCATTCGCACGTAGCCGTTCCTCAGTATCGTACGATGCGTGAAGTCATGAATCACGCCCTGTCGCTTGAACCATTCTATCCTCACGTTCCTGCCGGCGCTGTGCATACCTACAATCACAAACGCCAAAGCAACGACAGAGGAAACAATGCTGCAAAGCATCGGAACGACGGTAGTCAACAAATAAAGCATTGGAACATTACGTGTCAGTTCTGTAAAAAGACTGGACACGACAAGAAGGACTGCCGCTTGAGACTTGGATTATGCCTCGCTTGTGGACGATCAGGCGATGCTATTAATTCCTGCCCGAACCTTCCTGATCGCCGTCCCGAACGCAATAATCCCTAACGGTAAGTTCTACCCTAAGTTTCGGGACGAAACTTCCAATTAGTTGGGTAGGATGTAGCGCCCCGTTCTCCCGATGCGGAGAGCGCGGCTAAGAAACACAAGTCGGTATCGTTCGATCGGGATAGATTGAATTAAGAACTCGTCCTCGTTATGGATTTGTTTCTTCGGAATCGATTTCCATATTCAGTGGACCGTGCCCCAAGGATCGGCTTAGCGGCAGAGTCAGGAGGGACCTCTCCGCTGCTATCTTTTATTGCCTCGGTTTTTGATGTCGCTTGTTGCTTTCGTGCTTTGAGTTGGTTTTAGGATTTGCTTGTTTTCCTTGAACGGTTTCGATGGTTTTATTGTTTTCGTTCATTGAACTGCACTTCTATTCCGAGAATGGAGAGAGAGGAAGAAGTATTAATCGAGCTGTTCGTGTGCAGGTGAACGAGCAGTAGGCGGCTTGCGAACGGAGTCGTGAAGCGCCTTTTTCCTTCTTCTTTCCAAAATCTAAGTGAGTGGCTACCAACCCGATTAGCTAGCCCTGCTTCCAAGCTTCACTCCTTTGCCCCGATCAAACGATACCAAATAATAATAAAAGAAACCAAGATAAAAGACAATAGACTTGGTTATTATGCTTGTCAATCAAACCTGTGAACTGTTGCCTTATCGTATGCTTGTTCGTGCAAATGTTCTATAAAACGTGCTAAGTATAGAACACATCTTGTATATGCATAATTGTTCAGGGAGGCTATGCAAAATAAATCATGCAATACTGCTTATCGTGTACTCGTATTCTTGTACTCGTGTTGCCTCAAATGCATGACTGTTAACTTGTTCATCGTGTTCGATCATGGACAACTTGTGCACAAGGTATTGGTTCTGCGGACGGTCGCTGGGGCACTGGCACCGATCCGATCCGGGCGAAACTCGTGTGTAGTCTTCGTGTTCGAGATCGGATAGCTTGCAGCACAATCGTGTTCTCTCGTAGCATGCTATCCTTGTCCCCGGCTACGTCCATTATGGCAACCATGCCAGTGATCATCGTGTATATTTAACCTGTTGTATACTAACTTGTGTCTTCGTGGCAGGGAAGGCATGGTAAGTATTGTGCAGGTAATTCAGACGGGCAGGTAAAATCCACCTAACGGTGGCACGTTTATTTCAGTAAATTCTATATACTGCTTACTTGTAAATGAACTAAGGCAAAATAGAAACCCACAAAAAATATGCATGCTTCACTAAACAACGTGTTAATTGGTATAGTTCGGCTAGCTCGCCTTCACCAGCATGTTTCGATATGCTGACCCTCGTTGAAACAGGTTCTCTGCACCAAGGCGAACCGAGCGAGGAGCCAAAGTCGTCTACCCGATCCAGTCCAGCTGTTGGCGCATCTTCACCGCGCCCCTGTAGCCTTTTAAAGTCCGAAGCTGCAACTCTTCATACACAAATGCAGCTCCATGGCAAAGCCGTCCTCCAGCCTGGAGGTCTTTATCGTTTTGAGTTTATAAAAGGATGTAATGTACAGGACTGCTATCTCATTTTGAGTCAACCCTTTTGTAAGCCGTTCGGCATATTAGCTGACTCGTTCAGGAGTTTATAATAGATGTTCATTATCAATAAAGAGAACTTTTCTATGTTTCAAATCTGTGTTTCAATTTATCTGCGTACTCTGAATATGTGCTTGCTATGCAAATCATTAAAGCCTTGTGCGGGCGCAACTCCAGGCCCGCACGGCGGTCACGATTCGGGGGACGCCTCATTTGATTCTACGGAATTGGGTCGTGACAGTACACACACATATATATACACACATAATCATACACACACGTATATACAACCCATATCTATATATATATATATATAAACACATATTCATATACACATACTTATATATATATATATATATATATATATATATATATATATACACACACACACACACACACACATACATATATATATATATATATATATATATATATATATACACAAACACTTATAGATCTATATATACACAAGCATATATATATAAATACACACACTCATATAGATATACATAAACACACTTATATATATAGAGACACATATACATATATATATATAAACTTATATACATATATAAACACAGCTCACACAACACACAATACAACACTCACAACACTCACCAACGCACGCCCAACCACCCCTACGCACACAAATACATATATATATATATATATAAAATATAATCCAAGAACTCTAGCATACACTCTCTGAAGCTAACCCAACGCGCACATAAGCCCAAAACTAAGAAACTAAGTCGAAATGGCAGTTCGGTCATTTCGACGAACACGTGGTGTGCGGTTCACAAAACCTCCTGAAACGTACACCAAACCAACTCAAAATTTGCCTAAAATTTATCCATGGGTTCTAAACGATGTCTAGATCCTAGAAAAATTACTAACTCATCGATTCTAGGTCCGTGGCAAAAATGCGCACACACATAGAACCTACGACGACGAAAATCCACAAAACGCCCGAAATACCCATTTCTCTGCGACACGACTTCACATGTCCAAACGAAGACACATACTAACCCTCAAGACACCCGAAAACGTCTACCTAGGTCCATCTAACCTAGGGTATCACCCAAAATTGGACCAATCTCAGATTTCATCCAAAATTAACACAAAATCTAATGTTAAAGTCTCCAAACATAACCAAACTTGTTCCAACTTTCTCCCACAGGTAGCCTTAGGGTCTAGGAAGGTTCTAAACCACTAATTACACTATATTAGATCAATTAATAATAGGAAAGTTAGGGTTTACCTCTTGGGAGTTGGAATCCCAAGGCCAAAGTCTCCAAAACTCTTGAAATCACCTCCCTCAAGCTCCACGCCTCCAAATCAAGCCTCCACACTAAGTCTAGGCTCTAAACACCTAGGTTAGGGAAAAGTGTAGGGTTAGAGTTCACATCCATGAAAGAATAGAAGAAGAAAGAGAAGAAAAGACTTACTTGAAGCTTGTTGGAAGAAGGAAGAAGAAGGAAATAGAGAATGGAGAAGAAGAAGAATAAGAAGAAGAAGTAAAGAATGGGGGGGAGAGGTTCGGTCCAAATCTGGAATAGGAGGTTAGGGGGCCGGCCATGTAAAGAAAACTAGGTTACATAATGTCCAAATGACCAAAATGCCCTCCCCTCTAGTCATGCAACTTGGGTTTTGGGTTTGGGATTCCAAAAGTACTCAAACTAACTCCTAATCTCTCTAACTAACTAAAATAAAATATAATAAATATTCTAAACCCAAAAATAGGTCTCACAAGGGTGTGGGTTGGGTCGGACATGGGTCCACTAGGGTCTGACACGGGTCCAGACTAGCCAAAACACTAAAATAATCCATAGAAAAATAATACAATCAATAATTAAATATAAATATAATTAATTATAAGCAATACATAATTTACCAAATAAAAAAAAACCCTATTTTCTAGAATTGGGTAGTGACAAGCCTACCCTCCTTAAAATAATTTTGTCCTCGAAATTAAAAGACGAAACTAGGACATGAATGCAAGAAAAAGAAAAGAACCATACCTCAGGGCTCGAAAAGATAAGGGTATCGCTCGCGCATTTCATCCTCCCTCTCCCAGGTTGACTCACCTGGAGAGTGATGCCTCCACGCGACGCGAACCAAAGGAATAGTCTGGTTCCTCAACACCTTCTCCCGCCGATCTAGAATCTCCACCGGCTGCTCTAGATAGCTAAGAGTAGGGCCCACCACGATCTCTGAGTAATCCAATACGTGACTGGGATCCGCCATGTACCGTCTCAACTACGACACGTGGAACACATCATGAACTCCCTCTAGCGTAGGCGGCAAATCTAGCCTATACGCCACGGCGCTTGTAAAGCCCGCTCCGCGTCGGCGTTATGTATCAAGGTAAGTGGGCAGAACTTCGTTCTCTGATTCTTGCACGCCTTAATAATAACCTGAGTTTTTGCTTACAATGTTTTCAATAAGAGAATGATAGAACCTGCCTTGCATGTTAATGAACGAACTCACCTAGCTTGTCTTTGAAACAAAGTCTGCTAAACGAGAATCCTGAAACGCTTGCTTAGAATGCATGAACATGTTCACTATCGTCTATGCTTCGAGAGAACCATACTGTGCCTGAACGTGTTCGAGTGATAAGTCGGATTGCCCCGCAACAACGATTGTATTCTGATGGTTCGTCTCGTCTGCATACTAGAGTTTATTTGATAGTGTTCCATGCATTTGCATGCGGTCGGACAATGGCTATTGGTGGAAAGCTGAACTGCATGTTATTTAGGATAATAAACGAGAAAAAATTGATAATGTAGAAAATGAGGTCTTATACGAAAACCCGTCCTTCTTTTATGTTTACAAATAAGATTATACAATTTGATCCTACACGAGGATGACTAAGTATAATTTATTTAATCTGGATAAATATTGCTATAGGTGTTTGATCTGTGGTCGATCACTTTAGCCCTTGGACCACACGATGTTGAAGAAGTGCCGTGGAAGACAGAAAGCAGCTTCGAAGGTTGCTAAAGAGGGTGGATGCTCGATGCCAAAGTCGTCGACCCCTTCTCTTTGTCTGAGCTCTGGATTCTCCTCTCCTCTCTTCCTTGACCGTTTGACCTTCGATCTTTGCGACCGTTAGATCTGATACTAGATTTCTTGATCAATTTTTTGACCTAATTTCTTTGACTTTTTTCTCTGTTGATAGAGGTCTCTATTTATAGAGTTTTTTAGTGACAGTGACCACACAGTCGACGTAGAAACCGAGTAGTGGAAAGTACAGCACCCTTTTACACGACGGTTTAAAATAACCAATGCCTGCGTATAGATGACCTTTTGAGTGAGCATGTGATGCGCGTCCAACTAAGGAACAAAACGCATATATTTGCTGCGAAGATCATGGCGTAGAAGCCACGTAGGTAGTTATCCCTTGTGTAGAAGAGGTTGGCGTAGAAGCCAATGACTGTCACCATGGCATAGAAGCCAAAATAGGCATAGAAGCTGAGTAGGCGTAGAAGCCAAGTAGGCATAGAAGCCGAGTGGTCATAGAGGCCGAGTAGGCGTAGAAGCCGAGTGGTCATAGAGGCCGGGTGGGCATAGATGCCGAGCAGGCGTAGAAGCCGAGATGATATGGACGTTTTAGCCGGAATTACGGCTCTTGGAGATATAATCAAATCTCTTGCATTAAATGCATAGATCTGCCCCCATCCTGCGCATTAAATGCAGAGGCTTGTCTTTAAGATTTGCCATCATTCTGGGCATTAAATGCAGATACGCGCCTCAAATTCTGTACGAAGAGTAACTGCTGATGTGGCGGTCTGTTTACCTTCTGCGGAGCGTAAGAAGCTCACGTTTGCCTGTGTAAAACTAGGTGGCGTATTCCCTTATATGCGTAAGAGTAGTTTACGCAAAGAGGATGCCGCTAAACGACGGTTCGGTGACATTTAATCAAATCCCCACCATTAAATACGGAGATCCGCCATTATCTTATGCATTAAATGAAGAGGCGTATTTTGAAGGCCTGCCACCCTCCTATGCATCAGGTGCAGAGACGTGCCTTGGGCATCTGTTAGTATTCGGTGCTTTAAATGCAGAGACGTGCCTCGAAAAACTGTCACCGCTCTGCGCATTAAATGCAGAGACGTGCCTCGAGCCCTGTACGAAGTGCAGCTTTTGACGTGGCAGGCTGTTTGTCTTCTGTGGAGCGTAAACGGCTCTCATTGGCCTGTATAAAACTAGGCAGCGTATTCATTTGTATGTGTAAAAGTGGTTTACGCAAAGGAAATGGCAGTAAATGACAGCCTGGGTTGCAGTACCGCGCCATCATTATACCCGTCGCCTGGATAGTCGTTCAGTACTCTCTATCAGGAGTCCAGATGTCAGGTTCATTGCATTATCTGACAGGTTCATTTTGAAGAATACGAAGCGTTCCTCGTACACTTTAATGCTGTATTGAAAGCGGATGAGTTTTACGCCATAAAGGCGATGAAGCACTCTGTTTACGCTGAAGCAGTCTGGACATACTACATTACACGGATGGTCCTTGAGCCTACATTTTTACGCTGTACTCAGCAAAAAAGCTCTGTTGCACGTTTGATGGCTCTGAGGTCCTCTGTTTATGCTGCCCTGTATCCACATGCTGCGTATAGCTATCCAGCATTTTTTCATGCTTCTATAAGACCCCCTTCAAAGCTTTTAAATTTTTCGTAATTTAAAACGCTTTGAATGAAGCCTGAACCATTCCTCGTAACTCGAAATGGTCTGAGTGGAGCCTGAAACGGTCAAGTCTGACACGTTCTTTCATGGCTGACTTTATGGTAGAGTTATTGGGGATCGATGATCTCTTTCGCCTATAAAAAGGCTGAGGAGTTTTCCTGTTCTTCCCACACTTCCTTCACCATACAGAGATGATGGCCGGAGTTCGTCTGGTCGACTTGAGGAAGAAGGAGATCATGCTCTTCCAACATGTAAGGAGCCGAAAAAGATGGCGTCTTCGAGCAAATATCCTCTGCAACGATGGATCATGGAAGGATATCATAGCCTCCTTTGCTCGGGATGATCAGCAACTTTGTATGGTGGTTCTTCGGAAGAGAAGAAGGGTCTCATTTCGCCATGCCGCTTGCAAGCGGTACCTTCTCCCGTTATCTGCGGACGAGGGTAGACCAACTAGCTGTTGTCCGGGATTGAGTTGAGTGAAATATCTTAACTCAATCTGTCACGACGCTGGAGGTAAGAAAGCAAATTTACTCTGCTTTTCTTTTGTTGGTGGCTGGGTCTATGCCCAGTTTTGTATCCTCCCGCCGTTTGACCCATATGTCAGTCAGTTTGCGGTTACTGACAGACTGCCGGAGAAGATGGATGAAGGATGCCGCCCATGCGAGAACCTGGCCGAAACAAATTCTGGGCGTGATCTTTAAATAAAAATGAGAAACCCTTTATAGACGAGATTTCCCTTATATGTAACCACAAAAATGGAGAAAAACCCTTGTAGACTGGATTTCCCTCATATGTAATCATGATTTTAATAAGATCGTCTTCTTCTTCATATGATCATCTTGCCATACTTTGCTGTGAAGTCTGAATATGTGTAGCTTCGACACGTCTGATTCTTTATGCTGACTCTGTATAGAAAGAGCGCTATGTCTTCTCCTGTCTTTTACGCATAACTAAGGATACGCAGAAAGCCGCTTTAGCAGTCGAGTGTTCGAACTGTCCTGCTGTTAGGAACCGCATAAAATTTTGAACTGTTTTTACTTCTGATAAACAGAATTTTTGTTCAGACCGTCGTCTTCAAGAGTGATTTCTCGAAAATCCCTTGGAACAGGGTAAGGAATGGCTGTCAAGAACTGAGTTGCCCTCTTGAATTTGCAGACAAAATATTCAGACTAGATTCTGGATGAACTTCGAATCGACCCATGAAGAAGAGTAATTTTCAATGTTGAACTCCGTATGCTTCGGGTACTTGGGGTATCTTGAGGTCAAGAAGGAGTATCTTCTGTGTGAACTCCTGCGATTGACCACCTTGAGAATTTGTTCAGATGTACTGTACTGGCCTGCGCATCTTTCAGATGTGCGAAAAGTCATAGAGCATGAAATCATGAGTTTGCAGCCTCTGAGCGTAAACTAAACGCCACCGAGCGTAAAATCATAGACTTGTAGTTCCTGAGCGTAAAGTCGTAGATTTGTAGCCTCTCGAGCATAAAAGCTACCGAGCACAAAGGCATCCGGGCGTAAAACCATATACTTGTAGCCATTGAATGTAAAACCGTAGATTTGTAGCTGTCGAGCGTAGAAAACTCCTTGGTGCAGAACTGTAGATTTGTAGCCTGTGAAAAGGAAATCTTCCGAGCGTGCAGTTGTGGATCTGTTGCCTCTGAGCGTAAACTAAATGTCACCGAGCGTGAGATCATAGATTTGTAGCTGCTGAGCGTGAAGTTGTAGGTTTGTAGCCTCTCGAGCGTAAAAGCTACCGAGCACAATGGTATCCGGGCGTAAAACCATAGCCTCATAGCCTGTGAGCGTAAAACCGTAGATCTATAGCTGTCGAGTGTAGAAAGCTCCTTTAGCGTAAGAACCACGAATCTGCTTTGCGCGAAAACTTTTCGAATTTTGCTGACTGTCCGCCTTCTCTGAGTAATAGGCTGACGTAGTACCCAATCATAATCGAATATTAATTAGGAGATTTGGTTTGGGATTCGAGGAGTCCATTCGAACTCTATATATACCCCAAGTTTCTGAGAAAAAAACTTTTCATCCGTCTTCTGCGAAAGAAAGCCTTCGTCTGTTCGAGTTCTTCTTTGTCTCTTCTCCGAGATTTTAAAGTTTCCAGTAATGGCCCCAAAATAAGTCCCCTCCACTAAGGGAAAGAAGGTTGATTCTTCTTCTCGTTCTTCTGCTCAAGAGAGAGCGTCTTCGGTCGAACAAGGCGAACTTCATTCTGAGCGAAGTATCCCGCCGACGAGCAGTGCACCTGGCCTTAAAGGTAGAGCATTTGGGACGAAAAAGAACGACTGAAAATCCTTCGCACACACGTTGTACGTGACCGCGCTAGGTCATCTTCTGTGCTGATAGCCTCTTTGAGGAAGATGATGCACAGAGACGTTTTATATTTTACGCCCATATTTCTAATGTGTCAGCGCAAATACTCCATATTTTTGCAGTCTGGCGTAAAGCTTTAACTGTCGAAAGTGGACATATAAAATTTTAGTGTTACGCTTCTGGATGAAGATTCTGGCGTAATAACTCAACTTTATCAGTTTGGCGTAAAGCACAGACTGTGTACTGCCGGCCTTGAACTTTACGCTTTAGGAAATAGATTCCAGCGCAATGGTCAAGTTTTTACGGTCTTGGCGTAAAGCACAGACTGTTGATTTTTGGCGTATTCTGCAAGATCTGTAATATCTAGTTATAGGAACTGACGTATTTTTTTTGCACTCCTGCAGTTAACTTGCATGTGTCTCCGCTAACCGATGTGATGGATTCGGTCGCCGGGATGCTGTACTCCAACTATCTGGAGGATCTGTCACGCGTGATATTTTCTATCTCCGGGCCCCAGTATCCCGAAGGAAGGGAAATTCTGATATCGGCTCAAGGCGAGTGAACGCTGCTAAACTTGATCAACGGAGAGCCCCTAACGTACATAGACGGAGACCAATACATAAAGTCGGCTTTTCTCTTCGGGGACATGACCGACAAGCAGTCCCAGACGAAGCCCAAGAAAGAACTTTGGGTTTTTCCTGCCTGGGGCTTGGTTTTGTATCTGCCCAAGATACCGAGAGACTATCCTATCTTGGCGTTCTTCCATGCCACACATCCCAGGAGGATGTCGTGGACGCTGACTCCTGATCTTCACGGCAGGCTGGGGAAGATCTTTCATCTGAAAGGAGCGGACCAGGGGTCGTTTGTTAGCCGCCCTTCCGGCAATGTGACGATATTCAGGGGACTGTACCCGGGCAGTATCCCGAGTGAAGACAGCTTAGTGATCCAGCCGGTCCAATTATCGACCTTCTGCAATGATTTTATGGGGCACGGGGGAGTATACCCTAAGGTGAACCCTCGGTGCGGTGGGTGGATCGCCCCTAAAACCTTTGATGGGCTCGCTTAGTTGATTGGGCCCTGAAGCATTTCCAGACCTAGTTGGAGAGCATTGGTCAGTTTGCAGCTGTGAGTGCCACCAGTGTTGGGTTACCTCCTAACCCCAACCTGTTTTTGGCACTGATGGAGCTATATATTTCGCTCATCGAGACTTTTGCCACTCTGCTGGGGGAGTTAGGATTGGCCCTTCATGAGATGGCAGAGATCTCGAGACTGCCAATGGGGGATACTCCGTATGAAGAGTATATTCCTACGAACCGGGAGCTAGGGGATTCAGACCCTCGAATAGTGGAAGTATATCAGGAGCTGATGTGCCACTACCTCGCTTGCACCGCTTTTTATGGTGAGCCCTCAGATTTGGCTCACATCAATAAATGGACGTCCTACCTCTTCTTTCACCGGTCCCAAAATGCTAAGCCGGAGAAGGTATTGGAGGGCAAGGATCTGCCTGTGAATCCTCTGAGCGCGCTTAATGCTCAGGTAGTCGACGATCTTATGGTAGACGCTGGGGCTCCGGACTTGATCCTCGATGAAGGGATAGGAAAGTATTCTGTAGGCACTAAAGCCTACAGTTATTTGAGGCGCTACCACAGGCCTCTGTCCAGGGAAGCTCAACTGGCTGGCTTCCTCTCCATATGGCTGCACCGAGTGGTGGTACCTGGCGTCACATCTGTGGACCGCATTCATCGCAACACGCTATGGCCTGCAGTGCATCTGGTGTTTGGGGCAAGACTGGGCTTGCTCCCTGCCATGGTGTGCCGCATTCAAGCGGGCCTGAGGGCCATGACTGATGGGCTGCTCGCCGATGAAACTCGGCGTAATAGCTTTCCCAGGGTAGAATTACCATACCTGTATTTGATGGGGTGGCTAATTCTTCATAACCCCAGGGTTATGTCTCCCGGCTCCGGCAGTAGTTTGGGGGCTAGCTTCTTGTTGAACTACCAGAAATCTTCCTGGAATGTGGCCACGGTTCTAGACTGTCGGCGGGTGCTGGGCTTCAGTCACAGCTGGAAGCTCTTTTGCACTGTCCCCTCTGTACATCGTAATCAATCGGGGATTAGGCTTGAGGATTCAGGCAGAGAGAAGACCAATCTTTCTCCTGAAGCTTTTAATTGGTTGGTCTGCATTAGACCTTCCCATTTACTGTACATGAGTGAGACCATTGCTTCTTGGAGCCCTACCTGCCTAGTCAGTTTGTCAGGCAGTTTGGATACAATCAGTTGCACGTGGGCAACGCCGTCACCAGCTTCCGGTCCAGGGGTGGACTCATTGATGGAGCAAGAGGATGGCGATATTTTCTCATGGGCTATACTGGAGCAATTTTTACCGTGCCGATTATTACACTCTCTACGGAGCTGCACCTTCTACACTCGTATGCCCAGTTCTATGTGGCAACGAACACCTTCCATCGCGATTTTGACATGCATGGAAGTTTTAGGGTGCCCTCTTCCAAGTCTGGGGGAAGAGTGGAAGTCCCCTCGATCTCTTCCGACAAGGGTGAGAAGTTTTTTACTCCAGATGAGCCTCTGTTGGCGGTATCGAGGGGTAAAGTACCCTTGCCTGCAGGGCCTTTGGTAATCTCCGGGAAGCGAAGGGCTCCTGCTCCGGAGGAGACTTCCCCTCGCAAGAGGAAGAAGAAGATGGTTAATCTTCCTCTCCGGATTCCTGGTATTGAGGCTCCTGGAAGTGAGCCTGCGTCTCCCCATGTTGGGGATAATTCTTTGATTGGAGGTTCCTCGCCTTTTAGAGAGGGACCCTCTACAGTTCCGGCTGGTGGTATCGAAGAATCTCTGCTGGAGGTCGCCGTCGCTGCTACTGCTTCAGGTAGTGGAATGAGGTCGCCTCCGGGGCTGAGTATATCTTTACGTGGATCAGCATCGGGAGAGACCCCTGCCGTGCCTGTCAGTGCACCCGACGATATTTCTGTCGATGAGCCTCGGTTGGAATTTGACGAGGATCTGGAAGACTATTTGCCAGCGTCGGTTAGCAGACCCCTTTCTCCAGGTATGACAGCTTGCTTAGCATCGTTAAGAAATGATTTAGCTGTACAGGTCGCAGACGCGATATATATGCCGTCGGCCATGGATAAATGTCGTCTTGACGCCTCTTTTTAGAAAAGTTACCATCATTTCGATACTAACTTTCTTTTGTCCTATTTTCAGGGGAAGACCTCTTCGGGGAGGGCAGTGTAGATGCGCCCTTCAGCTCTGTGTCAGATCCTAGCGGCGATACGGAGGTGGCTGATTTTGAGGAGAAAACATCTTCGGGTGCCGGCTCGCCTGTCGACGAGATTCTGATATCTCAAGAGGAGGACGAGCCTGTCATTGCGACAATGCCTCCTTTGAGTATGCTGGTATCTTCGTCCGGTGTTGGCGCTTCTTCTTTCGTCGCACCACCTTTTGAGGCGACGGCCGTGGCAACATCATCTGTGGTTGTTCTCGGAGGGGGATTTGCCAATATCGAGGCCACCCCCAGCGTCCAATCGGATCTAGCTGTGCTGATCGAGCAGTACACTGATATCTTATACACCACTTTGAAAATGTTAATATCAAGGGTGTTGGCAAAGAATCTGAGCTTTGCGTCGCTGAAGAGGTCCTCCCAGTCCGCGATAATGCCGATCCGAGAATTCGACGACACTGGGCTAGCTGAAACGCTGGAGGAGATAGTTAATGGTTTGAAGCAACCCATTAACGAATACTTGCAGCTAGCTCAAGACAATGTTGAAGATCTGGTCCAGGCTAGATACGACTCCATGACTGCACGGCTTGCCAAACAGATGGCAGGCATAAATAAATCTATCCAGACACATCAGCAGGAGATGGATGAAGGAAAAGTCATCATGGAGGAGGCCATTGCTCTTCGAACGAAATGCCAAGTCGAGCACGAAGGGAATGTAGCGAGGGTCCTCAGGCTAGAAACGAAACTCGCTCAGGCAAAAGAGTGGGCTTCTCAGTCGTCGGAAGCTCTAGTTGTGGCGGATAGCCGATTGGGCGTAGCACAACAAAACTTGGCGCGTGCAGATGTCGCCCGTGCTGGTTTTCTTCGGGCTAGAGCCGAATTGTCCCTCCTGAGCAATGATGAGGCATGGCTGGAGCGGGCTCGCCATGATGTCTTGGACTCCAGGACTGAGAGGATGGCCGCACTGGCGCAACAGTTTTGCGACCTGACTGCTCCCCCAAAATAATGTACTTTTGCTTTTCAATGTACTTCCGCTCCTTTTTGGGAATAATAAAGAGGCTTTCATCTGACTTTGTGGACCCATCATTTCGGAATGTAAATGACAGGTTCGGGTGAAAGTGATATCAGAGGTAATATGGACATGATATACTCTTGGTAAGTTTTAGCAAGATATATCTATTCAGAGATTATATGGACATGATAGAATACGATCCAACTAGTTTCGTTTTGGAAGTAGTTTTGTCAGAATAAGATTTTTGCCATATTCTACTTGAGCATAGGAGGTTAAGCATAGTACCTATTCAGGAATTTGCCATTGATAGGAGCCATTAACAGGTCTTCATTAGGCTGGGCTAACCTGTAAGCGCCATTTGAGAACGTCATCTCGATCACATAAGGGCCTTCCCATTTGGGCTGGAATTTGCCCTTACTTCTGTGAGTAAGGATCATCGGCCTTCTTACGGCTAAAACTAGCTCGCCGACATTGAACACCCTTTCCTTCACTTTTTGATTAAAAGCCCTAGAAATGCGTGCTTGGTAGAGTGCGATGCGCTGTTGAGCTTGGAGGTATTTCTCGTCTAATCCTTCTAGCTCTTGAAGCCTTAACAGGTCATTCTTTTCTTGAGTTAACCCATTAGCCACGGCTATCCTGAGTGACGGGATTTGGATCTCGATGGGGAGAACCGCTTCGCTCCCGTAGACTAATAAGAATGGTGTGCAACCTGTTGGTGCCCGTACCGTTGTGCGGTATGCCCAGAGACATCCTCCCGGCTTCTCATTCCAATCTCTTTTGTTCGAAGAGATGAACTTCTTCAAGAGCTTGATAATGGTTTTATTAAAAGCTTCCGCCAAACCATTAGCAGCAGGATTATATGCCATAGAGGCAATATTTTGTATCCGATTTTTATCGCAAAATCGATGAAACGCTTGGCTGATGAATTGAGGCCCATTGTCATGGATTATCCTTCGGGGTATCCCGAAGCGGTAAATAATATGATGCTTGATGAAGCTGATCACATTAGATGCCTTCACCTCAGCAAGAGGGATCGCCTTTGCCCATTTGGAGAAGTAATCCGTGATGGCCAGTATGAACCGGTGACCTCTGGAAGAAGACGGGTGAATAGGACCAATGATATCCATACCCCATGCTTCGAAAGGCCAGGACGCAACCGTAGGATGTAGATGTTCAGGAGGTTAATGGATAAAGTCTGCGTAGACCTGACAGGCTCTACAGTGTCTTGCATACTTTATTGCGTTTGTGATTATAGTAGGCCAATAATAGCCCATTCTCCTGACGCGATCCTGTAGCTTAGGACCGGGTTGATGCGCTCCGCATACGCCGTCGTGGGCTTCACGGATACTCCGCTGTGCTTTATCACCAGAGAGATATCGTAATAATAGTCCGTCATAAGATCGGTGATATAGACATTGTGACGATGCATCAAAATAGAAGCGTAATGATCGTCTTTTGACGGATACTACTTCTTTAGGATCTTCTAGAAAGATATTGTATGCTACGAAATCTATAAAGGGACTTCTCCAGTCTCTTCTGGGAGGATCTGCGTCCACCGCGTAGCTGCGTTCTATGTGAAAATTATTTTTCACACAGAATAAATCTCTGCTAAGAAGGATTACCAAATTCTGCCTTCTTATAGGGGTAGCTAAATCTGCAGCTAGACTGGCTAGGGCATCGACTTCCAGATTATGAGATCGAGGCACATGCTCTAGGAAGAATCTTTTGAATGTTATGGCTATATCGACCGTTGCTCGGTGATAGGGGATAAGGTCTGGATTCCGGACTTCATATATTCCTCTGACTTGATTGACGATCAGCAGAGAATCACCGAAAGCTTCCAGAGATTCGACGCCCAATTCTTTAGCAACTTGGAGGGCGATTAGTAGAGCGTTGTACTCTACCACATTATTGGAACAGGGCTCGCTAAGAGAATATGCTCGGTAGATGACGAGCTTATCAGGAGTAACCAAGAAAATTTCTACTCCCGAAACCACGTTTCCCCTGGGACCAGTTCTGGAGGCACCATCGAAGAACAGTTGCCATGCATCACTTTCCATTGAGGAATTACATTCTGCAACTTCGTCGGAATATCCTCGTACAGCTTGGAGGCCTCCGGGATCGGATGAGCAGCTAGGAAGTCAGCCCATTGCTTGGCCTTTGACGGACTTCTGGGGGACGTACACCATGTCATACGGTGTCAATAACATTGCCCAGGTTGTCAGTACCTGAAGAGGATTGATCCTGGAGATGATGTGAATGGTTTGGTCTGTGACATAGTATCGCATTTTCTGAATAGCGAACATCAGGGCCAAGCATTCTTTCTCCACTGGATTATACCGGTGTTCGGCTCCGACCATCATCCTGCTGAGGTAGTAGATAGCCTTCTCGTGACCCATCTCATTCTTTTGTGCGAGAAGAGCTCCTAGAGAATGATCCATCGCTCGAACATACAGCACGAATGGTCTTCCTATGACAGGAGGCACTAGAACTGACGGACTAGTGAGGTAGCGCTTGATATCACCGAACGCTTATTGACAGGCTTCATCCCATACGAAGGATACACCTTTCTTCATGAGACGAGAAAAAGGCTGACATCTCCCCGAAAGGTTGGATATGAATCTCCGGATATAAGCCAAACGACCTTGAAATTCCCTGAGTTCCCTCAGATTGCGGGGTGGTCGTATTTCTAAGATGACCTTGACTTTATCAGGGTCTACTTGAATGCCTTTGGCGGTTATGACAAATCCCAGAAATTTGCCACTAGATACCCCCAGAAAGGACTTTATGAGATTCATTTTGAGTTGATGTTGGCGCATTAAGTCAAATACTATCTTCAAGTCTTGGATATGATTATCCTTGAGGCGGCTTTTGACAGCTTCATCGTCCACGTAACACTCCACTGTCTTGCATAAATGCTCATGGAATATGTTACTCATAGCCCGTTGGTACGTAGCCCCGGCATTCTTCAATCCGAAGGACATGACCGTATAATAATATACCCCTAATGGTGTCCGGAAGGCAGTATACTTCTCGTCTTCAGGATGCATCTTGATTTGATTATATCCTGAAAATTCGTCCATGAAAGACATACGTTCAAAACTGCATGTATTGTCAATCATGACGTCTGTGATGGGAAGAGGAAATTCATCCTTGGGGCAGGCTGCATTCAGACTCGTACTTTCCTATTTTTCTTTATGACCGGGACAACATTGGCGACCCAGTTGGGATATTGCTCTTCACGGATGAAGCCACATGCTATCAACTTCTTGATTTCAGCTTCAATGGTGTCCATCATATCCAGGCGGAACCGGCGTTGGTGCTACTTCACAGGCTTTGAATTGGGCAATATATTGAGCTTATGAGTAGCTACCTTTGGATCAAGGCCTGGCATATCCTCATAATTCCACGCAAAGACGTCGATATATTCTTTTATCAGCTGGATAACTTCTTCCCTTTCTGCTTCGGAAAGATTGTTACTGATAAATATCGGCTTTGGTGAAAGTTTATCCCCAACGTTAATTTGGATAACTTTGTCTTCAGTGGGAGGTTCTCTCTGCTCGAAGTGAAACTCCCATTGTGTATCCATTTGCTGAGCCCAAGCGTCATTCTCAAATGGTTCAGATTCCTATTCGTCTGATTCGAAGGAATCCGTCACTACCATATTTACTGATAATGTTCGCTCGAGAGCACGAGATGAGTCGTAGGGCACTGAGCCGTTTTGAGAGGAAAAAATATCCTCGTTTGACTCAGAAGCTGCGAGGGAGGTGGTATACCCTAACCCGAAACGAGTTTGTTGATAGTAGGGATCGCCGTGCAGCGGCATTCGTCTGCCTCTCCCGTAGTTGAGACCCGGTTCCAGCTTCAAGTTATAACCCATATTTTGCATGATCTTCAGAGCTTGCGGGCTGTATCTGTGAACCTATATTTTACCGGCATCGTTGTCGGAAGAATTCTCTTGCACAGTCGATTTATTGCGCATGCGGCCGAAGACTATTGGATGCTGACTGCTGCAAGTAGGCCGGACAATAAAGATAGAATCCTCATGCGGTCCATATGTCGTGGTGACATTGGATGATGACGCCACTTGCCATACATACGGATGATAGGAATCTATAGCTTCCAAGAATTTTTGTGCTATAGGTTCTATATCGTCGTAGGGGGAGGATTCCTGATTTGGAATTTGGGCATCAATATACTGGAAAAGAGGATGTTTATTATCATCTGAAACTTCGTTCCTGGTTATATTTACATCACTCGGCTGCCTGTTGCGTCGAAGGTTGATGACCAAGGGTAGAGGCTTCTGGTTCAAAGTGATCACTAGAGGATCACCCCATTTTCCTAACCTGATCTCGTTCAGGTGGATAGCCATAGGTCTTATGGCTTTGGAACGAGTAGTCCGTCCTTTCACCTTGATTGACATAGTTTGCTTGGCAAAGGGTTCTTCTGGCTCCAGGTGGGATTCTTTCTCTGCTTCGGCTGACACCTCTTCCGTGCAGTCTTGAGAGTACAACACGGCATCAGAGTAGTAGGATTCTACTCCTTTGAACGGGTTCAGGTCAGCAATCTCCGTTCGTACTGTTCCTCGGGCGTCTACATATTTAAAGCATTGATGTAGAGTCGAAGGAACGATGTTGTGGTCGTGGATCCAAGGTCTACCCAGCAGAATGTTGTAGGATACCTCTGAATCGATGATGTAACATGTAGCCACCGATCTGAGGTTGCCAATCTGGATCCTCAGACAAATTTTTCCCAATGGCTTACTTCTTTCGGAGTTGAAGTCCACGATTGTAGTGGTGGTGTACGCCAATTCGCTGGTAGGAATCCTCAGTGGTCTTAGCAGACTATGACGAATGATGCTAATCGATGATCCCGGATCTATGTGAATCCGGTCGACCTCCATAGAACTGATGTACCCGGTGTAATAGAGGGGTCTATCATGCCTGTTATGTTTTAATAGCATGTCATCTTGAGTGAAAGTGATGTTTGGGACCACCTCCATCATACTGTGGCATTGAGGACACGCCACGGGTTCTTCGTCAGGGGACTTGAGCTAGGTCAAGTATGCCTCCGCCTGCATTAGTGCTTCGTTCAGGGCTAGACGAGTGTCTTGAGAGAGCCTGAGTAGCTCGAAGATGGACAACCTGGCTGGTGTATTAGCCAGTTGGGCCAGGATGTCGAAGTTGTAAGGCTTCTCTAAACCTTTGTTTTGAATGTTTTTCACAGGTTTATCGAAGCACACTTCTTTTTGCTTCCCTTTGTCCGCCGAAGTTGGTCTTGAAGGACCGGCCTCTGGTACGACAGATTCTGGTTCTGAAGGCTTGGCGGCTGAAGCGTCCGCCGATGCATCTTCTTAGCTGGCTCCATAGTCCTGGAGGTAGGCTTTCCCTGAGCGGGTTCCAGTAGCCAAGACCTCGTCTTCTGATGCCGAGTGTACCATAATCATGTGACACGGTTTGTGCTTTGATTTCTTTTTAGACTTAGCCTTAGCAGCTTGAGTCTCTTTCTCGATCTCTGGCACCAAATCTGGATGAACCCACATAGTCTCGCCTCGCCGGGTAGTTAGTGGTAGCAGGTCATAATTTTGACCTCTAGCTGGAGGGAGATTAACGATATTCATCGTCGTCCGAGAAATAGGCATAACACCGTCCGGGATTTCTTGGGGAGGCAGATTGCCAAATTGTAGGAAGATCATGTTAGTCGTGATCGTCTTCTCGCTGTTGTGCAGAGTGATGTCCTTAGCATCGATCAGCTCCTGGATCTTCCTTTTTAGTATATAACACGTCTTTGTGGGGTGGTGTATGTACCTATGGAAGATGCAGTACTTAGGATTATTGGTACTGCCGGCCTCATTGGGCCGTCTCACCTCAGGAAGGGTAATATTGTCGCTTTTGACGAGACATTCGAATATGCTCGAAATATCGTCGTCGTCGAAAGAGTATACTTCAATAGGCCTGGAAGTCCCAGGTTTCGTCTGCGTGGTAGCCACCGTCTTTTGCCTGGACGTATTGATCTCCAGCGCTTCTTTACCCTTGGTACCACGAGGATGGTCGATGTGGGAGGATGACCTCTTGCCTTTATCGGAGGCCGAGATCATGATACCATTATCGCGCGCCTTCTGACTATTGTCCTCCGCGGCCACCGTCGAGATGATGAACGAGGGCCAATCACGGAACTGATATGGTCCTGTGAACACCGAGATCACGGGGAGAAGGTTCTTCCTGCAGATGTCGACTAGTGCCGAGTATGGGACTTCTAGAGGCATTTACAGAGTAGCTTGACGAAAATATTCGATGAAAGTGCGAACATTCTCCTTTTCCTTCTGCCTAACTTCAATGAGAGAGGACATAGACAAGTTCATCCCTCCCTCGTAGAATCGCGTGAAGAATAAGGCCTTGAAGTCTTCAAAGGAAGTAATGCAGTTGTCCGCCAGACTTTGGTACCACTGGTAAGCTACCCCCGAGAGACATCCTTTGAACACCCGAGTGAGGAGGGCGTCGTTCCCTTGTAACAACACTGTCATCATGCTGAAGTAGTTCATGTATTGACTTGGTGATGTTTTTTCCTCGAACAAAGCCATAGTCTGTGGTTTGTATCTAGGAGGGAAAGGGACCTCTTCCCAGATAGCTGGGTAAGGTTGGTTGATTCCCAATTTCTTGAGCTGATCTTTGTGCTTCAGGGCATCAAATTGGGCTTTCAACTCCCGTACTACCTGCATCGGATCTTCAGCCGGTGGCAGGACCACGGAGTGATGAGGAATCGATGGCATCGCGACTCCGACTGGAGGTAATATATTCTCCGAGTGAGGAAGCGAACAAACTACTGACTCCTGATATAGAGCAGGCTCTTGGATCGTGTTGGATGGTGGTAAGTCCACCCCCACGCGTATCTGAGTTGGAGGGGCCGATGCTGGAGCCATGGCAGCTGCGTGTTGAGTTAGCATCATCTGGTGCATGTTCTCCATCATGGATTGCATTTCCTTCAGAGACGTCTCTAGTATAGTGATGCGTTGCTCGGCGCTCCCGGACGGGGAAGCTTCCTCGTGTTCATCTCCAATGGCATAAATTCCTATCTCCCTGGGTGTCATTGAAAGATTAGTATAGGTCTCTATAGAAGTTGACCCTATACTTTTGGCATCTGATTCGGGAGACTGGCGACCCCCAGCATCGGAATCAGAAGAGTACGGAGCCAGTTGTCGCAACCTCGAACGAGTGTTTTGGAACACCCCAGCTTCGGTGTTCCTAAGGAGCATGTTGAATCTCCTTCGGCTCGGAGTTCTAGAGGGATGACATCTCAAGCCCGACCCTCCTCTAGGTATGTGTGAAGCCATGTTCACAGACGCATGCGTGGGCTCTTCTTCCTGGAAAGATGGAGAGTAGCTCAATCGGTCAAAAACTGAACGTTTTGTTCAGAATAGCAACAATTAATTACAATCCTATGACTATTACAACAGTGCTCGCTAGGAGGCGTAATAGACATGCTGGAAGATCCCCTCTCCTTGCGCTTCTGGATCAGATAATTGCGCAGGTCAGTAGGAGTTACAGAAAAAGAAGATGATGGCTTGTTCCTTTGCTGGCGTAAAGTTCGAGGAGTTGAGTAGTTCGCCGCTTGCTTTTCCTTGCGTAGTTTGTAAGGATCATCTATTTTTTTGCAGAAGGCAGATGTACTTTTGTGCGCGGAGCGTGTTTGGGACTCCTGATTTGGCACTGAGGCATCATCAGAAATTTTGTCTATTCTGCCAGGGACGGGAGACTGAAATTTATGCGCAGAGCGCGGAGTAGGCTTCTGGACTAGCGCTGAGGCATTGTCAGAAGTTTCGTCTGTTCCGCCAGGGACGGGAGACTGAAATTTACGTGCAGAGTGCGGATTATACTTCTGGGTTAGCACTGAGGCTTTGTCGGAAGTTTTGTCGGTCCTGCCAGAGACAGGTGACTGAATTTTACGCGCAAGGCGCGGATTATACTTCTGGGTTAGCGCTGAGGCTTTGCCAAAAGTTTTGTCGGTCCTGCCAAAGACAGGTGACTAAATTTTAGACGCAAGGCGCGGATTATACTTCTGGGTTAGCGCTGAGGCTTTGCCATAAGTTTTGTCGGTCCTGCCAGAGACAGGCGACTGAATTTTACGCGTAAGGCACGGAGGGAGCAAAGCTACAACCTTATTGGTCGGAGAGATCGGAGAGTCCACAGGAATGGTAGAAGATATCTTGGGCATCCAGACCTTGCGCAGCTTCCTGTTGCTTTGGACGGAGAGGGAGTGAGAGCTACCCCCTGTTCGAAGCATGTCTTCGTAGGCAGACTGGTCGAACTGGACGACCAGTGTCTTCTTCACGGATCCTACGGATACCGCATCGTGTTGAGCAATAGCTTCCTCATCAGAAGAGAAAGATGTCCCCAGCAGAGTCGCCATCCTGTTTAGGATAACAAATGAGAAAAGATTGATAATGTGGAAAATGAGGTCTTATAGGAAAACCCGCCCTTCTTTTATATTTACAAACAAGATTGTACAATTTGATCCTACACGAGGATGACTAAGTACAATTTATTTAATCTGGATAAATATTGCTATAGGTGTCTGATCTGCGGTCGATCACTTTAGCCCTTGGACTACACGATGTTGAAGAAGTGTCATGAAAGACAGAAAGCAGCTTCGAAGGTTGCAAAAGAGGGTGGATGCTCGATGCCAAAGTCGTCGATCCCTTCTCTTTGCCTGAGCTCTGGATTCTCCTCTCCTCTCTTCCATGACCGTTTGACCTTCGATCTTTGCGACCGTTGGATCTGATACTAGATTTCTTGATCAATTTTTTGACCTAATTTCTTTGACCTTTTCCTCTGTTGATAGAGGTCTCTATTTATAGAGTTTTTTAGTGACAGTGACTACACAATCGGCGTAGAAACCGAGTAGTGGAAAGTACAGCACCCTTTTACACGACAGTTTAAAATAACCAATGCCTGCGTATAGATGAACTTTTGAGTGAGCATGTGACGCGCGTCCAACTAAGGGACAAAATACGTATATCTACTGCGAAGATCATGGCGTAGAAGCCACGTAGGTAGTTATCCCTTGTGTAGAAGAGGTTGGCGTAGAAGCCAATGACTATCACCATGGCATAGAAGCCAAAATAGGCATAGAAGCCGAGTAGGCGTAGAAGCCAAGTAGGCATAGAAGCCGAGTGGTCATAGAGGCCGAGTAGGCGTAGAAGCCGAGTGGTCATAGAGGCCGGGTGGGCATAGAAGCCGAGCAGGCGTAGAAGCCGAGATGATGTGGACGTTTTAGCCAGAATTACGGCTCTTGGAGATATAATCAAATCTCTTGCATTAAATGCTGAGATCTGCCCCCATCCTGCGTATTAAATATAGAGGCTTGTCTTTAAGATTTGCCATCATTCTATACATTAAATGCAGATACGCACCTCGAATTCTGTACTAAGAGTAACTGCTGATGTGGCGGTCTGTTTGTCTTCTGCGGAGCGTAAGAAGCTCACGTCTGCTTGTGTAAAACTAGGCGACATATTCCCTTATATGCGTAAGAGTAGTTTACGCAAAGGGGATGCCACTAAACGACGGTTCGGTGACATTTAATCAAATCCCCAGCATTAAATGCGAAGATCCGCCATTATCCTGTACATTAAATGAGGAGGCATGTTTTGAAGGTCTGCCACCCTCCTGTGCATCAGGTGCAGAGACGTGCCTTGGGCATCTGTCAGTATTCGGCACTTTAAATGCAGAGACGTGCCTCGAGAAATTGTCACCGCTCTGCGCATTAAATGCAGAGACGTGCCTCGAGCCCTGTACGAAGTGCAGCTTTTGACGTAGCAGGCTGTTTGTCTTCTGTGGAGCGTAAACGGCTCTCATTGGCCTATATAAAACTAGGCAGCGTATCCCTTTGTATGTGTAATAGTGGTTTACGCAAAGAAAATGGCAGTAAATGACAGCCTGGGTTGCAGTGCCGCGCCATCATTATACCCGTCGCCTGGGTAGTCGTTCAGTACTCTCTGTCAGGAGTCCATATGTCAGGTTTATTGCATGATCTGACAGGTTTATTTTGAAGAATACGAAGCTTTCCTCATACACTTCAATGCTGCATTGAAAGCAGATGAGTTTTACGCCATAAAGGCGATGAAGACTCTGTTTACGCTGAAGCAGTCTGGACATACTGCATTACGCGATGGTCCTTGAGCCTACATTTTTATGCTGTGCTCAGCGAAAAAGCTCTGTTGCACGTTTGATGGCTCTGAGGTACTCTGTTTATGCTGCCCTGCATCCACATGCTGTGTATAGCTATCCAGCATATTTTTCATGCTTCTACACATGTGTCACGGCTGCTACAGAGATAGTGGAAAGCAACCATGAGTCACAGCTACCTCTAGCATCAGATAAAGAGTTATTGGTATGCTGTACAACCATCTGCCGATCCTGAGATACTCGGGGACCGCCCTGCATATAGCTAAGTCATTGTGTTTGCTTGGATAGATGACTGCCCCAAAGATTGTGTATTGTGTGTCTAGCTTTGCATCTGACCCTGGAGTCGCACGAGACACGCTGCGCACACCCTGAAACATGAACGATTGCTTGCTTGCATATTCAATATGAAACTCTATTTCCAAACATGTTTCCAAATAATGTAATATGACTATGCTAGAACTGCATGAAACGAACCTAGGTAAAACTAGAAAGATTACTAGTAATGTAATATTTTATAACATGATTACTTAGTGTTGGTTTGAGTGAATGCTTATTTCTGTTCAGTTGTTTTATCTCACCAGTACTTGTATAAAGTGCTGACCCACCAACAGTTTACTTGCTTGCAGGTACTGGATCGTCCGAGGGAGCGATAGGCGTGCCACAGTCCCCAAGACCCGAAATCCTGGTTTCGATTGTTGCCCCGAGAATGCTATCGTATAAGGGGGCATAATGTATGGAACGAATGTGTGCCTTGCTGAAGGAACCCAAGTTGCCTCGATTGTCCTGAACACTCAGTTGGCTAAATGCATTGCATTGCAACAAGTCCCTTTTCGCTTCTTACTCGATTGATGCGATGATAGCCAACTATCAACTTAAATGATTGGCCTTGCACGGGCGCAACCCCAGGCCCGTGTGGCATCACGTCCCCCGAAAGCTCGAACGAGCCATTCTATTAACTCCCTTCTTTGCTCGCACCCGCGGGAAGGGCACGGTGATTTGCGTCCGGCATGCCGAGGCACGGTGATTCATACCCGGTTCGATAATTCTGGCCATACGGGGCGGGGCTGGGCGGAGCGGCGGCCCGGGCGGGTCCGGGGCGTGACAGAATGGTATCAGAGTGGAATCGATTCTTCTAGCCCAAAACCGTTGCTTTGACTCTGATTTATATCGATATGGTATTGCAATAGAGCGTTCCATACAATAAGTCCACAGATATTCTCAAAGTGCAAATGTTTTCTGAACTTGAATTGCTTGACTATTTCGATTGAGTACGGCGAGGGACGGCACTATCGCTGCTCGGAATATCGAGAAGTTTATCCTTGAAGTTTCGAGGAGGAAACTTTTTGTTGGTTGGTAAGTATGTAACTCCCCACTCCGCGTCAGCGTTATGTATCAAGGTGAGTGGGCAGAACTTCGTTCTCTGATTCTTGTACGTCTTAATAATAACTTGAGTTTTTGCTTGCAATGTTTTCAATAAGAGAATGATAGAACCTGCCTTGCATGTTAATGAACGAACTCACCTAGCTTGTCTTTGAAACAAAGTCTGCTAAACGAGAATCCTGAAATGCTTGCTTAGAATGCATGAACATGTTCACTATCGTCTATGCTTCGAGAGAACCATACTGTGCCGGAACGTGTTCGAGTGATAAGTCGGATTGCCCCGCAACAACAATTGTATTCTGATGGTTTGTCTCGTCTGCATACTAAAGTTTATTTGATAGTGTTCCATGCATTCGCATGCGGTCGGACAATGGCTATTGGTGGAAAGCTGAACTGCATGTATCACGGCTACTACAGAGATAGTGGTAAGCAACCATGAGTCACAGCTGCCTCTAGCATCAGATAAAGAGTCATTGGTATGTTGTAGAACCATCTGCCGATCTTGAGATACTCGGGGATCGCCCTGCATATAGCTAAGTCATTGTGTTTGCTTGGATAGATGACTGCCCCTAAGATTGTGCATTGTGTGTCTAGCTTTACATCTGACCCTGGAGTCGCACGAGATACGCTGCGCACACCCTGAAACATGAACGATTGCTTGTTTGCATATTCAATATGAAACTCTATTTCCAAACATATTTCCAAATAATGTAATATGACTCTGCTAGAACTGCATGAAATGAACCTAGGTAAAACTAGAAAGATCACTAGTAATGTAATATTTTATAACATGATTACTTAGTATTGGTTTGAGTGAATGCTTATTTCTGTTCAGTTGTTTTATCTCACCAGTACTTGTATAAAGTGCTGACACACCAACAGTTTACTTGCTTGCAGGTACTGGATCGTCCGAGGGAGCGATAGGCGTGCCACAGTCCCCAAGACCCGGAATCCTGGTTTCGATTGTTGTCCCGAGAATGCTATCGTATAAGGGGGCATAATATATGGAACGAACGTGTGCCTTGCTAAAGGAACCCAAGTTTCCTTGATTGTCCTGAATGCTTAGTTGGCTAAATGTATTGCATTACAATAAGTCCTTTTCTGCTGCTTACTCGATTGATGCGATGACAGCCAACTATCAACTTAAACGACTGGCCTTGCTCGGGAGCAACCCCAGGCCCGTGCGGTATCACGTCCCCCGAAAGCTCGAACGGGCCATTCCATTAACTCCCTTCCTTGCTCGTACCCGCGGGACGGGCACGGTGATTCGCGTCCGGCGCGCCGAGGCACGGTGATTCGTGCCCGGTTCGATAATTCTGGCCATACGGGGTGAGGCAGGGCAGAGCGGCGGCCCGGGCGGGTTCGGGTCGTGACAGAATGGTATCAGAGCGGAATCGATTCTTCTGGCCCAAAATCGTTGCTTTGACTCTGAGTTATATCGATATGGTATTACAATAGAGCGTTCAATACAATAAGTCCATAGATATTCTCAAAGTGCAAATGTTTTCTGAACTTGAATTGTTTGACTGTTTCGATTGAGTACGGTGAGGGACGGCACTATCGCTGCTCGAAATATCGAGAAATTTATCCTTGAAGTTTCGAGGACGAAACTTTTTGTTGGTTGGTAAGTATGTAACGTGTCATGACCCGATTCCATAAAATCGTTGAGGCGTCCCCTGAATCGTGACCACCGTGCGGGCCTGGGGTTGTGCCCGCACAAGGCTTTAATAATTTGCATAGCAAGCACATATTCAGAGTACGCAGATAAATTGAAACACAGATTTGAAACATGGAAAAGTTCTCTTTATTGATAATGAACATCTATTACAAACTCTTGAACGAGTTAGCTAATATGCCGCACGAGCTTACAAAAGTGTTGACTCAAAATGAGATAGCAGTCCTGTACATTACATCCCTTTATAAACTTCAAAATGATAAAGACCTCCGGGCTGGAGGACGGCTTTGCCATGAAGCTGCATTGTATATAAATTTGCAAGCTTCTTCTCCAAGTACTTCAAAAGCGGCACGATCAGGATGCGCCTATAGCTGGACTGGATCGGGAAGATGACTTCGACTCCTCGCTCGGTTCGCCTTGGTACGTAGAACCTGTTTCAACGAGGGTCAGCATGTCGAAACATACTGGTGAAGGCGAGCTAGCCGAACTATACCAATCAATACGTTGTTTTAATGAAGCATGCATATTTTGTGGGTTTCTATCTTGCCTTAGTTTATTTATAAGTAAGCAGCATATAGAATTTACTGAAATGAACGTGCCACCGTTCGGTAGATTTTACCTGACCGTCTGAATTACCTGCACATTACTTACCATGCCTTCCCTGCCACGAAGACACAAGTTAGTTTGCAACATGTTTTAAATATACAAGTGATCACTGGCGTGATGCCACAATGGACATTAGTCTTAGACGGAAATAGTTTGCAGCGAAAGTACAGTGGGCGCTACAAGCCATCTCGTCCAGTACAGTAGACTATACAGTAGAGTTCCGTCCGGACCGGATCGGTGCCAGTACCCCAGCAACCGTCCGCAGGAACCAGTTACCTTGTGCACAAGTTGTCCGTGATCGAACGGTATGTTTACTAAGTTAACAGTTCATGCAGTTAAGGCAAACAGGAGTACAGGACAGTCGGTATTGCATGATTCATTTTACATAGCCTCTTTGAACAGTTTAACGCATATAATGTGTTCCATACTTAGCACGATTCATAGAACAGTTATAAACGAACTAGCATACAGTATGATAACAGTTCATAGTTGGTTGACAAGCAATACAATCCAAGTCTATTCCCTTTTAATCTTGGTTTCTTTTATTATTACTTGGTATCGTTTGATCGGGGCAAAGGAGAATACAAGAGTTATTAGATGTGAAGACTTGAAGCAGGGCTAGCTAATCGGGATGGTAGCCACTAACTTGGTTGGAAGGAAAGGAGAAGGAAAGAGGCGCTTCACGACTCTGCTCGTAAGCCGCCTACTGCTCGTTCACCTGCATTGCATGAACAGCTCGATCAATACTCCTTCCACTCTTTTCAATCTCGGAATTGAAGTGCAATTCAATGAATGAAAATAATGAGATCATCGAAACCGTTCAAGAAAATCCAAGCAAATCCAAAACCAACTCAAAGCACGAAAGCAACAAGCGACATCGAAAACTGAGGCAATAAAAGATAGCAGCGAAGAGGTCCCTCCTGACTCTGCCGCTAAGTCGATCCCGGGGGCACGGTCCACTGAATATGGGAATCGATTCCGAAGAAACAAATCCATAACGAGGACAAGTTCTTAATTCAAGCTATCCCGATCGAACGATATCGTTTGTGTTTCTTAGCCGCGCTCTCCGTACCGGGAGAACGGGGCGCTACATAACACCCCGCTCCGCGTTGGCGTTATGTATCAAGGTGAGTGGGCAGAACTTCGTTCTCTGATTCTTGCACGTCTTAATAATAACCTGAGTTTTTGCTTGCAATGTTTTCAATAAGAGAGTGATAGAACCTGCCTTGATGTTAATGAACGAAGTCACCTAGCTTGTCTTTGAAACAAAGTCTGCTAAACGAGAATCCTGAAATGCTTGCTTAGAATGCATAAACATGTTCACTATCGTCTATGCTTCGAGAGAACCATACTGTGCCTGAACGTGTTCGAGTGATAAGTCGGATTGCCCCACAACAACGATTATATTCTGATGGTTCGTCTCGTCTACATACTAGAGTTTATTTGATAGTGTTCCATGCATTCGTATGCGGTCGGACAATGGCTATTGGTGGAAAGCTGAACTGCATGTGTCACGGCTTCTACAGAGATAGTGGAAAGCAACTATGAGTCACAGCTGCCTCTAGCATCAGATAAAGAGTTATTGGTATGCTGTACAACCAGCTGCCGATCCTGAGATACTCGGGGACCGCCCTGCATATAACTAAGTCATTGTGTTGGCTTGGATAGATGACTGCCCCTAAGATTGTGCATTGTGTGTCTAGCTTTGCATCTGACCCTGGAGTCGCACGAGACATGCTACACACACCCTGAAACATGAACGATTGCTTGCTTGCATATTCAATATGAAACTCTGTTTCCAAATATGTTTCCAAACAATGTAATATGACTCTGCTAGAACTGCATGAAACGAACCTAGGTAAAACTAGAAAGATCACTAGTAATGTAATATTTTATAACATGATTACTTAGTGTTGGTTTGAGTGAATGCTTGTTTCTGTTCAGTTGTTTTATCTCACTAGTACTTGTATAAAGTGCTGACCCACCAACAGTTTACTTGCTTGCTGGTACTGGATCGTCCGAGGGAGCGATAGGCGTGCCACAGTCCCCAAGACCTGGAATCCTGGTTTCGATTGTTGCTCCGAGAATGCTATCATATAAGGGGGCATAATATATGGAACGAACGTGTGCCTTGCTAAAGGAACCCAAGTTGCCTCGATTGTCCTGAACGCTCAGTTGGCTAAATGCATTACATTGCAACAAGTCCCTTTCCGCTGCTTGCTCGATTGATGCGATGATAGCCAACTATCAACTTAAACGATTGGCCTTGCACGGGCGCAACCCCAGGCCCGTGCGGTATCACGTCCCCCGAAAGCTCGAACGGGCCATTCTATTAACTCCCTTCCTTGCTCGCACCCGCCGGACGGGCATGGTGATTCGCGTCCGGGGCGCCGAGGCACGGTGATTCATGCCCGGTTCGATAATTTTGGCCATACGGGGTAGGGCAGGGCGGAGTGGCGACCCGGGCGGGTCCGGGACGTGACAGAATGGTATCAGAGCAGAATCGATTCTTCTGGCCCAAAACCGTTGCTTTGACTCTGAGTTATATCGATATGGTATTGCAATAGAGCGTTCCATACAATAATTCCATAGATATTCTCAAAGTGCAAATATTTTCTGAACTTGAATTGCTTGACTGTTTCGATTGAGTACGACGAGGGACGGCACTATCGCTGCTCGGAATATCGAGGAAGTGAAGGGGAAAACCGATGCCATATTTTAGGAGACGTGTAGTTTAACTGTAGGCATGAGAAGCTCAGGTATCAGACCTGGGAAGTAGGAGATGCACATGTATGCAGTTTGATAGGGTTCAGTCAGTTGGCATGACAGAATAGTTGAGGGTAGGGATCCAAGTGAGAGTGTAGAATAAGATAAGAGTGCAACTCCTTGTGGAAGAAGTAATCTCTCAGGAATACCAAGTTTATTGTAATATGATGTAGGTGGTATCAGACCATGGGGGGAACACTTATACCCTGAATCAGTGTAAAGCTACAACTCGGGTGAAATATTAGAAGTGTATCATGGGTTGGCTAGATTAAGTATGAGTAGGAGAGCTAAGGATTGGGTCTTGTGAGAAGAAATAGAGTATTTAATTAAGTGAAATTGTGATTGAGTAAGAGCATATTAGTGTTATAGGTAAACTTATGTGTAGGTGAACTGCAGGACAAGTAATTGGTGAAGGAAGCAGTATCAACAGTCTAGAGGGTGCAGGTTCTTGAAGTTTTGTACTACAAATTATAGTGTCCAAGTGCTTAGTTAAGTGGTATTAGTGTGGTGAACATTAAGTTCAACTTGGGGGTGTTAAGATATTAGAGTATCGTATGTAAGAATAGGTAACAGTCCTAGAGTGTATCAGTGGCACTGTGAAGTATCAAGGTGTATCCTAGTTAGTATCAAGTGGTAAAAATATGGTTGTGGGTGGTGAGGGTTGGTTATGATACCAAGTGTATGGATGTAAGGTTTATTATATTAAGTATTAGAATAGGGGTTTGTAGGCCAGTTCAATATAAGGGTGTGTTTGTACATGTGGTTCAGGCAGGGAATTATGTACCAAGGTGTAGGTAGGAGTATCTTGGCATCCAAGTATCAAGTGCATAGGGCAGTGGGTATCATTAGTGTTAGTATATTAAAATATGAGGGCCAGTAAGATATTGCACAACTAAGTGCAGGTATGGATACTTAAGTGTATCAGTACACTAAATGGTGTATCAGTGAATTCAGACCGGGGTTGAGAGGTAAGGGGTAATATAGTGCATTAAGCCAACGGTGACAATATAGGCAGGTAGTGTTGGTGATGGTGGAAATAGCAGTGTTAGTATTAGATTGGTGAGATCAGTGGTGTATAGATTAGTACCAAGGCACCAAGTTACAAGAAGTATCTTAATGTTAATATAACATGGTATGAGGATTTGATACATTGGCACCATATACCACTGTGGGGATGAAGGGAATAGAAGTTGAGATACATTCTTAGTTAAGATTGAGTTAAGTATCAAGGTAAGAGAGGTGTCTTTAAATGTTAATGTGTTATGAGAGAGGGTAATAGAGATTAAAGTAGCAATGGCAGTTATGATGTTGTATAGGTAGGGGTTAATTTCTATAAGTAAGAGTGTCAGGTCAGAGGTTAGTAAGGTTATATGGGTTAGAGTGTAGTGCTTAGTGCCAGTCTCAGTTAGGTGTTCAGTGCTCATTGGAGAAAATGATGATAGGTAATCTGGAGAAGGGAACAACAGCAGTGCCAAGGTTTTGACCTTGTTGGTACAGTCTGTATTTGGGGCTCGAGTATCTGCAGGGTGCTCTTCCCTTGAAAGTGCACAGGTAAGGGTTTGAGTACTGTGGCAAGTTGAGTGCAGAAAATAGCTTGACAGTGCAAACCTTACTATGACAGGCAATGCACTAAGGGGGCATCAGTTGTGTTTAGTTCAAGGAGACTGTGGGTGTATAGATTAGCATAGATGAGTGGTATCAGTAAGAGGTATAGAATGGAAATAGGTGTGATGTCAGGTTGGTTTCTTAAGTGTATCACAACTAATACTAGTGTATCAGTCCAGATATAGTAATATTTAGGTTAGGATAGTATCTTGACATAGTCAAGGTACTAGGATGATAAGGTATTAACTGTAAGTGAGGGTTGGATAAGTAGTATAGATCTAGATATATTTATATATAGATAGTATAAGTTTAGTATTATACCATATTAGTTAGAATAACCTTGGACACCTAGTACAACTTAGTATTAGCGAGTAAAACCTTAGAATTAGCCTAGTTTGTGACCAAGTGACTTAAACCCAAATACCTAGTTAAACATGTTCATAATTTCAAAACACCAATTCACATTAATATTTCATATTTTGGTATTTCGGGTTCCGATTTGGACATTGCTTCTCATACATTGCTCAGGACCACAGGTGAGTATATTCTCTGACAGTTTTTATTATTTTGATGATTACTATGATTCCAGCTTTGTAGTGTTATACTTGATTTCTGACACGAGGATACACGGATTAGTATATCTTAGATTTTAACATGAGATGTTATCTCCTAGAGGATCATGTACATGTCCTATGATTCTTGTACATGTATAGACACCAATTCAGGAGTAGGTTGGCCCCCTGCTCTGTGAATCCTGTATCGTAACGTGTCATGGTTGGATCCACTATACTAGTTGGAAGACGGGAAAAGTATTAGTAAATTATGTAATCATACCCAACATTTACATGCATCATAACTAACCATACACCACATGCATGGTTAGCCTGACCATATTACATGTCTCATAGCTTGCTAGATATGATTAGACTGACCCTTCCTACATCATATCTAACCTTACGCCCTACGTATGGTTAGCCTGACCTTACATGTATCATAGCTAATCATATATAGCAAGCCTGGTCTAGTCCCAAGTCGATCACATAATGAACTAATATTTCAAACACATAGCTAGTTTACTTTATTCTTTTATTCCAGCTTGTATTTGATGAGAGTGGTATTCACATGTTTACTCACTGCTCATTATTTCACTGAGATATGATCATAGGTTTCTCCTGCTTTCTTACATTATCAGTTTTATATTTCCATCATGTATATTCATTACTCACTATTTTATAGTCTTTATCAATATAATTAGAACTGTTATTAGTGCTTGTACTTCGCTCCAATCCTGACTGGATAACATTTTTCAGTATTGATTTGGAGAGCCGGTATCCAACTTACTATGGACTCAGAGAGTTTCAGGAGAGCCAGTCCCATAGAGGAGACACAGTTGGTAGTGGCTTAGTTATTTTAGTAATTTTATTTTGGTACCTTATTTGTTTCCGGCAGTTAGTTGATATACTTGAGTTGTTTATTTGGATTTAGACTTGATGTATTGTTTAGACTTATTAGACTTGTGGATGTTATTGTGACCTATCTTAAACTTATGTATCAGATTCTAGTATTCTACCATTTCGTGTCCTTTATCTTCATTATAGATCTCTTCTGATTGAGTATTGGTATTACTATTATATTGTTCTCCTTTGGAGATGCGGTTATCATTGACAGATTATATATATTGTTGCGAGATGTGTTAGTTTATATTGTGACCTAAACATCGTTCTACCGTCGATGCTGTGGCGTAGACTAGACATACCCACGATTCATGTCCAATTTTCGGATACGGTCGAGTTCCAGCGTGGTTGGGAGAGGAAGGAAGGAGGGAGTGAGTTTGTGTGTATATATATATATATATATATATATATATATATATATATATATATATAATGGCCATGATGGAATCTCCAACACCGGCCTCTTCTTCCCTATACTAAAGAAGTCAACGAATTTGCTTGTCCACTTGTGGTAAGAAAACAAGTCAAAGGAGTATCATTTCCCCGCTTCTATATTTCTAAATTAAAGAATGCGAAATACTTCCGATGCTAGAATCAAAAGAGTTGGAAGTGGAAGAATATAAAATTAGTAAGATGATTGCGTAAAATTACATCTATGTAGAATGATAGGGATAGACTATGTAGTTTTCTTGCTTAGCTGGGCTCTCTTGAACCATTGGCCTTTAGTGGGCTAAAGGACCATAGACATGGCAACTTTGAGGGCGGTGGGGGTAGTGGTGGTAAAGTAAAACATACTCTTAACAACAATTATTTTTAATTATCATGACAAATGACTTGTGGAAGAAATATTAAGCTCTCTTCTTGTCCCATAGGACTCATTAAAGTAACGACTCCATCTTTGGTGTTGACTTTTATAATGCTCTTCCCATGGCCATATGATAACGTCAAGAGTGTTGAGTTGTGGTCATCGCAACACTAAAATTGACCTGTATTAGAATACTAGAGTCGTGGGATGCTTCAAAATTTCCACCCACATAAAGAACCCAAAAAACTTAGTGCTGGCACCACCGTCTCTAATTATTCCTTTTATATCTAATCATGGATTGCCGACACTAGTCTCTAAGCTATTGACTATGAAACATTTGTCTTTAGAATACGCATGCAATCAATTAAATTATCATATGGAACATACCCTTATCATTTATAGCAATCATTCCACCGCCCACAGGTCTTCTTCCTTTATCATGACTGTGACATGCACAACAAATTGATTAATTTTGCTTTTATAAGTTAAAGGTGATTTGAGAAAGAAAAAAAGTGTACAGAACCCTAAGTTCGAAACCTAATTTTGGCTGATGCATGATGTATATTTTGAACACAAAACCTAGAGTAACTCATGAGTTATTAATTTTTAAAAGTCGACAATAAAAAATCGTTGGATTACATATATTATTCAAGAATCTAAACAGAAAAATAAGTTCAACTGTCATAATCATATTACAAGTTCTTATTTGAGTTTTTATTTGAGCTTCTGTAGTCGAACTGTATTATGATTTACTTAGGAGTCCCAACAGATTGGCATCATTACCAACAAGAACATTAACTTCATATAGCACGCCCATCTCCCAGAAGTTTTCCCGACTCGTTAATATTCATGTTGGTGGTAGGTCCACTTCCGACTTGGCCAGGAATTGGAAGGGATCGACCATAATTTGTATAGATTCTACTGATTTATAACTAATCAAAGAATTTCACAAGAATTGGAAAAGAACTAAGAATTCTACTCATATCTTAAAATTGGCGAAAGAACAGTTACAAAAATTTCTAGGAAGAAACGAGTCTCTCATATCACATAAATACCAAATATGTCCTTCTTCTTCACTATTTATAGGTGAAAGAAGAGGTAACATTCAATTGTATTTACAATTTTGACATCGCCAATTCTACTGGTTATCGACAATTGTATGTAATTGAATCTAAGCTTGACTATGGTCTCTCAATGAATGACTCTGGTAGTCTGTTGGGAACGAAAGTGAGAAAATCGTTTCCCAAATCAGAGAGTACCTGCGAGAGAATCGAGTAAAACGTACAAATCAAAAATGTCAAACACAAATCGCAGGCACAGAGATTTTTGACGTGGAAAACTTTTGCGAAAAAAACTACGGGACGATCAGAGTCCAACCCTGAAAAGCCTCCACTAATGGAATAAGAAATACACCGACTCCTTACAAACTTTTCACCGATCCAAACAGATCACCACAACTCTTTTGGAACAGAAAATAGATTATAACCACAAAAAAGAAAAATAACGAGAAATATCCGAAACTGATCTCCTTTTTCGAAACGGCCTCCAATCCTTCTTTCTCCTCTTCAATGTTGCAATAACACTCTTGCCTCATTTTCTCTCCTTGTTGCTATTTTTTTTTAGAGAGATATTTTAGGGCCAGAAGACACCTACATATAGCCTCAAACCCACAACTAGCATTCCTATTATAGATAGGAATATCCAATCCAAATCCAAATCCATTGACATATTCCTATTATATGTAGGAATATCCAATCCAAATACATTGAGATATTCTTATTATATTTAGGAATATCCAAACCAAAATAAATTGAGATATTCCTATTATATGTAGAAATACTCAATCCTACTCCGGGGTATTTTTCACATAGGTTGGGAACCCCACCCACTCAAATAAATCTTCCCCTTCACAACTATGTTGAGGGAGTCGTCTCCCGACGATCCGCCTGCAGTACTCAAACTTTTTCCTTGGTAGAACCTTTATGAATATATCTGCTCCGTTGTCATCTGTATGAACCTTCTCAAGCGTCGCTTCCTTCTTGTCAACCACATCGCGTATCCAATGATATCGGATATCAATGTGCTTGGACCGGCTATAAAATGTCTGGTTCTTCACAAGGTGAATAACACTCTGACTATCGCAAAGCAAAGGATACTGCTCCTGCTTTAGCCCAATTTCCTGCAGCAACTTCTTCATCCACATCAACTCCTTGCAAGCCTCCGTCGCCGCAAGTATTATGCCTCTATCGTCGACAAGGCAACACACTCTGTAAACACGAATGCCGCGATACTGCTCCACTAACAAACATCATCACATAGCCCAAAATCGATCGTCTCGTCTCTACATCTCCAGCCATATCAACGTCGGTATATCCAACCAGCTTCGGCTCGTCACTACCAAATAAAAGTCTCAAATCGATAGTACCCTGAAGATATCATAGAATCCACATGACCCTACTCCAATGTACCCTTCCAGGATTGGAAGTGTACCTGCTAACTGTGCCGACTGCGTGAGCAATGTCTAGCCTCGTACATACTATATCATACATAAGACTCCCTACGGCTGAGGCATATGAAACTTGCTTCATTTCTTCCTTCTCGTCCTCAGTAGATGGATACTGCTTCTTAGTGAAATTAAAGTGAGACGTAAGGGGGTTACTCACTTTCTTCGACTCGTCCATCCCTAAACGCTGAAGTATCCGATGAATGTACTCATTTTGGGACAAGTGTAGCAGCTTGGACTCTCTCTCTGTCATGTCCCGATTTCGTGGAATCGATAGTCGTCCCCCGGGCGTGACGCCGTGCGGGCCTAGGTTGCGCACCGCACAAGGCTAAGGCATTTTGTTTCGCATAGCGAGCACATATTCAGAGTACGCAGATAAATTAAAACACAAAATTGAAACATGAAAAAGTTTTCTTTATTGATAATGAACATCTATTACAAACTCTTGAACGAGTCATAAGGTTGCCACACGGACTTACAAAATATTGACACAAAATGAGATAGCAGTCCTGTACATTACATCCTTTACTAAACTTTAAAATGTAAAGACCTCCTAGTGGAATGATGGCCTTTCCATGGAGCTGCATTTGAGTATTTAGTAGATAGCACCTTTCTTCAAGTACTGGTTGCTCCGACGGAGTCGCTTCTGTCACCGCGGACTGGTTAGAGACCAAAGTCTGAACAATCTGCTGTAGGGTATCTACCTGCTTTTGTTGGACTAAGAATCGTGTCTCTATATTGTCTTGATACTTGAGTAGTCTCTCATCCGCTCGCTTCTCTGCCCGTTCATAACGAGCTTCATCCCTTTGTTGGTTAGCTTCTAACATCCGCATTATTTGCTGAAGTGGATCGACTTGAGACATGGCTCGCTGGCTCCGAGAGCTTCCTGAAGTGCCGGAACTGCTCTCCTGGGCTTCCGTCTCGCCCGGTGCTAGCGCTGAGGATTGCGCTTGAGCCATTCATTCAAAAGAAGGTAATTTACATCAGGATCATAATGTATTATGGACTTATTGTATGAATGTGTCTCATTTTGGCCTAACGAGTTCAAGAGTTCGCACATGGATTTATCGTTAAAAGAACTTTTCCCCATACAGGGGTTAAGGGAACTTGAAGCTGTGCTCTGATACCAACATGTCACGCCCTAATTCCGTAGAATCTATAGTCGTCCCCCGGGCGTGACGCCGTGCGGGCCTAGGTTGCGCATCGCACAAGGTTAACATATTTTGCATAGCGAGCACATATTCAGAGTACACAGATAAATTGAAAACACAAGTTGTAACATGGAAAAGTTCTCTTTATTGATAATGAACATCTATTACAAACTCTTGAATGAGTCATAAGGGTTGCCACACGGGCTTACAAAATATTGACACGAAATGAGATAGCAGTCATGTACATTACATCCCTTACTAAACTTTAAAATATAAAGACCTCCTGGCAGGACAATGGCTTTCCCTTGGAGCTGCATTGAGTTTGGGTCGCTAGCTCCTTGCTTCGAATGCTTCAAAAGTTGGCACGAATCAAGGCGTGCCTACAACTGGACTCGATTGGGGGATGACTTCGGCTCCTCGCTCGGATCTCCTTAGTGCGGGGAACCTGTTTCAACGACGATCAGTATATCAAAACGTATTGGTGAAGGCAAGCTAACCCAACTATACCAATCAACACGTTGTTTATATAAAGCATGCATATTATTTGTGGTCTTTCTATCTTGTCATAGTTTATTTTATAGCAAGCAATAGATATAAAAATCAATGAAATAACTTGCCACCGTTCGATGACATTTACCTGCCCGTCTGACCCACCTACACAATACTTACCATGTCCTTCCCTGCTACGAAGACATAAGTTAGCAAGCACAGGTTTAAATATACGAGGGGATCACTGGCACGTTGCCATAATAGACGGGCTAGTCTCGGGACGGAATGATATGCGACGTGGAGGATAGGAGCGCCACAAGTCACTCCATCCGAAGCCGGCGACTATCAGGAGTTCCGTCTGGATCGGATCGATGCTAGTGCCCCAGTGACCGTTTGCAGAAACTAAGACCTTGTGCACAAGTTGTCCGTAATCAACGCAGTCAACTAAGTTATCAATCAGGCAGTTCAGGGCATTCTCAGGCACAACATAGTAACAAGTTAATATCTACTTTTGCAGAGTCTTCATGTCAGTTTATTGTATTGCAGGATGAGTTCAATACATAGCAAAATTTAAAGAAGAAGCATACATTCTAACTTGTATTTATGCATATGATGAACATTATAATGAACTAGCATGCAATAAGGTAACCGTTCACAAGTTTAGTTGACAAATATAATAATCCAAGTCTATTCCCTTTTTATCTTGACATCTTTTAGTTATTACTTGGTATCATTTAATCGGGGCAAGCAAGAATACAAGATTTTAGATGTGAAGACTTGGAAGAAGGGCCAACTGAATCGAATATATGCCACTCACTTAGTTGGTTGGAAGGAAGAAGAAAAGAGGTGCTTTAGGACTCCGCTCTAGCGTCGCCTACTGTTCGCTCACCTGCATTGCCACGAATAGCTGATCAATAACTCTTCCATTCTTTCCAATATCGGAATTGAAGTGCAGTTCAACGAGCAAAAATAATGAAATCCATCGAAACCGTTCAAGAAAACGCAAGCAAATTCGAAAACAAACTCAAAGCACGAAAGCAACAAGCGACAGCGAAAACTGAGGCAGCAAAAGATGCAGCAAAAAGGTCCCTCCGACTCTGTCGCTAAGTCGATCCTGGGGGCTCGGTCCACTGAATATGGAAATCGATTCCGAAGAAACAAATCCATAACAAGGATGATTTCTTTTTTCAATCTATCCCGATCGAACGATACCGTCTTGTATTTCTTAGCCGCGCTCCCCGAATAGGGGGAACGGGGCACCACACTCTCGGCTGATTTCCATCCAAAGAATAATCTCCGATGTGCCCAAATCCTTCATAGAGAAGGTCATCCCCAATTGGCGCTTCAACTTTGCTATCTTGGTGGTATTTTGACCCACCAACAGCATGTCATCAACATAAAGCAACAAAATGATAAAATCATCCTCGGCGAAGTACCTCACAAAATACAATGAACATAAAATAGTCAAGATACATACACATAAGAATATCAACTACCAATCATGGGCTCGACGAGAAGACTCCTCGGAACGTACGCAACCAGTCCGGATCTGCTCTCCTGTAAATACTTATGAACAATACACCTAGAAAGGGACCATGTCCTCAGAGGGACATAACAAGATACATAAAAGCATACCATAAAGTAAATACTGAATAAATAACTTCGGGTTGACCTAACCATCTAAGTGAAATGCAAATTGAGGACAACTGTGAGTATATGGGAAGATGTAGGGTAGACATATGCTGACGTAATTCACCAATCGAGACAACTGGCTACTATATGCCACATATGCCCTCTATAACACGGGTGCAGGAATACAGTAACGTCCAACATTCTATAGAGTGTGGTATCTGTAATATCACCAAGTAACGTCCAACACTCTACAGAACGTGGTATCAGTAATATATATATACGTCTGTATCACTCCATCGAGTGCGGTACCAGTGTAAAGGAGTGGGGTATCCCATATGCCTACTAGTCGTCCTTCCCGCCCAATGATCTAAGCATGTTGTATCCACAACACGCCTTAGCTACTACGCCGGGCGTCGTAACTCTGCCTCATACAATATCGCTAGAATAATAGCCCAACCTTACAACTAAATGAGGACAAGGATTGGGCCATCGTATCACGACAGTCTATGCTCCACCTACTAATAACTGCTAAGTCTTCTATCATGCATCACTATTAGCAGTTATACCCTATCCGTCTCACGCCTACATGTACAGGTGGCCAACCACGTACGCAGGACCGTGCCCTACATGAGACTCACAACACGTGTAAGAAATATGTCAAGGCCTGGGAAGTTATATTGATAACTCCTCAACTTTAGGTGGGTCCGCTAGACACTTGGTCAGACACAAGTCCTAACGTCAACGCATTCGTTGACTGTACCCGAGTCTCTCTCGGACACGTACAATTAGATAATAAATATGCAGCTAATAATACAAAATTTAAATAGTACAATAAAGGCAAGGTATACTTGCCTGGCAGGCGGATGTGTAGTCCCAATGACCAGCTCCTGAAGTCGTGCAAATAAATCCAACAGGTCTCTGGGGTCAGCGTGCACAGGTACAGAAATTGGGGGTGACTGCTGCGGGTCGCCTGGCAAGGGTGACGGGTTTATGATGTCGATGAGGGCGAGGGTGACGATGTTTGAGGTTGTTAAGGGTGATGGTTAAGGGTGATTCGGATCATGGTGATTAGGTGATGAGGTAAGGAGGATGATGTAGAGGGTGACTGGGACGATAGTGATGATGGTGGTGAAGGTGATGACTATGACGACGATAACGATGGAAGCGTTGATGATGATTACAGATGGCGAAGATGGGGATGTGTATGATGGTGATAACGAAGATGATGGTGGTAATGAAGATGGCGAGGCAATGGTTAGGGTTTTATGTGTTGAGGATGGATGATGATGACAATGATGAGATGATGACTAGGTTGATGATGTGGATGATGATGTGTAAGATGGTAGTGACGAGGGCGATAATGTGGAGGATGGTGACGACCAGGAGGACGATATGGGCGATTCGGGTTAAGGTATTAGTGACGATGATGGTGATTATAATGGTGGTGATTGTGATGCTTCTAATGGTGATGATTGTGAAGATGATAGGAGGTGACGATGATGATGACTAGGATTGATGATGACTACGTTATTGGTGATGATGATGACGAGGACGACGGAAGTGATGATGACAACGGCGATGATAATGTAGGTGGTGGTGGTGATTGCTGCCGGGGTCCGGCCAGTCGAAGGAGGAGGAGGGGACAGGAAGTAGGGAAGGGACTCGGGGGAGAGGAGCAGAGGTGGTGGAGGTGCTATCGACTTTGGCGGCGGGGAGTGAGAGTCGGGTTGCCGGAGGGGATGACAGGGAGGTAGAGAAGAGGAAGAGAGAGAGCTGTCGGGGTAGCTTGGTGCAGCAGCTCGGGACACCGGGGATGAGGTCGGGGGGAACTATGGCTGTGTTTTACAACAGTGGTGGAGGGGTTGCAGGTTTCTCCGGTGAGGGGAGGTCTGGCCGGGTCACATCGTGATCGGGCACGGGTCGAGGGGAGGAGATGGCCGGGGATGACCACGGCGGTGGCGGAGTGCTGAAGTCGAGATGGCAATGGTGGTGGGGTTGGCCGAGTCTTGCTCAGGCGAAGGGGGAGGAGGTGGACTGGGACAGGGAAGAGGGAGGCGTTTGTGATGGTGCTGGTGGTGATGGGTTACTCCGGTCATCGAGGAAGGAGAGGAGCTCGATGCTGATGGTGGTGGTCCGGAGAGTCGAGGCCGGCGGGGTCTGCTCGGCGCTGTGCCGGCGGGATCTGCTCGGCGCTGTGCCGGCGGGGTCGGTGTCGGCTCCAGGCAGGTCGAGTCGTCGAGGAGAGAAGGCCGACGAGTTGGGGCAGCGGCCGGCGGGCTCCGGCCATGGGGAGGATGGGGGAGTGAACAGTACGTGAAGGGGGGGTCGGCTGAATTGGGAATTTAGGTTTTGGTTTTTGGTATTTAATTTAGGTAAAGAAAAATAGGAAAAGTATATTTATACATGTAGAATTTTAGGTTTGGGTTTAATCTAGGATTTAGGGCTTGGTCAACACTTCTTGGTATGGGCCTTGGGCTCACTTGGGGATGTTGGGAGGGCTAGAATTTGCATTAATTAAATGCAAGGGTAGATTTAATATACGGGGCGAGGTGCGCGCGTTGCACATCCCAAAAAATTACAGAAAATTCACGTGAAGGGAAAATTAGGTTTCTTCACGTATTGTCCAAGGGTGGGGGCACCTCGATACGTTTTTGCATAAAAGTGCCCAACAATCGAGAAAATTGCACCAAGACGGAAATTAGATTTAATTAATTAAAATTACTGCACACGATGTTCCGGAATTAATTAGATGTACCTGGGAATAAAATTAGGTCGGACACAAGTGCCTGGGGCATAGAAGATATAGTGTAGAAAATTTATAAAATTCGGGTGGTACAAAACGGTCAAGATTATGTCTCCAATTCCGATTGGAACGCACAAGGGTACAAAGTTGGAGTTTATTTTAGAATTTGGAAATAACGTCCGCGACGTTTATTGTGCGATTAAAATGTCATACCAGAAAGCATGATTATAAATTATATAGTGGTCAGAATAGATGGTGGTCAAGTCTAGGACAGTGTTGTGAAATTTGTAGACAGACAGTGGCCAGTGGGGTGCTCCAATTATCGAGGCAACGGTAAGGTACGCTACACGATAAAATAATGTACAGTTAAATCAAATATCGTGTTCTAATTTCTAATTAGGTTCAAACTAGCCCTAATTCCACTATATTAGCCAAGTAATCCTAATTTCGGGTGAGGGGGTTTACAATCTACCCAACTTAAAAATAATTTTGTCCTCAAAATTAAAATAAGGCCTAATTGGTTTAACTCCTTCACTTGCGTACGTAAGGCAAGTTAAATCGTAATCTCTTTCAAAAATTTAACTTATTCAAATCCATCAAAATCCCTTTCAAATTGAACCATTGTTTAAATCGAACGTCAACACATCGCGTTGTCTTCTCCATTCTCAATTTAATAATCCACATCCAATCTAATTCAAATCTCTATGACATCCTAAATCAGAATTTACATCGTAATCTTCAACTGTTAAAATTTCCTCTAAATTTTTTTTATAATCAATTATTATTTCTATCCTCAACTTGTGAATTTCGTACTCTTCAATTTTTAAATTCAATTTATATCCTCAATAGTTCAAACATGTAATCCTGCAATCAAAAATTTCTTTTAATTTAATCCTCAAAATTTGAAATTTAATCCGTCCATGTCCATGTTTAGAGTTCTATTTATTTTCCTCGAGGCTTAAATCGTTGATTCCACCTTCAATATTAAATTTAAATCATATGCTCACGTATCGGTATTTGGTTTGCCATATCCCGATTTTTAGAATTCATCAATCTTTATCATATTGATCCTTCTTCTAGAATTCTCAATTTTATAATGACTTGAACCTCTATATCCAATTTTTCTCGATCATAATCTAAGAGAAGTTTTCTCTTGAGTTGATAATGCAACTGCTACCTAATTTAGGATCTACCCCTCTATCACATAAGGCTCTTACATTTCAGAAATCTCATTCCCCAATTTTACTTAAACCTGTTACTCAATCCTCAAAAGTTTTAACACCAAATATATTACATGTGATATGCCCTTGGTTACAAATTAATCATAAAATAATGTATTTGGCCCATGGGGTACATCTAATACTATCTGTGCATCAACTTATGCTAAGCATGAGGTTTCGTCTTTCCGAAATAAGGGAAGACGGAAAACAATAATAAAGAGTTCAAGGGGAAGGTAATAGATTAGGAGTATGGGGATCAAGGCGTTTAAATAATTCAATGGGAATTGTCAAGGCAGTTGTGGATTAAAATCCTATTTTGGGTAATGCCTATTCACATGCTCGCATCAGTACAGTTATGTAACGGATACGATATGCTCAGACATATCTAGAGGGCAAGTACATTCTTCTACTAATCACTATATATCTCAATCCACGTAAAGTAGTTATACGAAGGGTGAACCAAGCGCACTATGGTTGATCAGACCGTAGTACACTGATTCTGAAATGTATTAGTGTACGCGTCTAATAATACATGTGTCCTGAACAAGCTTGATAAAGGGATGAGCTTGCAAAACTAGGCTGTAACAGCAGCATAAGTCGAGGTAGTACAAAAGCATAAGTACGGTAGATTATGATGAAAGGAGGTACAGAAATAATTTAAGTTCACAAAACCAAACAAGATACAAAATTAAGATTCTACAATCTCTACAGTTGTCATACTCACTCCTTGTCTAAGTCGCTAGTCGCCCAAATAGGGGTATGGACCTTTAATTTCTACAGTCTGACTAAACACTATCTTCTTACGCAAGTCTAAAGTTGTGTCATCCTATTATACTTCATCAATGGTTCAATAGGGCTATGTGATACTATGTTGTGAGGCATACTACCCAACTTAAAAATAATTAACTAATACTGTGACAGTCTTAAGGGGATCCTACAAATTAATAAGGTTCTTGTAAATAAAGTACAAATTCTTATTGGGCTATACGAGAAACGGATCTTAGTACTTATTTGAGTCTCCTATTGTACCATATAGGTCACGGTCATCTTAAATCTTATTCATAGTGTTCATAGAATACATGTGTCAATAGTAAGAATGGAAGAGCTACTGGTTCTTGAGTGAAAGGAGGATATACTTATATTGGGTTATGGGTATGAATTACGCGGTTTAAAACTAACGGTAATCATCAAGTTGCAATCTACCAGAATAACTTAAAACTATCAAGTTCTAACTACCAAGCACAGAAATTCAAAATTCAAGATTACAACTATAATCCTAGCAAGCTGTATATCCTAACACGAAATAAAATCACTTGTCCTACAGTCATAAGAGTTTATGTGGCACGATTTGAAAGATGACAAAAGAAGAACAAAATTTAGTCGTCGCACAATAGCGAGCTAAGGTTACAGAGAACAAGATATAAAATCAAAAATAGGAAGACTTTAGATAAGATCATGGTTTCCTAAGGGGAAGGTGGTGTGCTAAACTCTGTGTTTGAGGAATGATCGAGGAAATGCTATATTTCATTCCTTTGGCTTCCTAGGGTACGGTCTACAAATATCAGGATAATGCATCTAATGTATAGTTCTATAATGCTATCTCACTATAAGGGTTAAGTTTGGTCCCCTATTATTAAACCTTGGATTTCTATAGGTTCCTCATTGCTAGGGTCAAACAATATGGTCATATTTATAGCTAACCCTAGTAGTGCCTATACCACTCTTAAGTCATTCATAATTATATCAAGGAATAATGGTAAGCCATTCTCTAGATAGGGATGCTAGGATTTTACTAAAATATTCTAAACTTAGTGACGTGTCAGGGTTCTAGTTACTCTTACTAGGAAGGTTATCCTACTTATTATCTAACAACAGGGACTTCTATATTCGAGGAGAAGGCTACACTCAAGGAACTATCAGGGATGCACATGAATCAAGCAGGATGCATTCGTTCAAATAGAATGGATTGGAAAGAAGATGAGTCACAGTCAGATGTGGATGAGATCCTATACTCTAATCCTATTGGCAGGCTTGCTCGGTACAGTAACGTAACTGTGACAATATGCTCTGACCTGCATGGGCCACCACTAAAAACATGTCACGCCCCAGTCCCAAAATACATAGGACTAGGATACGTAAGCATGCCAGCCGTATGAGTATGGCACTCCAATATATGGAAACCATAACACACGTACGCTGTAATATGAATAACAATTCACAAGTGGTAAACATATATGTCACAGGGCATAGCTAAAACTCATCCACAAAAATTATATACAATGAATAACCAATATCTATAACTAGATCTCAAAGTAAAGTATCTAATGATGATAGTCGGAGGGACAAAAATCCACTACCGAACTAAAACATAGAATAGTCAAGATACATACACATAAGAATATCAACTACCAATCATGGGCTCGACGAGAAGACTCCTCGGAACGTACGCAACCAGTCCGGATCTGCTCTCCTACAAATACTCATGAATAATATACCTGGAAAGGGACCAGGTCCTCAGAGGGACATAACAAGATACATAAAAGCATGCCATAAAGTAAATACTGAATAAATAACTCCGGGATGACCTAACCATCTAAGTTAAATGTAATTTGAGGACAATTGTGAGTATATGGGAAGGTGTAGGCTAGACATATGCTGACGTAATTCACCAATCGTGACAACCGACTAGCATATGCCACATATGCCCCCTATAACACGGGCGCAGGAATACAGTAACGTCCAACGTTCTATAGAGTGTGGTATCTGTAATATCACCAAGTAACATCCAACACTCTACAGAACGTGGTATCAGAAATATATATATACGTCTGTATCACTCCGTCGAGTGCGGTGCCAGTGTAAAGGAGTGGGGTGTCCCATATGCCTACTAGTCGTCCTCCCCGCCCAATAATCTAAGCATGTTGTATCCACAACACGCCTTAGTTACTATGCCGGGTGTCGTAACTCTGGCTCATACTCTATCGCTAGAATAATAGCCCAACCTTACAACCAAACGAGGACAAGGATTGGGCCATCGTATCACGACAGTCTATGCTCCACCTACTAATAACTGCTAAGTCTTCTATCATGCATCACTATTAGCAGTTATACCCTATCCGTCGTACGTCTACACGTACAGGTGGCCAACCACGTACGCAGGACCATGCCCTATATGAGACTCACAACACGTGTAAGAAATATGTCAAGGCCTGGGAAGTCCTATTGATAACTCCTCAACTTTAGGTGGGTCCGCTAGATACTAGGTTAGACACAAGTCCTAACGTCAACGCATTCGTTAACTGCACCCGAGTCTCTCTCGAACGCGCATAATTAGATAATAAATATGCAGCTAATAATACAGAATTTAAACAGTACAACAAAGGCAAGGTATACTTGCTTGGCAGGCGGATGTGTAGTCCTAATGACCTGCTCCTGAAGTCGCGCAGATAAATCCAACAGGTCTCCGGGGTCAGCGTGCACAGGTACTGAAATCGGGGGTGACTGCTGCGGGTCCCCTAGCAAGGGTGACGGGTTTATGATGTCGATGAGGACGAGGGTGACGATGTTTGAGGTTGCTAAGGGTGATGGTTAAGGGTGATACCGATCATGGTGATTAGGTGATGAGGTGAGGAGAATGCTGTAGAGGGTGACTGGGACGATAGTGATGATGGTGGTGAAGGTGATGACTATGACAACGTTAATGATGGAAGCGATGATGATGATTACAGATGGCAAAGATGGGGATATGTATGATGGTAATGACGAAGATAATAGGGGTAATGAAGATGACGAGGCAATGGTTAGGGTTTTATGTGTTGAGGATGGATGATGATGACAGTGATGAGATGATGACTAGGTTGATGGTGTGGATGATGATGTGTAAGATGGTAGTGACGAGGGCGATGATGTGGAGGATGGTGATGACCATTAGGACGATGTTGGCGATTAGGGTTAAGGTATTAGTGACGATGATGGTGATTATAATGGTGGTGATTGTGATGCTTCTAATGGTGATGATTGTGAAGATGATAGGAGGTGACGATGATGATGACTAGGATTGATGATGACTACGTTATTGGTGACGATGATGACGAGGATGACGGAAGTGATGACGATGTTCACAACGGCGATGATAATGTAGGTGGTGGTGGTGATTGCTGCCAGGGTCCGGCCAGTCGAAAGAGGAGGAGGGGACAGGAAGTAGGAAAGAGACTCGGAGGAGAGGAGCAGAGGTGGTGGAGGTGCTGTCGACTTTGGCGGCGGGGAGTCAGAGTCGGGTTGCCGGAGGGGATGACAGGGAGGTGGAGAAGAGGAAGAGAGGGAGCTGTCGGGGTGGCTTGGTGCAGCAGCTCGGGACACCGGGGATGAGGTCGGGGGGAACTATGGCTGTGTTGTACGACAGTGGTGGAGGGGTTGCAGGTTACTCCGGTGAGGGGAGGTCTGGCCGGTTCACGTCGTGATCGGGCATGGGTCGAGGGGAGGAGATGGCCGGGGATGACCACGGCAATGGCGGAGTGCTGAAGTCGAGATGGAAATGGTGGTGGGGTTGGCCGAGTCTTGCTCAGGCGAAGGGGGAGGAGGTGGACTGGGACAGGAAAAAGGGAGGCGTTTGTGATGGTGCTGGTGGTGATGGGTTACTCCGGTCTTCGAGGAAGGAGAGGAGCTCGACGCTGATGGTGGTGGTCCGGAGAGTCGAGGCCGGCGGGGTCTGCTCGGCGATGTGCCGGCGAGATCTGCTCGGCGCTGTACCGGCGGGGTCGGTGTCGGCTCCAGGCAGGTCAAGTCGTCGAGGAGAGAAGGCCGACGAGTTGGGGCAGCGGCCGGCGGGCTCCGGCCATGGGGAGGATGGGGGAGTGAACAATACGTGAAGGGGGGGTCGGCTGAATTGGGAATTTAGGTTTTGGTTTTTGGTATTTCATTTAGGTATAGAAAAATAGGAAAAGAATATTTCTACATGTAGAATTTTGGGTTTGGGTTTAATCTAGGATTTAGGGCTTGGTCAACACTTCTTGGTATGGGCCTTGGGCTCACTTGGGGATGTTGGGAGGGCTAGAATTTGCATGAATTAAATGCAAGGGTAGATTTAATATACGGGGCGAGGTGCGCGCGTTGCATATCCCAAAAAATATAAAAAAATCTACATGAAAGGAAAATTCGATTTCTTCACGTATTATCCAAGGGTGGGGGCACCTCGATACATTTTTGCATAAAAGTGCCCAAAAATTGAGAAAATTGCACCAAGACGGAAATTAGATTTAATTAATTAAAATTACTGCGCACGATGTTCCAGAATTAATTAGAAGTACCTGGGAATAAAATTAGGTTGGACACAAGTGTCTGGGGCATAGAAGATACAGTGTAGAATATTAATAAAATTCTGGTGGTACAAAATGGTCAAGATTATGTCTCCAATTCCGATTGGAACGCACAAGGGTTCAGAGTTGGAGTTTATTTTAGAATTTGGAAATAACGTCCGCGACGTTTATTGTGCGATTAAAATGTCGCACCAGAAAATATAATTATAAATTATACAGTGGTCAAAATAGATGGTGGTCAAGTCTAGGACAGTGTTGTGAAATTTGTAGACAAACAGTGGCCAATGGGGTGCTCCAATTATCGAGGCAACGGTAAGGTGCGCTACACGATAAAATAATGTACAGTTAAATCAAATGTCGTGTTCTAATTTCTAATTTCTAATTAGGTTCAAACTAGCCCTAATTCTACTATATTAGCCAAGTAATCCTAATTTCGGGTGAGGGGGTTTACAGATTCAATGTCGTTCGTGCATAGACGTGCTCCTCCATAAATGACTCGAACTTTTTATACCTCTGTCTTGGAGCCTGTTTCAAACCATACAAGCTCTTCCTCAATCAGCAGACCAAATATGACTTGCCCTTCTCACAGAATCCCTCTGGCTGCTCCATGTACAACTTCTCCTTAAGATTACCTTGGAGGAATGTCGTCTTCACGTCCATTTCCTCGACCTCCAAGTCAAAACTGGCTGTCAATGCTAGCACTACCCGTATAGACGACTACTTTGACTGGCGAAAAGATCTTATCATAATCTACATCTTTCCGCTGATCGTAGCCTTTAACTACAATCTCGTTTTGTATCGAGGGCGAGTAGCATCATCTGTCTGCTTCACTCTGAACACCCATTAATTCTTCAAATTCTTCTTGTCCTTTGGCAACCGCACCAAATCATAAGTAGAGTTGGCCTCAAAGGAACTTATCTCCTCCTGCATGGCCTCCATCCACTCCTGCATGTGTTCGTCTTCCATAGCCTCTACGAAACTTTCTGGTTCTCCCCCGTCAGTTAGTAGCACATACTCACCCAGTGAGTATATCGTAGATGGTCGACGCTCTCTATCGCTCCTCATCAACGGAACCACTGGTGCTGGCTGTATATCTACAGCCTCCTCCCCTCAAGAACTGCCTTCTCGACATGCTCATCCTCCTGAGGGTCATCCTGACCACCAATAGCAGGCTGATGATCAAGGTTGGGAGCAACTCCATATACTGGCTCCCCAATAACTAGATCCTCTGTAATGTCCTCTAGAAACTGCTCGAAGTAAAATAACTCTAACTCAGGCAATTCCTCAGTCTTAGAAGGCATCTCAGAATCCTGAGTGTTGGTCATGGTCTGATCCTCGACGAATACCACGTCCCTGCTCCTGTAGAGCTTTCTTTCCACTAGATCGTAGAGTCTATAGCCAAACTCATCCCGACCGTAGCGGACAAAGATGCACCGTCTCGTCTTTAGTTCAAGTTTGGATCTCTCGTCCTTCGGTATATGCATGAAGGCCTTACAACCAAACAATCGCAGGTGATTGTATGATGGCTCTTTGTCTTACCATACTTTGTCAGGCACATCACCCTGCAAAGGAGCACTAGGAGATAAATTAATAACATAAGCAGCTGTGTAAAGTCCCTCACCCCAATAGCTGCCTGGCAAGTTTGCTTCCGACAACAAATACCACACCCTCTCAATTAGCGTCATGTTCATCCGCTGCGCTACACCGTTGAGCTGCGGTATTTTTGGTGGAGTCTTCTGGTGTCGTATCTCTTGCTCTTTGCAATAAGCATCAAAGGGATCGATATACTCGTCGCCATTATCTGACCGAACATAAAGCATCTTCTTGCCCGTCTCCCTTTCAACACAGGCCTAAAACTCCTTGAAAGTGGGCAGCACCTGATCCTTTGTCTTTAAGGTATAGACCTAAACCTTCCTAGAACAGTCATCAATAAATATTACAAAATAAGAAGTACCACCAATGAATTTTACCTTCATAGGACCACAGACATCCAAGTGAATCAACTCGAGCAACGTCGGCTTCCTTGAACTTGGGTGACTTTAGAAAGATACCTTATTTTGCTTTCCCGCCAAACAGTGCGTGCACTTCTCCAACTTTGTAGACTTTAGTCCTGGAATCACCTTCATGTTTACCAAGTATCTCATCCCCTTCTCGCTGATATGGCTAAGCCACCGGTGCCACAACTCAGTAGATGCACCAGTAGTTTCATTAACTTCATGTGCCCCATGTGCGCTCCCTTCTATATAGTAGATTCTGGACCTCTTGCTTCCTCTGGCAATTACCATCGAACCTCTGGAAAGCTTCCACTGATTATTCCCAAAGAGACTGAAGAAATCCTCGTCATCCAACCTTTCAACCGACCCAAGGTTGAAACGGATATCAGGGACATGACAGACATCTTTGAGAACAAGAACTACACCTATCTTTGTCCTCAAATGCATATCTCTAATGGCAACCACCTTTGACACATCTCTATTGTCCATCTTCAACACTCCACAGTCGTCTATTGTGTATGTAGCAAATAGTGCCCTATTATGAGATACGTACGCTGAGGCACCTGAGTCCACCAGCCAAGAGTTATCGTCGCAAGTGAGGTTCATAACTACCTCATTACCTACAATGATTATGTCGCCTCCATGTGTCGAGGCCACCGCTCTAGTGTTCTCACTTTGCTTTCCCTTGTCGCCCTTCTTCTCTCTCTTCCAAGCGAAACAGTTTCGCTTGATGTGGCCCTTCTTGCCACAATGGTAACACTCCAAGTCCTCGTATCGACCCTTGGACCTTTCCTTGCTTTTGTATTTGCCACCTCATAGACCCCAGCTTTACCCCTTCCGCGGCTCTCTGAAACAAGCGCCTCTAAGTGGGATATGGATGAAGTGCCCTGAGAATATCTTCGTATCTCTTCATTCAATACCTTGCTCTTGGAAAACTCCAAACTGACCATGCCTTCCGAAGAAAAAACGATCATAGACACTCGTACGGTCTCCCACGAGTTCGACAATGTACACATCAGCCATAGTCCCCGAACCTCGTTATCGAACTTGACTCCCATCGAGGATAGCTGGTCAACCACGCCCTGGAACTCACTCAAGTGATCCGTAATAGATGCCCCATCTTTGTACTGTAGACCCATCATCATCCGGATAAGGAACAATTTATTTACTCTGGTCTTCTTCGCATACAAAGTTTTCATCTTATCCCATAGTGTCCTCGCATGATCAATACTGGCAACGTGGTTGTACACGTTCTCATCAACGAACTTCCAGATGTACCCACACACCTATATATGCTCAAAATTCCAGTCCTCTTCGGATTTGTCGCTGGGCCTCTCGGAACCAAATACCGGCAGATGCAGCTTCTTGACAAATAACAGATCCTTCATCTTGCTCCTCCAGTAGTGATAGTTGGTACCGTTCAGGTTTACCACGTGCACCGACTTCGCGTTTATCTCTCCTTCCTGGTTTGCTTGTCAACTCCTGACACCCTTCTGAAATTCCAGAACCTGGCTCTGATACCATTTTGTTGGAAACGAAAGTACAAAAACTATTTTCCAAACTAGAGAGTACCTGCGAGAGAATTGAGCAAAACGCACAGACCAAAAATACAAATCACAAATTGCAGACATAGAGATTTTTTATGTGGAAAACCCTTACGAAAAAACTATGGGACAATCGGAGTCTAACCCTGAAATGCCTCCACTAATGGAATAAAAAATACACCGACTCCTTACAAACTTCTCACCGATCCAAACGGATCACCACAACTCTTTTGGATCAGAAAATAGATTATAACCACAAAGAAGAAAAATAACAAAAAATATCCGAAACTGATCTCCTTCTTCGAAATGGCCTCCAATTATTCTTTTTCTCTCCAATGTTGTAATGGTACTCTTGCCTCCTTTTCTATCCTTGTTGCTATATTTTTTTTAGAGATAGAGATATTTTAGGGCCAGGAGACACAGATATATAGCCTCAAACCCACAACTAGCATTCCTATTATAGATATGAATATCCAATCCAAATCCATTAACATATTCCTATTATACATAGGAATATCAAATCCAAATACATTGAGATATTCTTATTATATTTAGGAATATCCAATCCAAATAAATTGAGTTATTCCTTGTATATGTAAAAATACTCAATCCTACTCCGGAATATTTTTTACATAGGTTGGGAACCCCACCCACTCCAACATAGTCTTCTGCTAGTTGACTCGAGCTCAAATTTTAGTGGCTAATGCTTAATATAATAATGTTGTACATTCATTGATGTGAGTCTGCACAAGCTCCTTTGTAACTAACTAACAATACCAAAGGAAAGGAAATATATCAATACCCCTCTCTTAATTTGTTAAGGTCAAAGTAAGGATAGTCCTTAATAAATATTTTATAGGGAACATGGCATCTTCAGTTGTGCTTTCTCTCCAGTGTACTAAAATATCAACTGCAGTTATAGGCCCCGTTCCCCGTTTTCTGGGAGCACAACTAAGAAAAACTTGGTATCGTTCGATTGTGATAGATTGAATCAAGATTATTTCCTTGTTATGGATTAGTTTCTTCGGAATCAAGTCACATATTCAGCAGATCGTGCCTCAAGGAATGACTCGACGGAAGAGTCACGAGGGGATTTTTTGTTGCATTGGTTTCTTTGCCCGTCTTCGATGCCGCTTGGTTGCTTTCGTGTTAGTTTTATGACTTGCATTTTCTTGAACAATTTCGATGAATTTTATTATTTTTGCTCTTTGAACTTCGTATTTTGTATCAAACTCTAGGAGACCATGGAAAGGAGATATTGATCTTCTGTTGATGCATGCATGTGATCGAGTAGGCAACAAGCGAGCTTAGTCCTAAATATCTTCCCTTTCTCTTCCCCGATTCACCAACTTGTGAGTGGCCTTACTTTTAATTATTTGTCCCTTCTTCCAAGTCTTCACTCTTAATAATCTGACTCGTTTGTGCATTCCGATCAATGATATCATAATAATAAATTGAGTCAAGTAAAAAGAAGTAAACTTGAAATACTCAATGCTTGTCACACGCACAAATATACCGAACAACAATTTTGTTGCGTGCTTGTCCGCTATGCTTATACTTTTTTTATGTTTCAGCTGTAGCTAGAACTTATTTATCTATGACTGTGCAATGAGTAGTACATATCTGCAATGCGATCACTTGAGCTAGTAGTCTATAGTTTTAGAGTATGCCATAAAATTTATTTCCTTATGTTGTCTTGCATGTTTCGCTTGATAACTTAGTTTTTAGACGTTGCATGGTCAAGGATAACTTGTGCACATGGGTAGAGTTCTATGAACGGTCATACAGGGCACTGGGACCGCTTCGACCTAGATAGAACATTTACTAGCGAGTTCCTAGCATTGAATGAGTTGGGACATCTGCTAAGGGCCAGCTACCGACTATCCCCGTCCAATAGTAAGTTTGTGCAGGTGGTTCAAACAGTGCAGGTAAAAGTCACCGAACGGTGACATATTTTATTATGTAATTTACTTATGTTATTGCTTGTAGCTTGAACTAGAACAAGATAAAAAGATCGCATAATAATAATATTTCATATTTACATGAATACTGTGTCAATTTGGTGAGTTGGGTTAGCTCACCCTCATCGATACATTTCGATGTATTGACCCTCATTGTTGTAGGTTCGCCGAGCCAAGGCAACACGGTGAGGAGCTAAAGCTTTTTTTCCAACCTTTCACTGATCTGACGCATTCGTGTTCGTAACTTTTGAAGCGAGTACTTATTTTTGGAGCTCGTACATATCCCTTTTGAAGATCGAAGGCGATGGTGCAAACTCTCACCCAAGGTGGTTTGTTCTTTAAAATTTTAGTAAGTGATGTAATGTATGGATCGGCTATCTCATTTTACGTCTATCTTGTAAGCCTGCTGACACCCCTTTACTTTTGAGTTAAGAGTTTGTAACAAAGATGTACATTATCAATAAAGAGAACTGTCATGGCTAATACCTAAAATAGGGGAACGAGCGGTGAATAATGCCCAGCCTATGCCGCAGCATCAGCGGTAGAACATTGTCTGGGTCAATAATGTAGCGCCCCGTTCTCCCGGTGCGGAGAGCACGGCTAAGAAACACAAGACGGTATCGTTCGATCAGGATAGATTGAATTAAGAACTCGTCCTCGTTATGGATTTGTTTCTTCGGAATCGATTCCCATATTCAGTGGACCGTGCCCCCGGGATCGACTTAGCGGCAGAGTCAGGAGGGACCTCTCCGCTGCTATCTTTTATTGCCTCAGTTTTTGATGTCGCTTGTTGCTTTCGTGCTTTGAGTTGGTTTTGGGATTTGCTTGTTTTTCTTGAACGGTTTTGATGGTTTTCATTATTTTCGTTCATTGACTTGCACTTCTATTCCGAGATTGGAAAGAGAGGAAGGGGTATTAATCGATCTGTTCGTGTGCAGGTGAACGAGCAGTAGGCGGCTTACGAGCGGAGTCGTAAAGCGCCTCTTTCCTTCTCCCTTCCAACAATCCAAGTGAGTGGCTACCAACCCGATTAGCTAGCCCTGCTTCCAAGCTTCACGCCCTAAAATCTGCATTCTTCCTTGCCCCGATCAAACGATACCAAGTAATAATAAAAGAAACCAAGATAAAAGAGAATAGACTTGGTTAATACTGCTTGTCAATCAAACTCATGAACGGTTACTTACTTGCATGCTTGTTCGTTCAGAATATTCATCATATGCATCAATTTTAGTTAGAATGTATCTTCTTCTATAATTGTGCTATTAATGCATCACATCTATGCATTACTCGTGTTGCCTCAACTGCGTGAATGATAACTTAACTAAACATCGTGTGTTCAATCATGGACAACTTGTGCACAAGGATATAAGTTCTGCGGACGGTCGCTGGGGCACTGGCACCGATCCGATCCGGGCAGACTTTGTGTTTATAGTCAATCGTGTACGGACGGGATAACTTACAACACATCGTATTTTATGAGCTCCTCGTGTTTTCATGTTGCATGCTATCCTTGTCCTTGACTAGTCCATTATGGCATCAAGCTAGTGATTCTCGTGTGTATATGCTTGCAACGCCTCGTGTGTTTATCGTGTGAATATGGCTTGCAATGCATCGTGTGCTCAACGTGTATATTTAAACCTGTTGCAAACTAACTTGTGTCTTCGTGGCAGGGAAGGCATGGTAAGTATTGTGCAAGTAATTCAGACGGGCAGGTAAAATCCACCGCACGGTGGCACGTTCATTTCAGTAAATTTCTATATGCTGCTTACTTGTAAATGAACTAAGGCAAGATAGAAACCCACAAAATATGCATGCTTCATTAAAACAACGTGTTGATTGGTATAGTTCGGTTAGCTCGCCTTCACCAGTATGTTTCGACATGCTGACCCTCGTTGAAACAGGTTCTTCGTACCAAGGCGAACCGAGCGAGGAGCCGAAGTCGTCTTCCTGATCCAGTCCAGCTGTTGGCGCATCTTCACCGCGCCCCTTTGAAGCATTTTGAAGAAAGGAGCCTGCAACTCTTCATACACAAATGTAGCTCCGTGGCAAAGCTGTCCTCCAGCCTGGAGGTCTATATCTTTTGAAGTTTAGTAAAGGGATATAATTTACAGGACTGCTATCTCATTTTGAGTCAACACTTTTGTAAGCCGTTTGGCATATTAGCTGACTCGTTCAGGAGTTTGTAATAGATGTTCATTATCAATAAAGAGAACTTTTCCATGTTTCAAATCTGTGTTTCAATTTATCTGCGTATTCTGAATATGTGCTCGTTATGCAAAATACTTTAGCCTTGTACGGGCGCAACCCCAGGCCCGCACGACATCACGATTCGGGGGATGCCCCAACGATTCTACGGAATCGGGTCGTGACATAATGGTATCAGAGCCCAGATTCAAGTTCCTTAGACTTCGTGCTGGAAAAGTTCCTTTAACGATCAATTCCTGTGCGAACTCTTGAACTCGCTAGGCCAAAATAAGATATGTTCATGCAATAAGTCCATAATACATTATAATTCTAATATAATTTACCTTCTTTTGAAGGAATGGCACTAGCACAATCTGCAGCGCCAGCACCGAACGAAACACAAGAAAGTAGTTCGGGAAATTCGGGAAGCTCTCAGAGCCAGCGCGGCATATCTCAAGTCGATCCGCTTGAGCGGGTAATGCAAATGTTAGAATCGCAACGACAATGAGATGATGCTCGCCAAGCCAAGTTCGAAAGCAATTTAGAGACCCGATTCTCAGTCCAACAGAAGCAGGTGGATACCCTGCGACAGATCTTTCAGACTTTGGCTGCCAACTATTCTGCCGCAACAACAACGACTCCGGTGGAACAGCCCGTGCTTGAAGTAGAGATGCCGCAAATTCCAAGGCCGAGGGACGTGACTGCCTTCAACTTGGGCCACTTCAAAAAAGTTTGCAATACCCCATTCAACGGGACTGAGGACCCAGTGGTAGCTCTAGATTGGCTAGCCGAGCTTGAAGATCACTTCGCTCTGTTAGAGGTCCCCGATGAGAAGCGCGTCGCCTGCGCGCAACTTCAGCTCCGCCTCAACGCGCACGATTGGTGGAACGTGCATCGACGATCTCTCCAATTTGATCACGGAGAGGAGGCGATCTCGTGGACAACTTTTTGTGCCGCATTTGAAGAGGAGTTTATACCCCCTCCAGTACAACGTCAAATGGAAAACGAGTTCGTGCAGCTGCGGCAGGGCAGTATGTCAGTTAAGCAATATTCTGCTGAATTCAACCGACTCTCCAAATTCGCTAGGGCCTATTTACCTGATGCAGCGAGTCGAGCTAGAAGGTTTGAAGGATGTTTGTGCCCTGCCATCCATGCGCACGTGGTCAATAATCAGTATGGAACAATGCGTAAAGTCATGAATCACGCCCTATCACTTGAACCACAGTATCCTCACGTTTCCACCGGCGCTGTGCATACCTACAATCACAAACGCTAAGACAACGATAGAGAAAACACTGTTGTAAAGCACCGAAACAACTGTGGTCAGCAAAGGGCAAACCCCAACCAAGTATGTCAGTATTGCAACAAACGTGGGCACGCCTTCAATCAATGTCCTAAGAGACTCGGATTATGTCTCGCTTGTGGCGATCCAGGTCATGCCATTAATTCATGTTCGAACCTCCCGGATCGTCATCCACAATGAAATAATCCCTAATGGTAAGCAATATTCTTAAGTTTCTGGACAAAACTTCCAATTGGTTGGGTAGGTTGTAGCGTCCCATTCTTCCGGTACGGAGAGCGCGGCTAAGAAACACAAGACGGTATCGTTCGATCGGGATAGATTGAATTAAGAACTCGTCCTCGTTATGGATTTGTTTCTTCGGAATTGATTCCCATATTCAGTAGACCGTGCCCCCGGGATCGACTTAGCGGCAGAGTCAGGAGGGACCTCTCCGCTGCTATCTTTTATTGCCTTGATTTTTGATGTTGCTTGTTCCTTTCGTGCTTTTAGTTGGTTTTGGGATTTGCTTGTTTTTCTTGAACGGTTTCGATGGTTTTCATTGTTTTTGTTCATTGACTTGCACTTCTATTCCGAGATTGGAAAGAGAGAAAGAGGTATTAATCGAGCTGTTCGTGTGCAGGTGAACGAGCAGTAGGCGGCTTACGAGCGGAGTCGTGAAGCGCCTCTTTCCTTCTCTCTTCCAACAATCCAAGTGAGTGGCTACCAACCCGATTAGCTAGCCCTGCTTCCAAGCTTCACGCCCTAAAATCTGCATTCTTCCTTGCCCCGATCAAACGATACCAAGTAATAATAAAAGAAACCAAGATAAAAGAGAATAGACTTGGTTAATACTGCTTGTCAATCAAACTCGTAAACGGTTACTTACTTGCATGCTTGTTCGTTCGAAATATTCATCATATGCATCAATTTTAGTTAGAATGTATCTTCTTCTATAATTGTGCTATCAATGCATCACATCTATGCATTACTCGTGTTGCCTCAACTGCGTGAATGATAACTTAACTAAACATCGTGTGTTCGATCATGGACAACTTGTGCACAAGGATATAAGTTCTGCGGACGGTCGCTGGGGCACTGGCACCGATCCGATCCGGGCAGACTTTGTGTTTATAGTCAATCATGTGCGGACTGGATAACTTGCAACGCATCGTGTTTTATGAGCTCCTCGTGTTTTCACGTTGCATGCTATCCTTGTCCTTGACTAGTCCATTATGGCATCAAGCCAGTGATCCTCGTGTGTATATGCTTGCAACGCCTCGTGTGTTTATCGTATGAATATGGCTTGCAATGCATCGTGTGCTCAACATGTATATTTAAACTTGTTGCAAACTAACTTGTATCTTCGTGGCAGGGAAGGCATGGTAAGTATTGTGCAGGTAATTCAGACGGGCAGGTAAAATCTACCGCACTGTGGCACGTTCATTTCAGTAAATTTTTATATGCTGCTTACTTGTAAATGAACTAAGGCAAGATAGAAACCCACAAAATATGCATGCTTCATTAAAACAACGTGTTGATTGGTATAGTTCGGTTAGCTCGCCTTCACCAGTATGTTTCGACATGCTGACCCTAGTTGAAATAGGTTCTCCGTACCAAGGCAAACCGAGCGAGGAGCCAAAGTCGTCTTCCTGATCCAGTCCAGCTGTTGGCGCATCTTCACCGTGCCCCTTTGAAGCATTTTGAAGAAAGGAGCCTGCAACTCTTCATACACAAATGCAGCTCCGTGGCAAAGCTATCTTCCAGCCTGGAGGTCTATATCTTTTGAAGTTTAGTAAAGGAATATAATATACAGGACTGCTATCTCATTTTGAGTCAACACTTTTGTAAGCCGTTCGGCATATTAGCTGACTCGTTCAGGAGTTTGTAATAGATGTTCATTATCAATAAAGAGAACTTTTTCATGTTTCAAATCTGTGTTTCAATTTATCTGCGTACTCTGAATATGTGCTCGTTATGCAAAATACTTTAGCCTTGTGCGGGCGCAACCCCAGGCCCGCACGACATCACGATTCGGGGGACGCCTCAACGATTCTACGGAATCGGGTTATGACAAATAATACTAATTAAATATTTTTTACAAGAAATATAGGGTACCTATCAATGTTATCTCAACTCCCAATGGAGGAACAATATGATATATGATAATGGTAAACAATACTGAATCACAAAATCAAACTAAGGAAGATAAGGCACAATATGAATAAAGAAGATGAAATAAGAAATAGGAATCCCCATATAATCAGAAGTCCACAATATGAGTCTAGGCACAATACAACACCAAAATAATATACATAACAAATGTCTCAATAAAAGTCTAATGCAAGTCTAAACAATAAGTCTAAGCCTCCTCAGTATCTGGCACTAGGTCCTTCTGCTCTAAGGGAGTACCCTCTAATGGTACGTCGTCCGACGACCCATAGTAAGTAGGGCACTGCTCCACTAACTAGTCATCTGAAAAAATCCAATCAGGAGAGGAGCGAAGTACATACCTCTAAAAGCAATTCCAAATACATAATAGAGCATATATGACAGATAATAAAAAAAATACAAGCTAACTATAATAGGACATGGAAATAAACTAAAGCAAACATGTAATAAACTGGAAAATAAAGACAAGCAATATGGAATGACTGTAAGTAATAAAATAGATAACACTAGCTATTGTGCCTTGGAATGCAAGCTATTATGTGATCGGGTTGGGTTGAACACTAATATAAATTGTAACTCGATTACACATGTGATATGTAATCGACATGTACACTAATATACTGGGGCTTGATCAATACTTACGGATCCAATCCCGACATATTACGAACACTAACATGGGCACACTGAATACGAGCAGTGTGTGAACACTAAGTACACAAAGTACACTAAAATAATTTCTCGATGCACACGATGAAATACATATGAAGGAGTACCCGCTGAACACAGTAGGAGATAATATCTCATGACGGGATTCATCTAGTATCAGTCCATGTATCCACTGTGGGGTAATCAAGTATACAGTTCTAGAACAAGTAATATATACACTATCATAAAATAAAAACTAACAGAGAAATGTACTTGCCTCTGGTCCTAAGCAAAGGGTTTATCTCGATGCCCAAGCTGGTGTCACACAATCCTATTTAGAAAAATCAAGTTAAATGATGTAATAAGGGATAAATGAGTAAAAATACACTAATGCATGCTTCTAGGTCCATTTCTAAGTCGAACTAGGGTTATACTAATTAATTGATTTATAACTAGCTAATACTAGCTTAGCTTATTACTATCTACTGACTCCACTGATACTTGCCTATGGTACTACCCACTGACTCTAATAAATACTAACTAGCTGCTATTAACTAATACAGAGACTAACATATACTATATATAATTATAACTCCACTATAACATGCTAACTTATAATTCACACTGAAATCTAACCACTATAACTAACTGTTACTAGCCTTACTTGATAACTGATACCACTTAACTAGTATCAATATACTAATCTGAAAGTTACCTTAAGATACCAACTGATAACTCCTAGCTCTCTAACTAATATCACTAATACATAACTAATTAATCATCTACTATATACAACTAACATATGTCAATAACTAATCATCTAACTACTCACTAACATATCGAGCTAGTAGACAACTAATACCATATCACCAATGCAACTGATGCTAGCTACTGTTCAAATCCCCTTCATAAACTTGACAGAACCATTCTCTATAATCCACTGTGCATTATGCTTCTAATGCACCTGTTACTGTAGCCACATGCCCCCAAGCAGCTGCTCACAAGCAACTGCTGCTGCTCTTACTTGTTGTTGCATCAAGCTTGCTATAAGCTCCTGCCACTGATGTTGTTTAATCCCTCTTCACAGAACATACCCGTTCACCAAGTACTATTGTCCCTTGTTTCCCCTTTATTTGGGGAAACCAACTGCTCAAGTGCCCCCAAACTGAATGCTACTGCATCAATTAAAACTCTGTTAAACCAAGCTAACCCCCCAATCTATTGTCACACTGTTTGGTTGTTGTGGCAACAATTCTTCCAGTGCTGCTAGTCAAGTCTGACCCGACCCCTAATCAATACTCTTACACCAAATACGTTCATACATACACACACACAAGTAGCTAATAACAATAGGTATCCCCCCTTATCTATGAACTCAAATGATACTCCATTACAACACAACAACTTATATCATCTATTTTCCCTACTTTGGTGCTGGAACACTACTGTGTATACTTTATTTTAGTGCACAATAGTTTCTCCCATACTACTGCTACTGCACTTCTCACTTGGTGTCATTTTTCCCTCCTTTATGAACTGATACATGAAGTTCATCCATCATCATCCTCTCAGTCATTGCAAATCTCTTCCCTTTTAACAGTTAGCACCACCACTACCACCACTAACACATATAATCACACTAAACACAATGACAATAACCATAACACCAATGCCAATATCACAACCACAAATAACTTATGTAATATAAGTATAGGTATATCTACATACTCACAAATAATGTTTAGTACACACAATACACAATCTAGAAGTCATTTCCTCAAATATCATAAGTGCACAACTAAAATACTCATGATACCCATCCAAACAAATGCCAAATTCCCAAATACTCTATAATACACACTCCTACATATCCAATATATTATTATATAACTAATGTAACTTGCTACAATAAGAATTGAAGAGCAATCACACAAAATACCTAAAATTAAGCTCTGTATCACACGGTATCATACTGTATCGTGATATGGCTTATCGTGTCCCACAACCCCGATCTAAGTCTAATTAGATATAATTGGTCTCATGACACACAATTGATGTATCAATCTCGTAATTCTCCCAAAAAATATATAAAAATCTATGTAGAATTCTCTATACACAACCAATTGGCCTAAAACTTGTTCCTATTGGTAGCCCTATTCCATGGGGTCATTTCTAATGGTAAAATACATGACTTGGGAGCTAGAATGAACTAGAATTCAGAATTTATCAATTGGGAGATGGATTTCCAATAAAAACACAATTGGACATGATCCGAACACGACCTCCCCACCAATGCTCCTTCTCCTTGTGCTCCTTGCTTCTCCAAGCTTCTAAGATCCTTGAGGGATAAAAATGAGAGGGTAGAAGGAATTTGGGTTGAATTGATGAAAGAAAAGAAGTGAATTGGGGATCTATGAATTTGGGGATCTAAATTGAGTGTAAAATAAAGAGGAGAGAGAAGGAGAGCCCCCTCTTTATGGCCGGCCAAAATTTTCCCCTCCCTAAGCTTCACATAATATCTAATTTGCCCCCCACAAGCTAATAATGGTAGCTAATTAAGGAGGGATATATTGGAAAGTCTCTAGCTAATCCATTTTAGCTTTAATCCTCATAATTATTTAGAGGGAATGGGTTTAGTCCATGTTGGGCTTACTAATTGTCATGACAAGTCTAATTGGTTCACAAGTGTCAAGTCTAACTATTAGGCTAGCCTCCTAACTATAAATAAATAATACTAGTCATAATTAATTATATAGTATACTAATAATTAAATAATTAATACAAGCATCAATTAATATTTATAGCATACTAATATTAATATTTATTCCAAAATTAAATACACATGCCAAATTACCAAACTATCTTTAGTTGAAAAAGTGAGGGTGATAATCCTACCCACCTTAGAAAAATTTTGTCCTCGAAATTTAAGGTAGAAACTATCTACAAAACAAGCACAACAAGCAAGAAGAATTATACCTCATGGCTCAAACAGATAAGGATATCGCTCGCGCATCTCGGCCTCTCATTCCTAGGTAGACTCCCCTAGCGAGTGATGCCTCAATACGACGTATACCAAAGGAACCGTCTGGTTTCGTAACACCTTCTTCCTGCAATCCAGAATCTCCACGGGCTACTCTGTTTAGTTGAGAGTCGGACCAACCTCTATCTCTGAGTGATCTAATATATGGTTAGGATCTGTCACATATCGTATCAACTGCGACATATGGAACATGTTGTGCACTCCCTCTAGTGCATGCGACAAGTCTAGTCTGTTGGCTACTGTACCGACCCTCTCAAGAACAACGAAGGGTCAGATGTACCGTAGACTAAGCTTCCCACCTCCACCAAAATAAATCGTGCCCCATGTCGGAGAAATCTTTAAGAACACCATATCGCCAACCTATACAAAATACAGCCTTAGTAATCTACCAAAAATAAGGCAAATACAAACAATACAAAATAAATCCTATACCTCAAACTCCAAAGGTCTTAGGTGGCTATCGATCTAATATCGCTGTCTGTCCTGCGCCACTCGAAGTTTATCCCTGATAAGCTTCACCTTCTCAGTTGTATCCACGACCATCTCCGATCCTAAAAAGGCTATCTCACTAACATTATCCCAAGATAATGGAGTACGGCATCTTCATCCATACAATGCCTCAAATTATGATATCTCAATGCTGGCCTGATAGCTATTGTTATAAGAAAACTCTACCAAATGAAGGTGATCCTCCCAAGAGCCTCTGAAATTCAAAACACAAGTGCGTAATATATCTTTGAGAGTCTGGATAGTCCTCTCCGACTGTCCGTCTATCTGAGGATGATATGCGGTACTAAACTTGAGCTGGGTGCCCAAGCTAGTCTGTAAACTCCTCCAGGAATGGGATGTGAAATGACTATCCCGATCTGAGACTATGCTCACAGGAACTCCATGCAATCTGACTATCTGTCGCACATACATCTCCGTGGGCTTCTCCGTAGATGTATCCACCTTGAATGACAAGAAGTTGGCCGATTTGGTCAACCTGTCTACGATGACCCAAATTGCGTCTCCCCCACTAGAGAACGCGAAAGCCCATAAATAAAGTCTATCGTTACATACTCCCATTTCCACTCTGAAATTGGTAAAGGTTGAAGCAATCCACCTGGCCTCTATCTCTCCGTCTTTACTTGCTGGCATACTAGACATCTGGATAAGAAGCTCGCCACCTCCCGCTTCATACCATACCACCAAACATGTTCTCTCAAGATCTTATGGTCTGTGAAAATCTCTACTCGCTCCCCATATAAGTAGTGCTTCCACAGCTTGAGAGAAAAATAACCGCTGCCAACTCCAAATTATGGGTAGGATAGTTCTTCTCATGAGGGCGTAATTGCCTTAAAGCATGGGCAGTCACCTTCCCGTTCTGCTGCAACACACAACCCAAATCCTTTTTCGAAGCATCACTATAAATGGTAAAATCTCTTATCCCTGATGGAAACATCAACATTGGAGTTGTAGTCAACCTCTTCTTAAGCTCATCAAATACTTTCTGACACTCCTCCGTCCAGACGAACTCCATGTCCTTCCGGGTCATCCTAGTCATCGGCTCTGCAATTCTAGAAAAGTCCTGAAAAATATCTGATAATAGCCTGCTAATCTAAGAAAATCCTTGATCTCTGCCATTGTGTTCAGGGTAGACCACAACTCAACTGCTGATATCTTCTTCGGGTCTACTGAGATCCCATCTCCAGTAATCACATATCCGAGGAATTCAACCTTATCAAGGAAGAACTCAAACTTCAAAAGCCTTCCACAAAGCTTCTTCTTCCTGAGAGTCTCCAGAACTATCCTCATGTGCTTCTCATACTCCTCCGGGGTCTCCGAATATATCAGTATGTCATTATTGAATACCACCAAAATTTGATCAAGGTACTGATGGAACACCTTATTCATCAGGTTCATGAATACCATCGGGGCATTGGTCAACCCAAACGGCGTGACCAGGAACTCAAACTGCCTATACCAAGTCCTAAAAGCTATCTTCGGAATGTCTTTCTTCTTCATTTTCATCTGGTGGTATCCCAACCTCAAGTCTATCTTGGAGAATATGTTCGCTCCACTCAACTGATCAAACAGATCGTCAATCCACGACAACGAATATTTATTTTTGATAGTGAGGTTGTTGAGAGCCCAGTAGTCGATACACATACATACTGAACCATCCTTCTTAGGTACAAATAATACTAGAATACCTTATGGTGATAAACTGGAGCGGATGAAGCCCTTGTCCTGTAACTCATCCACTTGCTTCTTCAAATCTACTAGTTCTCTATTGTTCACCCTATAGACGTGTTGTGATATCAGCTCTGCGCTTGGCACCAAGTCTATAGAGAACTCTACATCTCTGTCTGGTGGCAACCCCGGTAACTCCTCCGGAAAGACGTACATATACTCTGCAATCAATGGATATGGCGGCTCCTTCTCTTCTACCATAGCTTCATAGAAGTATCCCTCGCTTTGCGCTACTGCTCCTCTGACGAAGTCAAAATTTGGCTCTCCTGGTGTCTGAAATAAAACTCTGCCTCCACAAAAATTGATACTAGCATGGTTCTTACTCAACCAATCCATCCCGAGCACTATATCGTAGCTCAGAAGTGGCATTATGAGTAGATACGTGCTCAATTCTCAACCTTTTAGAGAAATTCTCCGATCCTTGCAAACATCACTGACCAGGATAATGCCACCCCCAGTCGTGATCATATAAGTGCTCGCTAACGGTTCAGCCTCAAGATTATGCTTTAAAGTAAAAGATATAGAAACACTGCTATGTGAAGCACTGGAATCAAATAAAGCATGAGTTGAAAAATAATCAAGTAAGACTGAACCTAAGATGACATCACCAACTGGTTCTTCCTCCTCAACGGTCAAGACAAAAGCTTGCCCCTGCTGAGCACCTTTCTGCTGTTGCTGCTGCTGCTACGCGAACCTCTGTTGCTGGGTTGGTAAGCAGGTCCTCTCTGCTATCCCGCTGGTGGTATCGCAGGTGCTCTATGTACCTAAGCTCTGTCCTAAGCTGGACGATCTGGAGCTCTAGGACTAGTCCTCAACTGGTGGTTTCCTGATCGGCAGAACAAACACTAGCCCAATCTGATCCTGTACGTATCCCATTCATGTCCCAGTTTCTTATAGAATGGGCAAGAAATAGTCGGTTGTGCTGGCCTCTGAAACAGGTGTGCCTGATGTCCTGGTGCTCTAACTGGTGCGGTAACTACTGCCTCAATTGCTGGAAATGCCTCTGCTGTTGTTAAGTGAGGCCGCTTTGCTGGCCCCGCACTACCGCTAGCTCCCGAGGAATCTTTCATCCTTTTGGAGCCAAGCTCCAAATCATCCTTCGCCTGTTGTGCCTGTGCATGGATCTCCTCAAATATAATGGTGCGATGACCGCTAGTATGGGATTTGATCTTCCTGTTCAGACCCTTTCTGAACTTTCGGGCCTTTCCCCGAGGATTTTGTCCCTCTACAAAGGGACCCAATCTACAAAAGTTTGTCGCATACTCGTCCACCGTCATGTTGCCCTGGACAAGATACTGAAATTGGCTCTCTAGAGATCTTAGAGCCACATCTGAGAAGAACTTTTCCTTGAAGAGCTCCTTAAATGCTTCCCAAGTAAGTCCCGACACTAAGATCCTGGGGTCCGTCCTGAACCAAGTCAACGCAATGTCAAACATCATGCTTCTTGCGGCCTCTACCTATAACCTCTCTGGAATCTGCGCCAGCCGCAGGTTCCTCTCAATGTCTTCTATCCAATCATTAGCATACAGAATCCCCTCGGTCCCTTTAAAGTTCTTTGGCCATATCCTCTTGAAGTCTATGATAGTCCCTAGCCTCGGATCCTGCGGGGTAAACTGAGGTGGTGTCGTCTTTGGCTAGACTAAGGCGACTCTCTCGACTACGGTGAGTGCAATCTGGTAGGCATTCTCAATGCCCTACCTCATAACCTCTGACTGGCGCTCTTGTTCCTCCATCATCTACTGAAAGAGCGCAAACATCTGCGTCTGATCAACTGTGGGTGGTGGAGGTGGAAGCTTCTTTGATACTGTCAGTACTGTACTCTATACCGGAGGTGGAGCACCACCGAAAGCTGCTGCAGAAACGACCAGCTGGACCGGTGAAGCGGATCTCTAAACTAAAGCTGCTGGAATAGTGTCTGCTGGTATTGCCCTCAGAGGCGACGAAGTGACCGACTTCGCTGACACTGCGCCTGAGTGCTATGAATGAGTCTTCGGCGGTATCATGAAGACAAATTGAACAAAATTAGATACGATATCATCAAAGAAGGACAGATTTATTCAAAGTAAAGCAAGCAATCGAATTGATAAGGATTGCAAAGGTAAATAATTTGAAGTGTTCCTAGCTATGATTCAGTATACTCTCATCCTAGACCTATATCCTAAAGCAGGCTCGTACCCATACTCTAGGTGAGCACTACTACGATATCTCTCTACTTGTGACTCTTGACCTGCATGGGCCACCACTAAAAATGTGTCATGACCCGCACCCGGAATTACCATATAATCACACGTCTACAATATGAGTCTAGGCACAATACAACTCCAAAATAATATACATGCCAAATGTCTCAATCTCAATAAAAGTCTAATACAAGTCTAAACAATAAGTCTAAGCCTCCTCAGTATCTGGCACTAGGTCCTCCTTCTCTAAGGGAGTACCCTCTAATCGTACGTCGTCCTGCAATCCGTACGAAGTACATACCTCTAAAAGCAATTCCAAATACATAATAGAGCATATATGACAAGTAATAGAAAAAATACAAGCTAACTATAATAGAACATGGAAATGAACTAAAGCAAACATGTAATGAACTGGAAAATAAAGAACATGCAATATGGAATGACTTTAAGTAATAAAATAGATAACACTAGCTATTGTGCCTTGCAATGCAAGCCGTTATTTGATCGACTCGGGTTGAACACTAACATAAATGGTAACTCGATTATACGTGTGATATGTAATCGACATATACACTAGTACACTGGGGCTTGATCAATACTTATGGATCCAATCCCGACATGTTATGAGCACTAATATGGGCACACTGAACACGAGTAGTGTGTGAACACTAAGTATACTAAGTACACTAAAATTAATATATGATACACATGATAAAATACATATGACAGAGTATCCGCTGAACACGGTAGGGGCTAATAACTCATGACGGGATCCATCTAGTATCAGTCCGTGTATCCACTATGTAGGAATTAAGTATACAGTTCTAGAACAAGTTATATATACACTATCATAAAATAAAAACTAACAGAGAAATGTACTCGCCTCTAGTCCTAAGCAAAGGGTGTACCTCGATGCTCAAGCTGGTGTTAGACGATCCTATTTAGGAAAATCAAGTTAAATGGTGAATAAGAGATAAATGGGAAAAAATACACTAATGCATGCTTCTAGGTCCATTTCTAAGTCGAACTAGGGTTATACTAATTAATTGATTTATAACTAGCTAATACTAGCTTAGCTTATTACTAACTACTGACTCCACTGATACTTGCCTATGGTACTACCCACTGACTCTAATAAATACTAACTAGCTGATATAAACTAATATAGAGACTAACATATACTATATATAATTATAACTCCACTATAACATGCTAACTTATAATTCACACTGAAATCTAACCACTATAACTAACTGTTACTAGCCTTACTTGATAACTAATACCACTTAACTAGTATCAGTACACTAATATGAAAGTTACCTTAAGATACCAACTGATAACTCCTAGCTCTCTAACTATTATCACTAATACATAACCAATTAATCATCTATTATAGACAACTAACATATGTCAATAACTAATCATCTAACTACTCACTAACATGCAAACTAGTAGACAACTAATACCATATCACCAATACAACTGATGCTAGCTACTATTCAAATCCCCTTCATAAACTTGACAGAACCATTCTCCATAAGCCCCCAAGCAGCTGCTCACAAGCAGCTGCTGCTGCTCCTGCTTGTTGTTGCATCAAGCTTGCTACAAGCTCCTGCCACTACTGTTGTTTAATCCCTCTTCACAGAATATACCCGTTCACCAAGTACTATTGTCCTTTGTTTCCTCTTTATTTGGGGAAACCAACTGCTCAAGTGCCCCCAAACTGAATGCTACTGTATCAGTTAATACTATATTAAACCAAGCTGACCCCCCTCCCCCCAATCTACTGTCACACTATTTGGTTGTTGTGGCAACAATTCTTCCAGTGTTGCTAGTCAAGTCTGACCCGACCCCCAATCAATACTCTTACACCAAATACGTTCCTACACACACACACACACACACACACACACACATAAGTAGCTAATAACAATATGTATCCGCCTTATCTATGAACTCAAATGATACTCCATCACAACACAACAACTGATATCATCTATTTTCCCCTACTTTGGTGCTCGAACACTGCTGTGTATACTTTATTTCAGTTCACAATAGTCTCCCCCATACTACTGCTTCTGTAATTCTCACCTGCAGTCATTTTCCCCTCCTTTATGAACTGATACATTAAGTTCATCCATCCTCCTCCTCCCAGTCATTGCAAATCTCTTCCCTTTTAACAGTTAGCACCACCACCACCACTAACACATATAATCACACTCAATACAATAGCAACTACCACAACATCAATGACAACATCACAACCAACAATATCTTGTATAATATAATTATAGGTATATGTACATGCTCACAAATAATGTTGAGTACACACAATACACACTTTAGAAGTCATTTCCTCAAACACCTTGAGTGCACCACTAAAATACCTATGATACCCATCCAAACAAATGCCAAATTCCCAAATACTCTACAATATACACTCATACATATCCAGTACATTATTATATAACAAACGTAACTTGCTACAATGAGAATTGAGGAGCAATCGCACAAAACACCCAAAATTGAGCTTCGTATCACACCGTATCATGATACGGCCTACTCGTGTCCAATTATGGACATGTATCTAGTCTCAAAACCCTGATCTAAGTCTAATTAGATCTAATTTATCTCATAATACATAATTAATGTGTCAATCTCGTAATTCTCCTAAAATACATACAAAACCTATGTAGAATTCTCTATACACAACCAATTAGCCTAAAATGTGTTCCTATTGGTAGCCCTATACCATGGGGTCCTTCCTAATGGTTAAATATATAATTTAGGATCTAGAATAAAGAGGAATTCAGAATTTACTAATTGGAAGATGGATTCCCAATGAAAACACAATTGGACACGATCCGGACACGATCTCTCCACCAATGCTCCTTCTCCTTCGGCTCCTTTCTTCTCCAAGCTTCTAAGCTCCTTGAGGGATAAAAATGAGAGGAAATAAAGGAATTTAGGTTGAATTGATGAAGGAAAAGAAGTGAATTGGGGATCTATGAATTTGGGGATCTAAATTGAGTGTAAAATGAAGAGGAGAGAGAAGGAGAGCCCCCTCTTAATGGCCGGCCAGAATTCCCCCTCCCCAAGCTTCACACAATGTCTAATTTGCCCCCCCCCCTACTAGCTAATAATAGTAACTAATTAAGGAGGGCTATATTGGGAAATCTCTAGCTAATCTAATTAAGCTCTAATTCTCCTAATTATTTAGAAGGAATGGGTCTAGTTCATGTTGGGCTTACTAATTGTCATGACAAGTCTAATTGTATCACAAGTGTCAAGTCTAACTATTGGACTAGCCTTCTAACTATAAATAAATAATACTAGTCACAATTAATTATATAGCATACTAATAAATAAATAAATAAGCATCAATTAATATTTATAGCATACTAATATTAATATTTATTCCTAAAATTAAATACCAGTGCGAAATTACCAAAAAAACCCTAGTTGAAAAAGTGAGGGTGACAAGAACTTTTGTTTCAATGCGTGTTCTTCTACTTGTGCACTCTGTTGTTGTATTTTTTATATATATCATTATGCCTAGGCTTTGTGCGGGCGCACCTTACGCTCACATGACATCACGCCCAGGGGACGATTATCGATTCGGTGGAATCGAGGCATGACAACAGCTCTATTCTTCCTTTGAACTAACCTTATGTCCAGTATCCAATAGGGTTCAAGTAACATCTCTCTATATCTAGGTATTTTCGTTAGAATATCTACTCGACTTCCCACTTTTTTCTTGATTTAGAATAAATAAAAGACATAACGAATATGAGATTCATTTGGTAGGTCAAGTTTATAAGCTACAAGTCCAACTCTTTCCAAGACTTGATAGGGGTCAAAATACTTTGGAGAGAGTTTTTTTGGCCTCCTTTAAGCTACTAAAATCTGTATATATGGCTGGAAGTTCAAGTAAACCCAATTTCCCACTGCAAATTCTTTACTTGGTTCTATGTATATCAACTAACTTCTTTATTATGTCCTAAGCTCGAACTAGGTTGTGTTGGCTACCCTAGAGGGGATGAATAGGGTGAATGCAATAATTAACCAATAAAATCAATGCTAATCATTAAATAAAACTTAGCAAGCAAAAAATCAAAGTTTAAGAAGTTCAGGAATGTAAACACCGAGATGTATCCTGGTATCCTTCGTAGAAGGCAGTCAAGTACCAAAAACTCTTGTTAGGCTTTAATCCACTATTATCAGTAACAAAATATACCACGAGCTTTGATCTGAAGGGTTCGTCGACTTCTTACAACCACGAGCTTTGATTAGAAGAGCTTGCTGTCTTCTTATAACCACGAGTTTTAATCCGAAGAGCTCGCTGACTTCAAACACCGAAATAAAAATAACTTGGAATAATAAGCTTTAAAACTTGAACAGACTTCTAATTGAAACCGTGATTGGCACTAGAAGGGCGAGAGGTTGATTTTAGGAATAGGAAGATTAAATAGATCAGAATAGATAGGCAAGTGAAGATGAGTGAATAAGTAATTTTCAATGGAGAACTCAATGCCTATTTATAGTTTTTCAAAATGGGCACTGGGGACCGAATTCAGCCTAAACTTGGTGTTCCTAACATTCTGAATTTTGAACGTTGGACACCAGTTCTTCAGAAGGAACGAACAAATTTGAAACTTGGTCAATAAGGACCAAATTCGGCCCGAGTTCAGTGGGACCGAACTCAGCCCGAGTTCGGTCAGCCCAAGTTCAGCTACCTTTATGCCAGAATATTATGGATTTGGGTCAAGTTTGTTTTTGGTGGAGTGGGTCAGGTTTTTTTGGTGGACTAGGATCTGGTTAAGGTTTAGCTTCCTAGTGTCAGTACGACTCGATGTATAATGAATCCTATCAAAAAAATACATAATAAAATTTAAAATTGAGCAACATCTTGACGATGATAGTATCCAGCATTTAGCTTGGTTTTGCTTGTTCTTCTTCCTTTGTACGATGACGGCAGTTATCCAATGATAAACAGATTATAAAATTTGTATACCTTTCGGGGGCGAATCCCCTGAATCCCCAATAGGGGCACTGCCTCTCAACCCCCATCCGTTGACCGGGCAGTGGAACCCCCGTGTGCGTGGCCCCGGAGATGTCATAGGTGATTCATAGAAATCTTGTGGTATAACGTCATCTTTGACCCATCTTGATTTCTTCATTGTATATGTCCATTTTTTTAATTTGCTTTTCTACAAATACATATTAGACAAATAAAGCAATATGCGTAGTTGCAAGTGTGATATATTTCATACATATTTGGATAATACTAAGTTTTAAGTATTAACATTATAGTTATTGCATGACTATTAGTGATATTATAATGTTAAACTTAATCGATTAGCCATTTTCAAAAACTTAATTTAATCATTGGGCTAACATGATGTCTTTCAACAATTGTAATACATTATCCCTTAAACTTATTGCCTCAGCAACCTTTTTATCCTGAGCAATATCTAGAATATATATGAGCAAGTTTGGAGGATATCTGCCATAAACTGATCTAATTAGAGTTATTTTGGTAGAAGTATGTGTCACGATCCGCACTCGGATGATCGAGGCACGAGTACGTGGGTACGTCCATCCTAAGCTACAACATCAGCGGTAGAATATTGTCTAGACCTGAAGATCAATACAAGTATAACTAAATAACAATAAGTACTCAATCACAACAAGATAAAGGAAGATACGAATGAGGAAAGATAAATCCAAATATAATATCTAAAAATTTATCCAAGTCACAAATCTAGGAATCGAAATATTTACATACAAGCCAAATAAGTTCCAGAGACAAATTCGGTCAACTATCAAATAGAGTAAAACTAATAAAAGTAGTGAACTAAGAAATACTAAGTCTAGCCCTTTCAGAGAAGTCGAAGGTGCAAGAACAGTCTCAACTATAGCATCGTTCGAAGGTCCAAGAGTGTGGCAAAGCATTCTTGATATTGTCAAGATATCCAGTCAGGAGCGAAGCAAATACTATTACAACCATAAAAATACATAATGCATGTATAAATCTATTATGATAGAAACTGTACAAGCAATGAACTCTTGTAAAGGAAACAAATAGAGACAAGTAGAAGTATGAAACTAACAACATAGAACTGGCAATATGTAAGCAATAAAATAAACTCACAACAAAATAAACCAATAACTAGAACATGAATATCAAGAGATGACAAACTGATAATATCATGTGACATAGAATACATGGCTTGACATGTGAAGGCTAGGCTGAATTCGGCACGGAGTACGTGAGGTGTACGACTACTATCTATCGAATAGAAAAAATAGGATTTACCACATGTCTACTAGTGTATTCTTCCACCCAACTCTCTCTCATATGATCATTGAAAACTAGTAATCACAATATGGGACATGAGTCAAGAACCATAAAATAGATAGTCACTACTCATGAAGAATGGATAATCATGAACAACATTACGGATAAACATATGTCACGGATACGGATAGTCATGAATCAGAACACTGAGACTAATCATGACATGATAACACGAATCATAACTCGGGCTCACGTATCAAAACTCGGATGATCATGATGTCACAACACACATATTTAACTCAATCATGAATCAAGATAACCCGTCCATATGCACAAATCATAGTGTCAAAACCACTAGTAAGAAGAAATAACCTATATCATGTAAAGGTAAATCAATAATTGTAAAGTACTTGCCTATCGTCTGGAGCTGGTAGTATAAGTCAGAGCCTGTGCCGGAGTCCAAATAACCTATATTATTAGTTTACAATGTCAATAGGTGATTTGAAAGCAATAAGAATATTAACTACTAGGTTATTAGGTTTCTAAGTCAATTCTAGGTCAACTCTAGGTCAATTGAATTTATACTAGGTATGTATCTATTTTAGGTTCTCCAATATCTACTTGGTTTGGTATCTAGTCATCTAAACTATTACCAAGCCATTTTTAAGGTTATCTCTATGCATACCATATATATATATATATATATATATATATATATATATATATATATATATATATATATACCTTAACTATTTATATAGTAGCATAACCCAATACTTGGCGCTAAACAGTCTAGTATCTTGGTATCTTAATACCATGATACACTCTAGGATACTCTTTTGTAGCTCAACACTAGCACTTATACATAACACTAACCTACATATAACATACTAGGATACCTACTTGTATCAAGACACTAATATACCCAAGTATCTCACACCAATACCTTGCCCATGACACACACCCAATACCTTACTCACTTGATACTAACTCTAAGATACTCACTTGGATACTCACCTACTCACTCACTCATGCTCTTGGACACTCATTCACTTACTGGCACATTGATAACTGATACCACTCCCCATACTCTTGTTACACCACAAACATCTCTGGAATTGCAGATTACTCATTGATACAAAGTTCCCTGATATTGCCACAATCATATACTCATATATACTATGTTGGAAACATGCCCAGGTATCAGTGGTACAACCAAAAACCTACACATTACTGCATCTACTGTAGTTCTTTTGCACATCTGCTGCTACACACAGATCCACGTTGGGAATGCTACCCATTGTGCTACTTGCAGCTTGCAATCAGCTGCATGCCCTTGTTGTTGTGCAAACTGTAATTTGCTACAGTCCAAGATACTGCAAACTACTACTCGTACCAAGGATACCCCTCAAATGTTGCTGTTGTGCTAGTGCAGCACTCGTAACTTGCAGTATGTTGCTGCATGCTGCCAAGCTCCTACTGCTTTGTGCAGGATGCAGCAAGCTGCCTAAACACATGTTGGACTCCTACTGCCAAGCCTGTGCAGACCCCCTTAACCCCTCACTGCTTTTATACAGACCCAGGTATTCCCTATACTGCAGACACCTGAATACACACCCTTCCATCACTGTTATCACTCACATACTACTAACTTAATCACCTACACTACTGTACATAACACTGATTCACATGCTAGTACTAATTTTGACACTAACCCTGCTATAAACTACAATACTTACTGCATGTTCTGACTACTGCTCTGCATACTTACTGTCACGACCAGATTTCGTAGAATCGTTGAGGCGTCCCCTGAATCATGACCACTGTGCGGGCCTGGGTTACGCCCGCACAAGGCTTTAATGATTTGCATAACAAGCACATATTCAGAGTACGCAGATAAATTGAAACACAGATTTGAAACATGGAAAAGTTCTCTTTATTGATAATGAACATCTATTATAAACTCTTGAACGAGTCAGCTAATATGCCGCACGGGCTTACAAAAGTGTTGACTCAAAATGAGATAGCAGTCTTGTACATTACATCCCTTTATAAACTTCAAAATGATAAAGACCTCCGGGCTGGAGGACGGCTTTGCCACGGAGCTGCATTGTGTATATAGAGGTGCAAGCTCCTTTCTTCAAGTACTTCAAAAGCGGCGCGATCAGGATGCGCCAACAGCTGGACTGGATCGGGAAGATGACTTCGGCTCCTCGCTCGGTTCGCCTTAGTGCGGAGAACCTGTTTCAACGAGGGTCAGCATGTCAAAACATACTGGTGAAGGCGATCTAACCGAACTATACCAATCAACACATTGTTTTAATAAAGCATGCATGTTTTTGTGGGTTTCTATCTTGCCTTAGTTCATTTATAAGCAACAGTATATATGTATGATACTGAAATAAACTTGCCACCGTTAGGTAGATTTTACCTGTCCGCCTGAACTACCTGCACAATACTTACCATGCCTTCGCTGCCACGAAGACACAAGTTAGTTTGCAACAGGTTTAAATATACAAGATGATCACTAGCATGATTGCCATAATAGACATAGTCAATGACGAGGATGGTTTGCAGCTGCAAGTACGTGAGGTGCTGCATACCATCCCGTCCAAGAACGTGAGACTAAACGTGAGTTCCATCCAGAGCCAAAACGGTGCCAGTGCCCTAGCAGCCGCTCGCAGGAACTATACCTTGTGCACAAGTTGTCCATGATCTATTTGTTAAATATTATGCACTTCAGGCAACACGAGTACGAGGCATATCCATAATTGTTAAACATTCATGCACTTCAGGCAACACGAGTACGAGACAAGTAAGTACAAGACAAGCAATAATTCATGATTTATTCCTTAAACGAACAAGCATGCAATTTAGTATCCGTTCGTAAAGTTTATTGACAAGCATAATGAACCAAGTCTATTCCCTTTTATCTTAGTATCTTTTAGTTATTACTTGGTATCGTTTGATCAGGGTAAAGGAGAATGCAAGATTTTTAGGGTGTGAAGCTTGGAAGCAGGGCTAGCTAATCGGGTTGGTAGCCACTCACTTAGATGGTTGGAAGGGAGAAGGAAAGAGGCGCTTCACGACTCCGCTCGCAAGCCGCCTACTGCTCGTTCACCTGCATCACGAACAGCTCGATCAATACTTCTTCCACTCTTTCCAATCTCGAAATTGAAGTGTAGTTCAATAAACGAAAACAATGAAACTCATCGAAACCGTTCAAGGAAAACAAGCAAATCCCAAAACCAACTCAAAGCACAAAAGCAACAAGCGACATCGAAATCTGAGGCAATAAAAGATAGCAGCGGAGAGGTCCCTCCTGACTCTGCCGCTAAGTCGATCCCAGGGGCACGGTCCACTGAATATGGGAATCGATTCCGAAGAAATAAATCTATAATGAGGATGAGTTCTTGTTTCAATCTATCCCGATCGAACGATACCGTCTTATATTTCTTATCCATGCTCTCCGCACCGGGAGAACGGGGCACTACATCCTACCAACTAATTGAAAGTTTTGTCCCGAAACTTAGAATAGAACCTACCATCAGGGAACGTTACATTGGGGATGTCGAGCAGAGTATTTGGGGCAGTCCCGAATTTTGTGATTCGCATCGCCACAAAGGAGACATAACCCTTGTTTCAGGTGACATTCGTTGGAAATGTGTCCCGGCTTTTTACAAAAGTGACATGTTTTGACCCAATCCACTTTCTGCTTCCCGCCGTCATTGTAACGCTTTGCAGCGTTGTTTCTTCTCTCGTTGCTTTAGCGTTTGTGATTGTAGGTATGCACAGCGCCGGCAGGAACGTGAGGATATTGTGGTTCAAGTGATAGAGCGTGATTCGTGACTTCACGCATTGTACGATACTGATGAACGACTACATACGCATGGATGGCAGGGCATAGTCTACCTTCAAACTTTCTTGCTCGACTCGCTACATTAGGTAAATAGGCCCTAGCGAATTTGGAGAGTCGGTTAAATTCGGCAGAGTACTGTTTGACTGTCATGCTGCCTTGTCTCAGTTGCATGAACTCGTTTTCCATTTGACGTTGTACTGGCGGGGGTATAAACTCCTCTTCGAACGCGACACAAAAATTTGTCCACGAGATCGCCTCCTCTCCGTGATTAAATTAGAGAGATCGTCGATGCACGTTCCACCAATTGTGTGCGTTGAGGCGGAGCTGTAGTTGCGCGCAGACGACGCGCTTCTCTTCGGGGACCTCTAGCAAAGCGAAGTGGTCTTCAAGTTCGGCCAACCAATCTAGAGCTACGACTGGGTCCTCAGTCCCGTTGAATGGGGTGTTGCAGACTTTCTTGAAGTGGCCAAAGTCGAAGGCAGTCACGTCCCTCGGCCTTAGAATTTGCGAAGTTTCTACTTCAAGCACGGGCTGTTCCACCAGAGTCGTTGCTGTTGCAGCAGAATAGTTGGAAGCCAAAGTCTGAACGATCTGTTGCAGGGCATCCACCTGCTTCTGTTGGACTGAGAATCGTGCTTCTATATTGTCTTGAAACTTGAGCTGACTCCCCCCCGCCCGCTTCTCGGCCCGTTCATAGCGAGCCTCGTCCCTTTGTTGGTTTGCCTCCAACATCTGCAACATTTGCTGGACGGGATCGATGCTTGGCATGGCTCGCTGTCACTCTGAACTTCTCGAAGTGCCCGAACTACTTCCTTGGTCGTGTGTTTCGTCCGGTGCTTGCGCTGTGGTTTGCGCTGGTGCCATTCCTTCAAAAGAAGGTAAATTACATTAGGATCATAATGTATTATGGACTTATTGCATGAACGTATCTCATTTTGGCCTAGCGAGTTCAAGAGTTCGCACAGGAATTTGATCGTTAAAGAAACTTTTCCAGTACGAAAGTCTAAGGAACTTGAATTTGTGCTCTGATACCATTATGTCATGACCCGATTCCGTAGAATCGTTAAGGCGTCCCCCGAATCATGACCGCCGTGCTGGCCTGGAGTTGCGCCCGCACAAGGCTTTAATGATTTGCATAACAAGCACATATTCAGAGTACGCAGATAAATTGAAACACAGATTTGAAACATGGAAAAGTTCTCTTTATTGATAATGAACATCTATTATAAACTCTTGAACGAGTCAGCTAATATGCCGCACGGGCTTACAAAAGTGTGGACTCAAAATAAGATAGCAGTCATGTACATTACATCCCTTTATAAACTTCAAAATGATAAAGACCTCCGGGCTGGAGGACGGCTTTGCCACGGAGCTGCATTGTGTATATAGAGGTGCAAGCTCCTTTCTTCAAGTACTTCAAAAGCGGCACGATCAGGATGCGCCAACAGTTAGACTGGATCGGGAAGATGACTTTGGCTCCTCGCTCGGTTGGCCTTAATGCGGAGAACCTGTTTCAACGAGGGTCAGCATGTCAAAATATACTGGTGAAGGCGAGCTAACCGAACTATACCAATCAACACGTTGTTTTAATGAAGCATGCATATTTTTGTGGGTTTCTATCTTGCCTTAGTTTATTTACAAGCAACAGTATATATGTATGATACTGAAATAAACTTGCCACCGTTAGGTGGATTTTACCTGCCCGCCTGAACCACCTGCACAATACTTATCATGCCTTCCCTGCCACGAAGACACAAGTTAGTTTGCAACAGGTTTAAATATACAAGATGATCACTGGCATGATTGCCATAATGGACATAGTCAATGACGAGGATGGTTTGCAACTGCAAGTACGTTAGGTGCTGCATACCATCCCGTCCAAGAACGTGAGACTAAATGTGAGTTTCGTCCGGAGCCGGAATGGTACCAGTGCCCCAGCAGCCGCCCGCGGGAACTATACCTTGTGCACAAGTTGTCCATGATATATTTGTTAAACATTATGCACTTCAGGCAACACGAGTACGAGGCATATCCATAATTGTTAAATATTCATGCACTTCAGGCAATACGAGTACGAGACAAGTAAGTACAAGACAAGCAATAATTCATGATTTATTCCTCAAACGAACAAGCATGCAATTTAGTATCCGTTCGTGAAGTTTATTGACAAGCATAATGAACCAAGTCTATTCCCTTTTATCTTGGTATCTTTTAGTTATTACTTGGTATCGTTTGATCGGGACAAAGAAGAATGCAAGATTTTTAGGGTGTGAAGCTTGGAAGCAGGGCTAGCTAATCGGGTTGGTAGCCACTCACTTAGATGGTTGGAAGGGAGAAGGAAAGAGGCGCTTCACGACTCCGCTAGCAAGCCGCCTACTGCTCGTTCACCTACATCACGAACAGCTCGATCAATACTTCTTTCACTCTTTCCAATCTCGAAATTGAAGTCCAGTTCAATGAAGTAAAACAATAAAACTCATCGAAACCATTCAAGAAAAACAAGCAAATCCCAAAATTAACTCAAAGCACGAAAGCAACAAGCGACATCGAAATCCGAGGCAATAAAAGATAGCAGCGGAGAGGTCCCTCCTGACTCTGCCGCTAAGTCGATCCCGGGGGCACGGTCCACTGAATATGGGAATCAATTTCGAAGAAATAAATCCATAATGAGGACGAGTTCTTGTTTCAATCTATCCCGATCGAACGATATCGTCTTGTATTTCTTAGCCGCGCTCTCCGCACCGGGAGAACGGGGTGCTACACTTACAAACACAGACACACACATGCATCCTAACACTCTCTAACACACACTCAACACTAAAAATTATTTCCCCCACCCTCTCTCTACACTCAAATGAACACAAACACACACCAATAAACATAATATATATATATATATATATATATATATATATATATATATATATATATATATATATATATATATATATATATATATATATATACACCCATATGTATTACATGTTACACAAGTATCACACTCAATACCATGGTATACCCTATGATACCCCTCACCACACCAAATAAACAATGATACCATAAACCAATACCAATTGGAACACCAAATATATATGGAATAATTAGATCTAATGCAATCTATAAAGAATCGACACAAATAGGCACCAAATTACACAAATTACCAAATCTAGCCTTACATATTATGACGTATCATTACACGAACTTTATCCTATTGTGGACACTAGGACACAAGCACAATCCAAATTGGACACAAAATTCTCTTTGGAAACACAACACAAACACTTGGTTGACACAAATTCGTAATTCCACCAAATTGACTAAAAAATATATGGATCTACTAGGAAAAGGCTCTCTACCACCTAATTTACCACCTATAAGTTTGGATATAACTATTGGTATATTTCTATGGGTTCAATTTGGGTTTCTAGCATATAAATTAGGGGAAAAGAGAGAATTACCTATTAGGAGTTGTCCCAATAAAAATCTACAAATTTGGACACGAAGAGGATGAATTGGACACGATCCTCCTAGCTTTGTCTCCTCTCCATGCTCTTTCTTGTGCTCCAAAGCCCTAGGCCTCTATTGGAAAGGGAATTAAGTAAAAATTGAGTAATTAGAAGTGGAAATTAGTTGAAAATGGGGGTGCCTTGATGGAGAAGAATACTTGAGGAAGAAGAAGGTATTTTGGTGGAGAAAAACAAAATAAATGTGATGAAGAGGGGGCGACCATGTAATTGGGCATGGGATGTTGGTTTATTCACAAGTTTGCCACTCCACTCACCTAATTTGAATTCTAGATCTAATGGAAAAGAAATCAATTGGCTATGGAGGGAATCTAATTAGTTAGGAGAAAATAATCTGTCCATGACTAAATAATATAATTAACTCTAAACTAACTAATAAATTTAATATAACTAATATTATTAGCAACCAAAAATAAGTTGACAAAAATACCCCTAACATAAGTTTAGGTAGTTAAAGTATGCTAATTGGTATTAAACCAATATTCAGCCTAGGATAATTAGTGACTCCACTCCTTAGGTCTATGGCTGCAAATACACCTCAAATATCCTTCAATACACATATTTGTTACCTCAATTTATACATCAGCTTGAGGATGATATGCAGTATTGTATTTGAAATGAGTGCCCTAGAGTTTGTAGAATTTCTTCAAAAATTGGCTAGTAAATATAGCATCCCTATTAGACAAAACTAATTTGGTCATGCCATATAGTTTGAACACACCATCCAAGAAACTTTAGCTACCATAGAATCAATGTAAAGATGACTTAATAAAAAAAATTGGATGTATTTTGTTAGCCTATCAACCACTATTAATATAATGGTCTTATGATGGATCTTTGGTAATCCTTCTATCAAATCCATAGAAATATTCTCCCAAATGCTCTCAAGACCGTGTAGGGGTTTTAACAACCATGTAGGGCAAAATTTTCATCTTTGTTTCTCTATCAATATTCATAAGCCCTGATATAGTTTTGTACATCCCTCTTCATTCCCTTCCAATATCAAACATTCTTTAGTCTATGTAGAATCTCCACAATCATGAAAGCCCTACACTTAACATGTTTGATGTTCCTTTAGCTTAGTAGCACCAAACTCAGAATTTGGATCCACTAAATGTAATGACCCGCTCCACATCAATACAGATAGCCGATTCAAATGGCACATGTGCGACGACCCGACCCACCTTGCTCTGCAAGAAGACTCACTTGAGGCAAATGATGCAAACTTGGCCCTTCAGGAGTTCAGACATAGACTTTTAAAGATGTGCTCGTAGTATCGCTCGGTCGAGGCGAATCATCGCTAAAGTGTGTGGCTACAATGAACATATCTTTGCTTAGCATGCACACTTAAAAATACGGATGATACATGCTAGTCGCTAGGCAAATCACCATTGCATGATAATAAGAATACAACACACCTAGTTAAGGTAATAATCCCATCTTGTGTTGCTTGTGTTAGAATATGGAAATGAAACTTGGCTTATAGTTAGACCCCCACATGCTACCTTAGCTCCGTGCAAGTATACTCTATTTTATTGTCTATAACTGATCGAGTTGATGTCCTTATGCTATCTATCTTATATGAAAGGCTTGTTACAGAGATAATGCCACGGTATGAAAGCACAACATAGAACATGGTTCACCTATCTGAGGTAGAAGGACTATCAAATAGTCATTTTTGAGCCAAGTAATAGAAATATAAAAAGGCTTCGGGACCTTTGGGTCGCCAAGGAAACTTTCAAAATGGGAGCTACAATAAGTAGTAAAAATATCACCTTAACTGTGCATTAAAAAGAACACACGGGATAATACGATGATTAGAATGTACGTACTATTCTATAAACTTATATTGAATCATTTGAATCAGATAGACTTTGCTATGGAGCTATACTGAATCAATGTATTCCAATTATGTTTCTTGAAATGCCTCGCATGTAAACTTAGTGTATAGATCATCAACAACCTATGTACAGGCTTATGGTTCCTACGGACGGTGCACCGGGACATCGAGGCCGATTCGAACCGGTCAGGAACATGCTGATAGTCATTTTCTTCGGAAGGGAAGGCGTGTAGTAGGGCCTGCTACCAGCGTTGCATCCTATTCCCTTGTCGAGACTATAATTTGTCCATGGCAGCTGCTCAGGTCATAAGACCAAATATATATCGTAAAGTATATTGCATACGTGGTAGCAACCCACGTATGGGCTCGTATGGACTTGAGGCAAGTAACAGATGCACGACACACTCTGCATGCAGATCATTAATTAAACCAAGTAATCGGAACCTCTAAACACACTTTAATAATCTGAGTATAAGACATCTAAGAAATCTGAACAGCTTAAGTATAATACATGTGTATAACCTGGATCAGAAATACGTTAGTAACACTTGTGTTTGCTTATGCGATTCTTGGTTTTTCTTATAAATATTCGTATTTGGTTGACTTTGGTACGTAATTGGACAGGGAAGGATGAATGGTAAGTTGGTAAGTGTTTTCGTATTTCTCTTATGTCGTACGGCGCATTGCCACAAGAGTTAGGCTTTATATGTTATGCCATAAAACTGATCCTAAGGCAAGACTAGAAAGATAACTTTATAGATGATGCACAGAACTAATATAACATGTTTGGATTTGTCAAGTGGACGAGAAGCCTACCCATTGTAACACTCCGTTCCGTTCAAGCGGACTGCCGACTCAATCGGTAATAGTGCAACTGTCCCGACCCGCCTTGCCTCAAAGAGAAGCAAAAGATATCCAGACTTGTCCCTACAGGAATCCGGCTTGGACTTTCAGAGGCTCACTTGACGTATCGCTCTACCGAGGCGAATCATCGCTAAGGTGGGTGGCTACGGTGAACTTGTCTTTGCTTAGCCAGCACACATAAAATCTGGAATATTTATGCTAGTCGCTAGGTGAATCACCCCCTGCATGATAATAAATCCAACGCACCTAGCTAAGAAAATAATCCTAACTTGTATTGCTTGCTAGAACATGGAAAATGAAATACTGCTTATATATGTTCAGACCCTCGCATGCTAAGTCCCTTAACGGTTTCAACTCTCGGCTTACCTTCGGGTCTGAGCAACGTGCCTGCTTATGTTCCTTAGAAACGCATGCTTGTCTGCTTAAATGTTGCCATGTTTTCATCCAAACCCCGGAAGACTACTACGTAGTCGTTCTGTGCCTGAATAAACCTGCAAGTATCCGGGACCGTCAGGTCATCTAAGGCAATCCCCGAACCAGGGGAATGCACTAAGCAAGAATAAATACTGAACGTGAATCACACTTGAATGATAATCATGCTATGTATGCATCTGAACGAGGATCTTGTTATGTACTGATGGAATCCCAGCTCGTGGAGCAATATGCTCGTTCAGATTAAGTTTAAGTTTCATGATTATCATGTCAAGCTATGGAATATGGATAGACCCTGACCTGCATTGTCGCGGACAGCTTGTGCACAAGATATGTTATGTTGAGTTCCGCGGACGGTCACTGGGGCACTGGGACCGATCCGATCCGGACGGAACGTATGTATAGTCGTATGTTACCCGGCAAGTGTTATGCGACGGGGCTCGCCACCCGCATTGTACATCGCTTTGCCCTGAGACTATAACTGTCCTTTATGGCTATGCCAGCGACATTATGTTTATATAGATAAGTTATCCTCGCTTAGCGGCTATCCGCGTGCGAGTTACTGCATCGCATCAAGAACAACTGAACACCTGAACGATCATGTTAAAACGACCCTCGTGTATGCATATGCTATACTCCTGAATGTTTATACTTGCCCGTGCATGAATTAACAATGTTTGCCTTGGACAGGGAAGGAAATGGTAAGTTGGTAAGTCTCGCCGTGTTTCCTCAAACATCGCAAGGCGCACTGCCCGACACGTTAGGCTATTCAATGTTTGCATAAAACTGATCCTAAGGCAACTAGAAAGACAACTTAATAGTTGTGCACGAAACCTGTATTACGTGTTTGGATTTGTCGAGCGGGCGAGTAGCTTCCCCACCAGTGCATTCAATGTACTGATAATCCACCAGTTTGTACGCAGGGTGCGGGAGAACCTCGTTCAGTGCGGATGCCTCCAACGTGCGTGCTTAGGCGTGGAGATCACTCCGAAGCAACGGTGCGTCCGGGACTGAAGCACATATACAAGACATAATATTGTGAACATAGCCCGAACTCGCCTGATCATCGCCTGAACAAACATTCCATAAATGTAGCCACTTGGCACGCTTTTATGTTTCAGAGAGAGAGGCTTGAGCGACTTGTAATCTCGGCTATACGCCGCCTGTAACACATGTTCATATCAATAAAAGAGCTTGCTTTACTTCAACTTGTGTTTCAATGCTTCCGCTATATTTGTCGACTCAGAGAACTTGTTACCGAATCGCTATGCGTTCATGACTCCGCTGCACTCGGACAATCTGTGCGACTCTGTGGCTTAGAACTCTTACCGCCAGCCAATGAATCACGGCCTTGCACGGGCGCGGTTCACGCTCGTGCGGCATCACGCCCGGATGGGTCAAGCGATCGTTCCGCGGGAGCGCTGACGAGGGTGATTCCCGCTTAGCGGGAACGGCCGATTTGCCTGCGGGAGATCGGGACGTGACATGTTGGTATCAGAGCCTGGCTTCTACGCCTTTGGACTTCGATTTGATATCTCTGTTTCGAAAGCTCGTTCGTAGGTTATGTGCACGCTCTCTCTCAATGCCTCGATGGGATGTTCCAACAATAAGTCTAAGTACTTTCAAAATATGTTTTGAAAGATATTCTTGCTTGTCTGGTTGTATGCTGCGAGTGGCCTTTGTGCCAACCTGTGCGAACCCTTGAGAGTATCGCTAGTAGCTTGTCCGATTTTTACTAACTCTAAGTTTGGTTGAATGCATCTATTCGAGGGATGCCTTGAACTAGTGCACCATCCAAGACTTAGGAAAAGGTGAAACTCGAGTGCTGAGACTTCGCTATCACTGAGCTGGTTGACGTGCTCACGCTAGAGGGTACCTTCGAAAGTGCGCACGATCCAGTCTAAGCGATATGCTGATTTCGATGCTTGTGCAAGTGAATCTCCAAATGAACAAGTGCAACGACTTGTCTAGGATTGCCTCAACCCTAGATCACTGCTTGTCCTTAGTAAGTCTCGAGGACGAGACTTTTTCTAAGTTGGGTAGGATGTAACACCCCGTTCCGTTCAAGCGGACTGCCGCTCAATCGGCAATAGTGCAACTGTCCCGACCCGCCTTGCCTCAAAGAGAAGCAAAAGATATCCAGACTTGTCCCTACAGGAATCCGGCTTGGACTTTCAGAGGCTCACTTGACGTATCGCTCTACCGAGGTGAATCATCGCTAAGGTGGGTGGCTACGGTGAACTTGTCTTTGCTTAGCCAGCACACATAAAATCTGGAATATTTATGCTAGTCGCTAGGTGAATCACCCCCTGCATGCTAATAAATCCAACGTACCTAGCTAAGGGAATAATCCCAACTTGTATTGCTTGCTAGAACATGGAAAATGAAATACTGCTTATATATGTTCAGACCCTCGCATGCTAAGTCCCTTAATGGTTTCAACTCTCGGCTTACCTTCGGGTCCGAGCAACGTGCCTGCTTATGTTCCTTAGAAACGCATGCTTGTCTGCTTAAATGTTGCCATATTTTCATCCAAACCCCGGAAGACTACTACGTAGTCGTTCTGTGCCTGAATAAACCTACAAGTATCCGGGACCGTCAGGTCATCTAAGGCAATCCCCGAACCAGGGGAATGCACTAAGCAAGAATAAATACTGAACGTGAATCACACTTGAATGATAATCATGCTATGTATGCATCTGAACGAGGATCGTGTTATGTACTGATGGAATCCCAGCTCGTGGAGCAATATGCTCGTTCAGATTAAGTTTAAGTTTCATGATTATCATGTCAAGCTATGGAATATGGATAGACCCTGACCTGCATTGTCGCGGACAACTTGTGCACAAGATATGTTATGTTGAGTTCCGCGGACGGTCACTGGGGCACTGGGACCGATCCGATCCGGACGGAACGTATGTATAGTCGTATGTTACCCGACAAGTATTATGCGACGAGGCTCGCCACCCGCGTTGTACGTCGCTTCGCCCTGAGACTATAACCGTCCTTTATGGCTATGCCAGCGACATTATATTTATATAGATAAGTCATCCTCGCTTAGCGGCTATCCGCGTGCGAGTTACTGCATCGCATCAAGAACAACTGAACACCTGAATGATCATGTTAAAATGACCCTCGTGTATGCATATGCTATGCTCCTGAATGTTTATACTTGCCCGTGCATGAATTAACAATGTTTGCCTTGGACAGGGAAGGAAATGGTAAGTTGGTATGTCTCGCCGTGTTTTCTCAAACATCGCACGGCGTACTGCCCGACACGTTAGGCTATTCAATGTTTGCATAAAACTGATCCTAAGGCAACTAGAAAGATAACTTAATAGTTGTGCACGAAACCTGTATTACGTGTTTGGATTTGTCGAGCGGGCAAGTAGCTTCCCCACCAGTGCATTCAATGTACTGATAATCCACCAGTTTGTACGCAGGGTGCGGGAGAACCTCGTTCGGTGCGGACGCCTCCAACGTGCGTGCTTAGGCGTGGAGATCACTCCGAAGCAACGGTGCGTCCGGGACTGAAGCACATATACAAGACATAATGTTGTGAACATAGCCCGAACTCGCCTGATTATCGCCTGAACAAACATTCCACAAATGTAGCCACTTGGCACGCTTTTATGTTTCAGAGAGAGAGGCTTGAGCGACTTATAATCTCGGCTATACGCCGCCTGTAACACATGTTCATATCAATAAAAGAGCTTGCTTTACTTTAACTTGTGTTTCAATGCTTCCGCTATATTTGTCGACTCAGAGAACTTGTTACCGAATCGCTATGCGTTCATGACTCCGCTGCACTCGGACAATCTGTACGACTCTGTGGCTTAGAACTCTTACCGCCAGCCAATGAATCATGGCCTTGCACGGGCGCGGTTCACGCTCGTGCGGCATCACGCCCAGATGGGTCAAGCGATCGTTCCGCGGGAGCGCTGGCGAGGGTGATTCCCGCCTAGCGGGAACGGCCGATTTGCCTGCGGGAGATCGGGGCGTGACACCCATCAGTGCATTCATGTACTGATAACCCACTAGATTGCTTGTAGAGTGCGAGAGAACCACGTTCAGTATGGAGTATCCCCTCATGCGCGATAAGGTATAGAGTTTGTTCTGGAACCTTGGAGTATTGCGTATGGAGCTAAAGCACATATACATAACATAATGTTGGAACATCGCCTATGTATCATCCCAAGTTGTAAGCCGCTTGTCACACCTTTATTGTTAGAGAGAGAGAGAGAGAGGTTGAGCAACTTATAATCTTGGTCTAGCGCCACTTGTAACCTTATTCATTATCAATAAAGAGCTTTTTTATGTATCATACTTGTGTTTATTCTATGCTTCCGCTATATCAACTTTGGAACTAGTTATCGAACGTTTGTTTACTCGTGTCGTTCAAGTATCCGATGCAATGGAGACTACCTGTGCGACTATGTGGCTTAGCCATTTTATCGCCTATTCGGATCATGGCCTTGCACGGGTGTAGCTTGTATTTGTGCGATATCACCTCCGGATGGGAACGAACGTCCTGCGGGAGCGCTGACGCGATAATTCACGCCTAGCAGGGACGACCGATCCTACGGGAGATCTGGGCATGACCTATTAGACCAGAGCATGGCTTTACGTCCTTGGACTTCGATCGATTCTCTCAGTTTTGAAAGCTCATTCGTGGTTTCTGTACAAAATACTCTCTCTCAATATTCCAAATAGATGTTCCATACAATAAGTCTAATTATTTTTGAAAGTGCATATGAATGATATGATTTGCTTGAACAGGATTATGATGCGAAGGCCTTTGTGCCGAACTGGGTCAGACTTTATGGGAATAGACTCGTTCTAGAATTGCATGTTATGTGTGAAACTGAATGCCCATACGTGATTACCCAGCGGGTTTGTGTACGAGACTAGAATATCGTTCGAACGGGATAACTATATACACAGCCTTTCGGTTAAGTTGTGTTGGGTATTACGCACCAAGACCCTTTGGTGCGAGCAAGTTTGCGAGCGAGATTGGAATATATTTTAGGAAAGAATAAGTCAGACTTAGAATGATAACCGATAGAAACGTTATTAGATTATAGTTAAGGCAAATCTAGGGAGTCGTGCCTGGGTTTCGTGATATAGTTCGAACAGATACTTGAGTCAATAAGTTACGACTTAATAGTTTGTGTGAATGACTATCGATAGAGGTATATAATATATCAAGATTTTTGAGGCAACGCATATTGATTGTGCTTAATTATGGAACGAGTTGGATGGATTGATGTGAACACAATTGAGAATTTAATTGGATGACTCAATTTCTAAGTGGTGTATGCAATAGCTAGGGAATGAATAAGCGATTTAAAGATTCGTAGAGTATTAGCTCGAATCCTGAGTGGTGTACTGATCATTTTAGAAATATTAGAGCAAATCGAGGATTTTGGGATAGCCAACGAGTCTAGAAGCAAGCAACTTTATTGTACACAGCCTTAGTATAAGTAATGCCTAGCAAGTAAGCGAATTCGAAAGAATCATGCGAGATTTTATTCGATCAAGTTAGAATGCGTTGAGCAAATGATAAGGCTTATATCGGATAAAAATACAGAGTATTGAAATCAATATCTGGGTCGAGGAAATTTATTAAATCGTACGCCTGATTTCAAATTAAATCAAAAGAATTAAAACTTGAGTTGAGATGGAATAATCGAGGATGCTATCGGAGTTAGTGCAATTTGATATAATGGCGCGAACGAAGGATAGCGCGCACAAAAAATTTGGATTGAGTAGGATATTGCTTGATAGAATTTAGCTTGAGTACGAATGTTATGGTTTTAAATTTTGAAGACTTGATACGATATCGATAAGTTTGAAGATAGCATGGACTGATACAAGTTAGCAAATTTGTCGTTCAATGATTGAGGTAGGCAATAACAAACTTAATCTTGATTTGGACAAACGATCTTGAATCTAGTTTGAAAGATAACACTCGATATCAGGCCCGGATATGAACGATTATCCCGCGGGAGCGCTGATATGGTAATTTCACGTCCAGCGGGGATGATCGAACTCGCGAAAATATGTCCGATTATTATTCAGACAAACTCGATGAATGGAACGTATCGAAGGTGGATAGACTTTGGCTAGAGAAATTAAATTTATTTGTTTGAGGAATGCTAGAAATAGACTATGGATTGATTGAACAATAATATTGAAGTTGGACAAAATGGTTAGGCAATTTATGATCACGACATGAACGGTTATTATATGAACCTAACTTGGTGGATTAGTATATAACTTGGATGAAATGAAGTATAAAGATAAGATGTCTTGATTGTTTCGATAATAACCATAATGTTTGACATTCTTGTCTTGTGCGAGTGTAACTCCTTGCTCGTATATGAGTCACGTCCGGATTAGGACGATTATCCCGCAAGAGCATTAGCGTGATAATTTCACGTCCATCCGGGGTGATCGAACTTGCTGGAGACAGGAGCATGACAATTAAAGGATCATTTTGACTTATGGTTCGACACAATAAGGCGAGTTTGAGGATACAAGTTATCACTACCACATTTTCTAGGAAAGGATATTTTGGTAATTTCATAATTAATTACATATTTTGCATGATAAATAATTATTTATTGTATTATTTGTTTATTGTTAAATGCTAGTTTATTATTTTGTACTTGTGTTAGTGGACCTAACTAGTTTAGTTTAGACTCATAGACCAATATTTATTATTAGTTAGAACTGAGCCCAATTAGAAGCCCATTGATTAGTAGGATGATTAACTTAATTAAACCATTAGACTAGAACCTTTCCACCTTAATTATTTCTTTATGAGAGGCACCAAGGGGTATAACGGACATTACATAGTAGCTTGAGGGAGGGGCCAAAGGTACCGGCAACATAAAAGAGGGGGAGAAATTTCTTTCTCCTCTTTTTTATTTTAAATCTAGATTTAGAATTTTTCTCAACCAAATTCCTTCATTTTCACATCAATTCTCTACCAAATTTCTTTCCAATTCCTTCCCAAATCACCATTGGAGACTAGTAGAGCAAGGATCTAGAAGGAGGAAGCAAGGATCTACAAAGAGGAGCAAGGATCTACAAGTTGAAGGCAAATTTTATCAAATTTAGAGGTTGCATTGGGAATCCATCTCCCAATAGGTATAATTCAGTTTTTTCTCTTTAATTAGGTTCTAAATATGAGTTTTAACTATGAGAAACCATCCCATATGCATAGGCTACCTATAGGAATTGGAATTAGGTTCATAGGAGGTCTATTGAGAAAGTTATGGTATTTTTTTGTGTCAATTTTGGGGGAATTCTGAGATTGACACTTGTTGTATTTGTCAATTGGTCATATAGACCAAATTGACATGTGTTTGTTTGTTTGTGTGTAGCTAGTATCGTATCCATAATTGGATACGTGTAGGTCGTATCCTAACAATTTGGTGATACATGTTGATTTGGGGGGTTTTCCTCTGACACGGAGTTTTGTGCATGTCACATTTTGACACAGACATGTAGATGTGTAATTGACTCTTAGTATTGTTCATATATATTATTTTAGACTTGCTAGTGTCCTTCGGGATACGTTTGGTTATGAGGTGGAATCGTATCGCAAGCGTATTATAGATCTAGTGTGATACGGGTGCGATGCACTCCACATGTTTATTATGTTGCATTTCTAAATCCAATCTCCATTATTCATATCTATTAGTATATTAATTATATATATATATATATATATATATATATATATATATATATATATATATTGAGTTGTATGTGTCCTTGTGTTGTTCATATGTTATATATATATGAGTTATAGATACATACTATATACATAGCTATGTATGTGGTTGATGCATATATATATATATATATATATATATATATATATATATATAGAGAGAGAGAGAGAGAGAGTTATGTATATATATATATATATATATATATATATATATATATATATATATATATATACATAACTCTCTCTCTCTCTCTCTCTCTCTATATATATATATATATATATATATATATATATATATATATATATATATATATATATATATGTTGGTCTTTGTATATATATACATATGTATGAGTATATCTATATAGATATAGATAGATACCTATATGTATATGTGTATGTATAGATACGTATATGTGTAGTTATGTATTTACATCTACTTGTATATATATGTATGTATGTGTTATATATATATGTGAGGGTGTTTATACATAGATTGATATATATGTGTTGATGGTTATATATATATATATATATATATATATATATATATACACATAGAGGTAGTATATATGTATATGTATGTAGATATAGATATCTATATATGTATATTGCTACTTGTACATATATATATGTGTTTATGTGTGTTAGTGGAGAGTAACATATTTATGTATATAGATATATATAGGAGTGGTTATTGTTGTGTGTTGTGTGTGTAGAGAGGGGGGATCAGGACAGAAACCCATCACCAGGAGTTTTCAGCATGCAAGCCACTGTAGCAAGGGAGAGGCAACTTCAGCAACTGTGCAATGAAGCACAAGCTGCAGCATTATGCAGTGCATAACAGCAATAATTGCAGCAGCAGGTTTCAACATATAGTTGCAGCAGTACAGTGAAGCAATGCAGCATTGCACAGCAACCTAGCAAATCAGTGCACGAACAAAAGCAATGCAACGAGTTGTAGCAGGGAAACAGCAATAGCTGCACCAGCAACAGCTTGGAGACCCCAGTAGCAGTAGCAACTGTAGTTGTATCAGCACAGTGCAGCTACAACACCATCAACAACCCCATCAGCAGGCAGCAGCAAGTTTCAGAGATAGGTAAGTTAGTAGTTTAGTTAGTTTAATAGTTAGTTTAGTTAGCTAGTTTATTAGTGATTAGTTATCTATTTAATTAGTTATCTATATGTAGATACTTGTTGTAATTACTAGCTAGATATCTATATATATATACTTATGTATCTCTAAGTTATCTATATATGTAGATATGTGTACATGTGTATACGTATTAGTAGTTAGTGATTAGTTTGGTAGTTGGTATTTAATATTCATATTAGTAAATACTAGTAGTTGGTGTAAGTACATACTAGAAGATATATATATATATATATATATATATATATATATATATATATATATATATATATATATATATAGTTAGTTAGTTAGTTAGTTAGTTGAGTAGCTAATGTATACTAGGAATCACATTACCTTGAGATACCAAGGTAGATGTTAAGGTATTGGGTCAATATTCAAAGAATTTGGGTTCGAATATCAAGATGGGGGTATAGTGGTGCGATACCGCATTGGTTCAAAGCCAAGGTATCTACTTAGCATTAGATTAGTTAAGATTATTGTATCTTGATGATTGTATATGTATAGTATGATATTCCATAAGTGTGTATCTTACGATACGGTAACTTAGTATCCTAGTTTAGTTTGTTTGTCCTAGATTCTTAGTGTATGAACCCAACATCCTAGAGATAGACTCATGCAACCTAAAAATAGATAGTTTAATCAAGTTTGACCGATTTGACTTAGAAGTTGACCTAGTTTGACTGTTTTGACTTAGAAATGGCTCTTTGACCTAAATATTAACTAGTTTAACTTATTTTTATCCTGAAACCATGTATTGATGTTATATTCCCTATTTAGGTCTTTGAGGCACCGTACCGGACATCTGTGATACTATTCACCGGACTTCAGGCGAGTACATTCTCTGATAGTTTCTCATTTATGATATCCTCTATGTTCATTGTATCTAGTATAGATATCCTTGATTTCTTAACACGATGGTTACACGGATTGCTATATCCGGATCTCGTCATGTGATGTTATTCCTTGGTACATATGGTGTATCTTGTAAAAGCCTTGTTTCCTTATTTCTTGTACATGTACAAATACTGATTCTCGGGGAGACTAGCTACATTCCTATAGAATCCCGTGCTATAGCGTACCATGGTTGGATCCCCTATACCAGTCGGGGTTGGAGAATATTTTAGTGTAGATATATGATCATACCCTCCTTGTATATATCTTGTTCCTTGTGAGTATTGGTCATACATCGCATGTATGACTAGCCAGGCCCTTATCCTTGTGCAAGTTCCCAAGCCGATCACATATTAAAGCTAGTACTCACACACTTAGTCATTAGTATTCTTGTTTATTGCCATATTGTTCATTCTTGTATTTATTTTCAGTATTTTCTTTATTGTATATCTCTTGTATCTATTGTTGCATCTTGTATATTCACATCTAGTCACTTTTACATAATTTATATCATTGATTAGAACTGCTGTTAGAAATGTACTCTGCTCCTTTCCTGACTGGATATATTTTTTCCAAATGACACTAAGGAGTGGTGCCCTACTTATTACGGGCCTCAGGATGTTGTGGGCTTAGAGCCAGAGACCCTAGCTCAGGAGGGACTCATCCCGACTGAGACAGACGACCCGGGACATGTAGTATCTTAGTCATTCTCTTGTACAGGATTTGTCTCCAGCTTACTGTTTAGTATTTTTCTCAGAATTATTGATGTTATTATTTTGACTCATGCATTGTATTATGACTATTCTATTCATTTATCATATTCGTACTCATTTCCATCTTAAATCTGTGATTTAGTATATTGACATTGTTGGTGGCTTAATTATTATTAGATAGATTATCCAAACAACGTTCTACCGCCGATTCTACGGTGTAGGCTGGGAATTGTTCCCGACTTGTATCCCTACACCGGGTGCGGGTCTAGACACATTTTTAGTAGTAGCCCATGCAAGTCTTCGAGGTCGCGATTAGTTTGATTCATAGAGGTGCTCTGAATTGAGTGCTATTACGAGCCTATTTCAGGATATACGATATCAGCTATAGGCTGAGAATACTCAATCACATCTAGGAAAAAAAATTTGATTCATTCAACTATTCTTCCTTGATATTAATATTTGATCTTTAAACTGTCCTTTCTTTGAGTGTCTTACGTCATGTGCCATATTGATTCTTTCTTTCGTTTGTCTCGGGATGTTGCCTAAGACTAGATTACAGTAGGAGAGAGCAGCTTCTGAGAGGTCTGCAACTTTCCGAGGTCCTGCAACAGTCACTTCTTCAGTGATTGGAGTGTCAGTTGCTTTCGGAGGTCCATCTCCTACTCAGAGGACTGTGTCGGCTGTATCTGAGGGACTTCCACATCCACCTTCCATGCCAGCAGATGCGACACAGATGTTCACACTATTTTGTGAGATATTGGATGCGCAGAGGGCTCAGTCTGAGGCACACCAGAGGCAGACCAACGTCTTAAAACAGGGCATCGAGAGTGCTTATCAGCTTGCTCATGCCGTAGTAGAGAGAGGAGTTTCGGTCCAGCAGTAGGTTGCTTCCTAGGTTGCTCAACTTCGGCAGGCAACATTCAGGACTTCAAGAAGCTGGAGCCTAGGATCTTCAAGGGGACGAAGGGCATCATCTATGTTGATGATTGGCTTGAGGACATTGAGCGTCTCATGAGGGTGTCCCGTCTTTCTGAGGATCTGAAGGTTGAGGCGGTAGGACTTCAGCTGTTCGACGTCGCCCGCACTTGGTTCAGGAATGGGCCAATTTTTGCTGACGTTGGATAGTCTTGGGAGATGTTCAAGGACCTCTTCAAGAAGAAGTTCTTGCTCAAGCAGACAGGTTAGACTTGGGGAGGCAGTTTGAGAGCCTCATTCAGGGGATCATGTCTGTAGAGGAATACGCTGCAGAGTTTGGTAGGCTGACCCTATTTGCAGAGTATTTGGTGAGAGAGCCGAAGGTTCGAGCTATTCATTTTTGTGAGGGTCTAAACTAGGAAGTGAAGATCCTCATTCCGTCTTTTTATGAGACCCACTCGGAGATACTTGCGGAGGAACGCAAGGTTGAGCGGGAATTGGGTTTGACACTCAAGAGAGATCGCAATTCTTTTCTAGGGGCAAATAGCAGTACCTTATCTACCAAGCATCCTCATTTTCAGTCCAGGCCTTTTCAGCAATCGCAGCACTACCAGACTCCAGCTAGGGCACCATTTTACTAGGCACCGCATGTCACGCCCCGATCTCCCGCAAGCAAATCGACCGTCCTCGCTAGGCGAGAATCACCGCGCCAGCGCTCTTGCGGGACGATCGCTTGACCCATCTGGGCATGATGCAGCACGAGCGTAAGTCGTGGCCGTGCAAGGTCATGGTTCAGCGGGAGATAAGAGGTCTAAGCCACAGAGTCGCATAGATTGTCCGAGTGCAGTAGAATTATAAATGCATAGGTGATTGGTAACAAGTTCACTGAGTCGTCAATAGCGGAAGTATTGAATAACACAAGTATAGAAGTAAAGCAAACTCTTTATTGATTTAAATAAGTATCACAGGTGGCGCTAGGCCGAGTTTACAAATCGCTCAAGCCTCTCTCTCAGAAACAGTAAAAGTGTGCCAAGTGGCTATATTTATGGAATGATGTATAGGCGATATTCCAATATTATGTCTTGTATATGTGCTTCAATTCTGGATCGCAATGCTCCAAGGCTCTAGAGTGAACTACATGCCTTAGCACGCATGAAGGAGGCATCCGCACCGAACGAGGTTCTCCCGTATCCTGCAAGCAATCTGGTGTGTTATCAGTACATGAATGCACTGGTGGGGAGGCTACTCGCCCGCTCGAACAAATCCAAGCACGTTCAATAGGTTTTGTGCAACAACTATTAGGTTGTCTTTCTAGTTTTGTCTTAGGATCAGTTTCATGACATATATGAAAAGCCTAACTCATGTGGCAGTGTGTCGTTCGATATAAGAGGAAACACGGCAAGACTTACCAACTTACTATTTGTCCTTCCCTATCCAAGGCAAACCAAGTTAATTCAAACATGAGTATATATATACAATGAATGAGGGCATTAGCATATGCAAATACAAGTATCTCAGTGCTAGATTATATATCGGCTTGCACGAGTATACAGGACATCTAAAAGTGTTACAATAGATGTTTAAGCATTTCTATGGATTGCTCGGGTTGCTCCATTTGTATAGATAACTTATACTTATTCCGTTCAGGTGATTCTGATGTCTTAGATGCGATGCAATGACTCGCACGCGGGTTTCCACTAAGCGAGGATGACTTATCTATATGAACATGAGGTTGCTGGCATAGCCATAAAAGGACGAGTTATAGTCTCAGGGCGGTTAGATGCATGAGGTCAGGAGTCGCTACACATCACCTTCGTCCGGTACGGTAAAGAGTACAACGTGAGGCCAAGGGGGCGTTCACTCCATGCTGCCCACAAATAGGCAACTATCAGAAAGTTCTGTCCGGATCAGATCGGCCCCATTGCCCAAGCGACTGTCCGCAGGAACTTGAACAACCAATACCTTCTACACAAGTTATTTGCGACATGCAAGTCTTGGGTCATTCCAAATTTATAGCTTGACATGATAATCCATGATTTTTGTTCTGAACCAAGCATTTGCTCCATGAACTATGATTACATGATTCTCGTTCAGAGGTAAACTTGATATGATTATCATTCAGATATAAACTTGATATGATTCCAGTTCAGTGTTCAACTTGCCTTGATAAAATCCCCTGGTGCAGGGACTGCCTTGGCGACCAAATAGTCCCGGATACTTGCAGGTTTATTTGCACAGAAGAGCTATTTGATAGTCTTCTGGTAGTTTGGATAAAAATAAGGCAAGATAGCATTCACATGATGTTGGCATACAATTATGTGACAAGCATTGAATCGAGGCAAGAGTATAAGTTAACATATAGCAGGCAAACATGTATTTTATGGAAACATAAGCGTTTATGTTGGCTCGGGCCCGAAGGTGAACCGAGGAGTAAAACCGTAAAGGGACTTACTGAGCGACATTATCTAGGGTCGTACAGTGTAAACAAGTAAATAGTGCACTAAGAAGAGCATGTACATATCGTTCTACTCGAGGCATAGCGGGTCTAGTTGTACAAGGCAAAGGTAGCATACGAGGGTCTGATTATAAGAAAAGTTTTATTTTCATGTTCTAACACAAGCAATACAAGTCGAGATTATTCCCTTAGCTAGGTGCGTTGTATTCTTATTAGCATGCGGGGGTGATTCACCTAGTGACTAGCATATATCGTTCCATATTTTAAGTGTACTGGCTAAGTAAAGAAAAGTTTACCGTCACCACCCACCTTAGCGATGATTCATCTCGGTCGAGCAATACTTTGAGCGAGCCTCTGAAAGCCTGAGCTGAACTCCTAAAGGGCCAAGTCTGGATATCATGTTCCTCAAATGAGTCTTCTCGCTGAAGCCAAATGGGTCAGGACGTTGCACTTTTACCGGTTGAATCGGTAGTCCGCTTGAGTGAAATAGGTCGTTACATTATACACCACTCTAAAAAAGTCTCATCCTCGAGACTTACTGAGCGCAGGCCGTTCTATCGCACTATCGAATCAATCCAATGCGTAGCAATTGGTACCACTAGATCCAATTTTGTTCATAATCTCCTATACGTTCCTTACTTCGTGTCGCGTGTATGCTGAGTCGGTCTTAATTGTGCCTTAGTGCGGACTTGTTACTTAACGCGGGGTACATTATAATCTATCGTGAATAATGATCTTAAGGCTGAGGCAAACTTATACAAGTCCTTATACTTGTTCATGCAGACATTCTCTTGCACTAGTATTTGAGATCAGCATATTGCGAGTCTGGATCATGTACATATTCAAAGCGCTTCAAGCACATGCATGTCAACCAACTCAGCGATAGCAAAATTTTAGCACTCGAGTTTCACATCTCATTAAGTCTTGGATCGTGCACGCGTTCAAGGCATCCCTTAAACATTTGCATTCAACCAAACTTAGAGATAGTGAAATCGGACAAGCTACTTGCGAAAATCTCAAGGGTTCTCGTTTTATTAATCATAAGGATACTTCCGACATGGTCTATCAATTTTAAGCCATTTCCTTCCAACTTAATATCAGTTTTTGTACTACCGTTAAGCACGATCTATCTGATTTACCAACTAACGTTCATCCGTTCGGGTTAAATATAGCATACATTACCTCTTCAAGTCTAACCCTAAGTCTTGTTGCCTCAATTCTATAGCTTGTTCAAGCGATATGATAAAGTCGGTTACACAGGTTCTTCTACTCGACGCAAGGTCGTCTGCCTAATTGCTAGGTCAGCTCACAAGGTCATAGGTACAAGTTCAAGCACACGATACATCGTACAAATTCGTCGCTCGATGCTCGTCCTATTTCCTAGGGTCAAACCATTGTTCATTTGCACAGGGTATTCTACCCAAGCTCGTTTCACTCAGATTTTTAAACATTGAGCACAGATTAATCCTACTCTCAATAACATGTTCGTTTGTACGGGGGTTCAAGTCCGTTCAGTAAAATCCACAATATTCAAGATGCAGGACAAGCCTAGTAATTTGTATAGTCTATCTCTCTAAACATATTTTGATTGAATCTTTATCTATACCAAGTCTAGACCACCAAGCCAAGATTAAATTCTAAACCTTTATTTATAACTTTAAGTCGTCCAACCTGATTCATGTATCCTTTCACGAAACCATCAAGCGTAATTTATTTCAGGTTCTAGGCTAACTTATCCCTTAAACATTTCGATCACTTGCATTTCCAATTTTGTCTTATCGTGTTGAATAAAAAGTCAAGACAATCCATAAGTTATCATGCTCCAGTCTCCCGTAAGTTCGATCACCCTCGTTAGACATGAGATTACTACGTCAACGCTCCCGCTGGATAATCGTCCTAATCCGGGTATGACGCATGTACGACATAGAATTACGCTCGCACAAGACAAAAATGTTTGAATGTTATCGTTATCTTCGACACGATCGAGACACCTTATATTTTCACCTTGCTCCATCCAAGTTATATATCGATCGAGTCAAGTTCGTTCATACAATGATTATAATTCGTCTAACAAAATTATCTAACTTTAATGTTACCATTCGGTAAAACCATAATCTACTTCTAGTATTCCTCAAGAAACTATGTTTCAAATATTCAAGCCCGAGTTTATCCATCTTTTTGATACGTTCTATTCATCGAGTTTATTTGGAATAATCATTGAACATGTTCCCGTGAGTTCGATCATCCCTGTCGTACGTGAAATCACCACGTTGGCGCTACCGCAGGATAATCGTTCTCACTAGGACTGATTTTGAAGGTTATCGTTTCGAACTTGATTTCAAGATCGTTATTCCAAACTTCAAGCCAAATCCATTATAGCTCATCTCTTTCATTGAAACACAATATTCTTTCTCGGGCTAACTTCTATTCGAACGATATTGTATTCAAGTTTAATTCATTTATTTCAATCCAAAATTTCTCGCACAATCCTCAAGTTTCTAACAAGTTTTCTTAACCAAGATATCGATTTCCATTTCCAAGAATCTCAATTCGATACAAGCCTTATCATTTATTCGAGACATTATAAAATCGTTCGATCCAACTATCGCGCGAGACCTATGGATCTGTTTGGACATTTCTATCCATACACCACTTAGAATTGAGTTATCCAATTAAATCCTCAATCGTTTTGCATCTTCCAATACGAAGTACTGTTCGAGCTATTTCCCAAAATCCAAGCACGAAGTACTGTTTGAGCTATTTCCCAAAATCCAAGCACGATTCTCTATATTTTTCTAAACGATAATCGGATAATATTTCTATCGATTAGTATTCTAAGTCTGATTATCTTATTCCTGAACGATATTCCATTCTCGTTGCATCTAGCTTGCACTAAAGGGTCTTGGCGCACGATACTCAATATATCTTTTCGGACAATATTCGACTAGAAGTGCCCAACTGGTTAGTGCGATACTCAAGTTTAATTCATTTATTTCAATCCAAAAGGCTATGTGCAAAGCTAATAGTTCGAGCAATATTCAATTTTGCACTAACCAGTTGGGCAAACATGTATAGTCATTTCGGGTTCGCACATAAGACGCAATTTTAGCACGAGTCTAATCCCAAAGGGTCTAACACAGGTCGGCACAAAGGCCTTATCATATTATAATTTTGTACAAGCAATCATATTATTTACATGCACTTTTCGAAAGTATTTAGACTCATTATTGGAATATTCCATTGGTACATTGAGAGAGAGTGTGTGCACATAACCCACGAATGAGCTTTCGAACTGAGAATATTGAAACAAAGTCCAAAGGCGTATAGCCAATCTCTGATACCAATATGTCATGCCCCAATCTCCCGCAGGAAAATCGACCTTCCCTGCTAGGCGAGAATCACCACGCCAGCGCTCCCACGGGACGATCTCTTGACCCATCTGGGGGTGATATCGCACGAGCGTAAGCCGTGCCCGTGCAAGGCTGTGGTTCGACTGGCGGTAAGAGGTCTAAGCCACAGAGTCGCACAGATTATCCGAGTGCAGCAAAATTATAAACACATAGGCAATTGGTAACAAGTTCACCGAGTCATCAATAGCGGAAGCATTGAATAACACAAGTATAGAAGTAAAGCAAACTCTTTATTGATTTAAACTAGTGTTACAGGCGGTGCTAGGCCGAGTTTACAAGTCCCTCAAGCGTCTCTCTCTGAAACAGTAAAAGCATGCCAAGTGGCTACATTTATGGAATGATATTTAGGCGATGTTCCATAATTATGTCTTATATATGTTCTTCAATTCTGGATCGCAATGCTCCAAGGTCCATAGTGAAATCCATGTCTTAGCACGCACGAAGGAGGCATCCACACAGAAGAGGTTCTCCCACACCCTGTAAGCAATCTGGTGGGTTATCAATACATGTATACACTAGTGGGGAGGCTACTCGGCCGCTCGAACAAATCCAAACACGTTCAATAGGTTCTGTACACCAACTATTAGGTTGTCTTTCTAGTTTTGCCTTAGGATCAGTTTTATGGCATATATGAAAAGCCTAACTCGTGTGGTAGTGCTCCGTACGATATAAGAGGAAACACGACGAGACTTACCAACTTACCATTTGTCCTTCTCTGTCCAAGGCAAACCAAGTTAATTCAAGCACGAGTATATATATACAATAAATCAGGGCATTAGCATATACAAACACAAGTGTCTCAGTACTAGACTAAATATCGGGTCTCACGAGTATACATGACATCCAAAAGTGTTGCAATGGATGTTTAAGCGTTTCTATGGATTTCTCGGGTTGCTCTATTTATATAGATGACTTATTCTCATTCCATTCAGGTGATTCTGATGTCTTGGATGCGATGCAATGACTCGCACGCGGGTTGCCACTAAGAGAGGATGACTTATCTATATGAACAGGAGGTCACTGGCATAGCCATAAAAGGACGAGTTATAGTCTCGGGGCGGTTAGATGCGTGAGGTCAGGAGTCGCTACACGTCACCTTTGCCCGAGACGGTATAGAGTGTGACACGAGAACAAGGGGGCCTTCACTCCATGTCGCCCACAAATACGCGACTATCATAAAGTTTTATCCGAATTAGATCAGTTTTGGGGTCCCGATGACCGTCCGCAGGAACTTGAACAATCAATACCTTGTGCACAAGTTGTCCGCGACATGCAAGTCTTGGGTTATTCAAAATTTATAGCTTGACATGATAATCCATGATTCTTGTTCTGAACCGAGCATTTGCTCTACGAGTTGTGATGACATGATTCTCGTTCAGAGGTAAACTTGATATGATTATCATTCAAATATAAACTTGATATGATTCCTGTTCAATATTCAACTTGCCTTGATGAAATCCCCTGGTGCGGGGACTGCCTTGGCGACCAAATGGTCCCAGATACTTGTAGGTTCATTTGCATAAAAGTGCTATTTGATAGTCTTCTGGTGGTTTGGATAAAAACAAGGCAAGATAGCATTCACTTGATGTTGGCATACAATTATGTGACAAGCAGTGAATCGAGACAAGAGTATACGTTAACATATAGCAAGCAAGCATGCATTTTATGGAAACATAAGCGTTTATGTTGGCTCGGGCCCGAAGGTGAACCGAGGAGTAAAACCGTAAAGGGACTTACCGAGCGACATTGTCTAGGGTTATGCAGTGTAAACAAGTAAATAGTACATTAAAAAGAGCATATACATATCATTCTACTCGAGTCATAACAGGTCTAGTTGCACAAGGCAAAGGTCGCATGCGAGGGTCTGATTATAAACAAAGTTTTATTTTTATGTTCTAACACAAGCAATATAAGTTGGGATTATTCCCTAAGCTAGGTGCGTTGTATTCTTATTAGCATGCAGGGGGTGATTCACCTAGCGACTAGCAAAGACAAGTTCTATATTTTAAGTGTGCTGGCTAAGCAAAGACAAGTTCACCGTATCCACCCACCTTAGCGATAATTTGCCTTGGTCGAGCGATACTCCGAGCGAGCCTCTGAAAGCCTAAGTCAAACTCCTGAAGGGACAAGTCTGGATATCATGTGCCTCAAATGAGTCTTCTCGCTGAAGCAAAGTGGGTCGGGATATTGTACTTTTGCCGTTTGAATCGGCAGTCCGCTTGAGCGGAATGGGTCATACTGCAATAGCAGAGACAGTTACAACAAGCTTCCTGCCACTTCTGCAAGAAGCCTGGCCACATCTGAAAAGTTTGCAGAAAGAGGTTGGGAGTTTATTTGTATTGCGGTACTGAAGGGTATTAGCTGAGAGAGTGTCCTTCAAACTCTCGTCGTGTAGTTCAGGGAGCAGCTCCAGCTCCGAGAACACAGGCGAGACAATCTGTAGTACAGCCGAGGGGACTACTGCTTCTGACCCAGCAGCAACGTTATTTCCAGCACCAATATCAGGGAGGTGCACGTCAGGGATGAGCATTTGCTATGACAGTCGAGAAGGTCGAGCCCACCGGAGATGTCATCGCAGTTTCTGCTCTTCTTGATTCTATTCCAGCTTTAGCTTTGTTTGATAGTAGTGCTTTCCATAGTTTTGTGTCTGTTTCTTTTGATCTGAAGCATGATTTGGTAGCTGATTTTTTGCTTTGGACTTGTAATATCATAACCGGGGGAGGCATTATCTTGGTTAATGATATTTACAAGGATCGAAGAGTTACTCTGGGAGGCCGGGAGCTGAGTGCGTGTCAACTTGTAATGCCACTTTCGAGCTATGATATTATACTCGGGATAGATTGGTTGAGTAGGCACCGTACTAGTATAGATTGCAGAGGAGGTAGAGTTTTGTTTAGTCTGCCATGAGAGCCAGAGTTCGAGTTTGCTAGAGGAGATGTAGAGCAGGGAGAAGGCATTATCTGTGGAGCTATGGTGGAAGACAAGGTATTGCCACATCCGTTGATAGCAGAGTTCTTGGATGTGTTTCCTGAAGAATTGCCAGGATTGCCGCCAGATCGAGATATTAACTTCTCTATAGACTTGGTACCAGGTGCAGAACCAATTTCACAATATGTCTATAGAGTAAACAACAGCGAGCTGGTCGAGCTGAAGAAGCAGGTGGACGAATTGTCGGATAAGGGGTTTATTAGATCGAGTGCTTTACCGTGGGGAGCCCCGGTATTGTTTGTACCGAAGAAGGATGGATCAGTACGCATGTGCATTGATTACAGGGCATTGAATAATCTTATTATCAAGAACAAATATCCTTTGCCATGGATTGATGACCTGTTCGATCAGTTGAGTAGTGCCAAGGAGATTTCCAACATAGACATGAGATCAGGCTACTACTAGGTAAAAGTGAAGCCAGAGGACATATCGAAGACTGTATTTAGAACTCAGTATAGTCAGTATGAGTTTATAGTGATACCATTTGGGATAACTAATGCCCCGACGGTGTTTATGAATTTGATGAATAAGGTGTTCCATCAGTACCTTGACAAGTTCATGGTGGTGTTCATCGATGACATACTCATATATTCGAAGACACATGGAGGAGCACAAGGAGCATTTGCAGATTGTGTTGAATGTGCTGAGGAAGGAGAAGCTGTATGGGAAGCTGTCCAAGTGTGAGTTCTTCCTAGACAAGGTGGAGTTCTTGGGGCATGTTGTGATTGGTGATGGAATTTCAGTAGATCTGAAGAAGATCACAGCAGTAGAGTCTTTGAATACCCCGAGTTCAGTAGCAGAGATCAGAAGTTTCTTGGGATTGGCAGGCTACTACAGGAAGTTTGTGCAAGATTTTTTGAGGATTGCCGAGCCAATGACCAGAATCACCAGAAAGGATATAGAGTTTATTTGGACGGAGGACTGCCAGGTTGCTTTTGAGGAATTGAGAAAAAGGTTGACGTCTGCTCCTATTTTGACGTTGTCATCAGGGTCTGGAGGTTTCACCATTTATAGTGATGCATCGGGGAAATGTTTGGGTTGTGCTCTTCAGAAGAATTAGAAAATGATTGCCTATGCATCCAGGCAATTGTGTCCTCATGAGAAGAAAAATCCTACCCATGATTTGGAGTTGACAGCAATCATCTTTGCCCTAAAGTTATGGAAACACTATTTGTACGGAGAGCATGTGGAGATCTTCACAGACCATAAGAGCTTGAAGTATATTTTCACACAGAAGGAGTTGAACATGAGGCAGCGTCGGTGGTTGGAACTGATGAAGGATTTTAACATCTCTTTGCAGTATTATCCTGGGAAAGATAATATAGTTGTCGATGCCTTGAGCAGGTATCCGGTAGCTATGTTCTTGAAGCATGATCGATATTTGTTGGAGGACTTGGAGAGCTTGGACATTAAGGTGATAGTTTCTGGTTTTGATATTCAGATGTGGGGATTGCAGATATACTCAGATTTGATGGACAGGATCAAGGCAGCCCAGTATGAGAATATATCTCTATGAAGCATCTGAGCTCAGGTGAGAGCAGGATTGGAGGATGATTTCACTATTGCTGAGGATGGTTCTTTGTGGCATGGTATTAGATTATGTGTGCCTAGTGGGGAGCTGCGTGGGGAGGTGTAGCAGGAAGTGCATCGCTCTCAGTATTCCATACATTCAGGTGCCAACAAGATGTATCGGGATAAGCGAGAGAGTGTGTAGTGGTATGGCATGAAGAGGAAAGTAGCACAGTTTTTATCCATATGCTTAGTGTGCCAACAGGTGAAAGCCGAGAGGCAGAGGCCAGGCGGTTTACTTCAGTCATTACCTATTCCAGAGTGGAAGTGGGAGCACATTACTATGTATTTTGTATCCGGACTTTTACGATCTCCAGGAGGTAAAGACGCAATTTGGGTCATCGTTGACAGGTTGACCAAGTCGGCCCACTTTTTGCCTTTCAAGGTAGGTTTGTCTACGGAGAAGATGGCAGAGATGTATGTGAGGCAGATCATCAGGATACATGAAGTTTCCGTCAGCATAGTCTCAGATCGAGATAGTCATTTCACTTCTCATTTCTGGAGGAGTTTGCAGGCGAGTTTGGGCACCCAGTTCAAGTTCAGTACTCATATCATCCCCAGACAGATAGGCGTCAAAGAGGACTATTCAGACTCTCAAGGATATGCTGCGCACTTGTGTACTAGATTTAGGGGATTATTGGGAGGACCATCTCCATTTGGTAGAGTTTGCTTACAATAACAGCTACCAGGCTAGTATAGAGATATCACCATTTAAGGCTCTGTACGGTCGAAGATTTCATACTCCCTTGTCATGGGACGATGTTAAAAAGAGAGTTTTGCTAGGGCTAGAGATGGTTGTAGATGCAGCGGATAAGGTTAAGATGATCAGAGATAGAATTCGAGTGGTGCATGACAGACAGCGGCATTAGGCCGATAGCCACCGGAAACCTTTGGAGTTTGAGGTCTAGTTTAGATTTTATTTTGTGCTTGATATTGGTTGTTTGTTATAGATTAAGTTCTTAAGGTGTATTTTTTTCTAGGTTGGTGGTTTGGTGTTTCTGAGAATTTCACCGACATGAAGCAAGATTCGTTTAGGTGGAGGCGGGAAGCTTAGTTCGTGATTCATCGGACCTTTCACTATTCTAGAGAGGGTCGGTGCAGTTGCTTACAAACTAGACTTGCCACCTGCATTGGAGGGAGTGCACAACGTGTTTCACGTGTCGCAGTTGAGATGGTACATAGCAGATCCTAGTCATGTGTTGGATCACTCAGAGATAGAGGTGGGCCCTACCTTTAGCTATCCAGAGTAGCCAGTTGAGATTCTGGATCGGAGAGAGAAGGTTCTGAGAAATCAGACTATTCCTTTGATACGCGTCGCATGGATGCATCACTCTCCGGGGGAGTCTACCTAGGAGAGAGAGGATAAAATGCGAGAGCGTTAACCATATTTGTTTGTGCCTTGAGGTATATTTTTTCATAGTTATGTTCTATTCTTTTATTTTGTTCTGTTATTTCTGTTCTATTCTGTTATTTTCTAGGGGTAGTTTCATCTTTAAATTTCGAGGACAAAATTATTTTAAGGAGGGTAGACTTGTCACTACCATATTTTTTAGGAAAGAGTATTTTGGTAATTTCATAATTAATTAAATATTATACATGATGAATAATTATTTATTATATTATTTATTTATTGTTAGATGCTAGTTTATTATTTTGGACATGTGCTTGTGAACCTAACTATTTTAGTTTAGACTCATAGACCAATATTTATTATTAGTTAGAACTGAGCGCAATTAGAAGTCCATTGATTAGGAGGATGATTAATTTAATTAAATCATTAGACTAGAATCTTCCTTCCTTAATTATTTCTTCATGCGAGGTCCCAAGTGGTATAATGGATATTACAAAGTAGCATGAGGGAGGGGCCAAAGGGGCCAGCCATATAAAATAGGGGGGCAAGTTTCCCTCTCCTCTTTTTTATTTTAAATATAGATCTAGAATTTTTATCAACCAAATTTTTTCATTTCCACATCATTTTCCTACCAAATTTCTTCCCAATTTCTTTCCAAATCACTATTGGAGACTAGTAGAGTAAGGATCTAGAAGGAGAAAGCAAGGATCTACAAGTTGAAGGCCAATTTTATCAAATTTGGAGGTTGTATTGGGAATCCATCTCCCAATAGATATAATTCAATTTTTCCTCTTTAATTAGGTTCTAAATCTGAGTTTTAACTATGAGAAATCATCCCATATGCATAGGCTACCCATAGGAATTGGAATTAGGTTCACAGGAGGCCTATTGAGAAAGTTATGGTACTTTTTGTGTCAATTTTGCGAAAATTCCGAGATTGACACTTGTTGTGTTTGTCAATTGGTCATATAGACCAAATTGGCATATGTTTGTTTGTGTGTAGCTAGTATCGTGTCCTTAATTAGATATGTGTAGGTCGTATCCCAATAATTTGGTGATACGTGTAGATTTGAGAGTTTTTCCTCCGACACGGGACTTTTGACATTTTACATTTTGACACGGACACGTAGATGTATAATTGACTCTTCATATTGTTCATATATATTACTTTAGACTTGCTCGTATCCTTCGGGATACGTTTGGTTGTGTGGTGGACTCGTATCGTAAGCGTATCATAGATCTAGTGTGATACGGGTGTGATGCACTCCACGTGTTTGTTGTGTTACATTTCTAAATCCAATCTCCATTTTTCAAAGCTATTAGTATATTAATTATCGATATATATATATATATATATATATATATATATATATATATATATATATATATATATATATATATACCTTCGGGGTACGTTTGGTTATGTGGTGGACTCGTATCGCAAGCGTATCATAGATCTAGTGTGATACGGGTGCAATGCACTCCACGTATTTGTTGTGTTATATTTCTAAATCCAATCTCCATTATTCATAGCTATTAGTGTATATATATATATATATATATATATATATATATATATATATATATATATATATATATATATATATATATATATATATATATTGAATTGTATGTATCCTTGTGTTGTTCATATGTTATATATATATATGAGTTATATACATACTATATACATAGCTATGTATGTGGTTGATGCATATATATATATATATATATATATATATATATATATATATATATATATATATGTTGGTTTTTGTATATGTATACATATGTATGAGTATATCTATATAGATATAGATAGATACCTATATTATAAGTGTATGTATAGATACGTATATGTGTAGTTATGTATTTACATCTACTTGTATATATATGAATGTATGTGTTATATATATATATATTTAAGGGTGTTTATACATAGATTGATATATATGTGTTGATGGTTATATATATATACATAGAGGTAGTATATATGTATATGTATATGTATATGTATATGTATATGTATATAGATATAGATATCTATATAGATGTATCTATATATGTATATTGCTACTTGTACATATACATACATACATACATATATACATACATACATATATATATATATATATATATATATATATATATATTTATATATATATATATATATATATATATATATATATATATATATATATATATATGTGTGTGTGTGTTTATGTGTATGAGTGGAGAGTAACATATATATGTATATAGATATATATATAGGAGTATTATTGTTGTGTGTGTAAGGTGTGTGTAGAGAGTGGGGATCGGGACAAAAACCCATCACCAGCAGTTTTCAGCATGCAAGCCACCGTAGCAAGGGGTAGTGGAAACTTCAGCAACTGTGTACTGAAGCACAAGCAGCAGCATTATGCAGTGCATAACAGCAATAGCTGCAACAGAAGGTTTTAGCATATAACTGCAGCAGTACAGTGAAGCAATGCAGCATTGCACAGCAACCTAGCAAATCAGTACACGAACAGCAGCAATGCAACGAGTTGCAGCAGGGAAATAACAATAGTTGCACCACCACCAGCAGCAGCTTGGAGACCCCAGTAGCAGCAACAACTGCAGTTGTATCAGAACAGTGCAGCTACAACACCATCAACAACCCCATCAGCAGACAGCAGCAAGTTTCAAAGCTAGGTAAGTTAGTAGTTTAGTTAGTTTAATAGTTAGTTTAGTTAGCTAGTTTATTAGTGATTAGTTATCTATTTAATTAGTTATCTATATGTAGATACTTGTTGTAATTAGTAGCTAGATATCTATACATATATACTTATGTATCTCTAAGTTATCTATATATGTAGATATATGTACATGTGTATACGTATTAGTAATTAGTGATTAGTTTGGTAGTTGGTATTTAATATTCATATTAGTAAATACTAGTTGTTGGTGTAAGTACATACTAGAAGCTATATCAGATTAATATATATATATATTAGTATATAGTTAGTTGAGTAGCTAATGTATACTAGGAATCATATTACCTTGAGATACCAAGGTAGATGTTAAGATATTGGGTCAATATTAAGGTATTTGGGTTCGAGTATCAAGATGGAGGTATAATGGTGTGATACCGCATTGGTTCAAAGCCAAGGTATCCACTTAGCATTAGATTAGTTAAGATTATTGTATCTTGATGATTATATATATATAATATGATATTCCATAAGTGCATATCTTACGATACGGTAACTTAGTATCCTAGTTTAGCTTGTTTGGCATAGATTCTTAGTGTATGAACCCAACATCCTAGAGATAGACTCATGCTACCTAAAAATAGGTAGTTTGATCAAGTTTGACCATTTTGACTTAGAAGTTGACATAGTTTGACTTTTTGACTTAGAAATGGCTCTTTGACCTACATGTTGACTAGTTTAACTTATTTTTATCCCGAAATCTTGTATTGATATTATATTCCCTATATAGGTCTTTGAGGCACCATATCGGACATCTGTGATACTATTCACTGAACTTCAGGCGAGTATATTCTCTGATAGTTTCTTATTTATAATATTCTCTATGTTCATTGTATCTAGTGTAGAGATCTTGATTTCTTGACATGAGGGTCATACGGATTAGTATATCCGGATCTCGTCATGAGATGTTATTCCTTGGTACCTTATTTTCTTGTTTCTTGTACATGTACAAACACTGATTCTCAGGGAGACTAGCTACCTTCCTAGAGAATCATGTGTCATAGCGTACCATGGTTGAATCCCCTATACCAATCGGGGGTGGGGAGTATTTTAGTGTAGATATGTGATCATACCCTCCTTGTGCATGTCTTGTTCCTTGTGAGTGTTGATCATATACCGCACGTTTGACTAGCCAGGCCCTTATTCGTGTACAAGTTCCTTGTGCAAGTTTCCAAGCCGATCACATATTAAAGCTAGTACTCACACACTTAGTCATTAGTATTCTTGTTCATTGCCATATTATTCATTCTTGTATTTATTTCCAGTATTTTTTTTATTGTATATCTCTTATATCTATTGTTGCATCTTGTATATTCATATCTAGTTACTGTTATATAGTTTATATCATTGATTAGAACTGCTATTAGAAATGTACTCTGCTCCTTTATTGACTAGATATATTTTTCCCAGATGACACTGAGGAGTGGTACCTTACTCATTACGGGCCTCAGGATATTGTGGGCTTAGAGCTAGAGACTCTGGCTCATGAGGGACTCATCCCGACTAAGACAAACAACCCGTGACTTATAGTATCTTAGTCATTCTCTTGTACTGGATTTGTCTTCAGCTTAATGTTTAGTATTTTTCTCAGACTCATTGATGTTATTATTTTGACTCATGAGTTGTATTATGACTATTCTATTCTTTTATCATATTCGGCTTATTTTTATCTTAGATATGTGATTGAGTATATTGACATTGTTTGTGGCTTATTATATTATTAGATAAATTATCCAAACAACGTTCTACCATCGATTCTGCGGCGTAGGCTGGACGTTGTTCCCGACTTGCATCCCTATACCAGGTGCGGGTCGTGACACAAGTGAATCGAAAGTATTTCGAGGATGAGTTAGTATTGAACGTGATCTAAGACACACTTAATGGTTTCATGAACGGACACGTGAATCATATTGGACGACTTGGAGTTTATGATTGAGATCATATTAAATATGACTAGTAGTCTAGACTTAGAAAAGATTAGATATGTAGATTCTATCAAAATATATTCGAGGAGATAGACTATATGAATCGTTAGGTTTGACGTGCGACGTGGATATATCGTAGATTTGGTTGAACGAACATGTCTTAGGAATGACTTTAGTGGAACAAAATCTGATCCTGTGCAACGAATATGTTTACTTGGATAGGATAATCTGTGATCACTGTTTAGAAATCTGAGTAAAACGAGCTTGGATAGAATATCCCGTACCAAAAAACAATTGTTTGACCTTAGGAATTATGACGAGTATCATGCAACAAATTTATACGATAAGAATTATGAACTTGAAATGTACCTATACCCTTATGAGCTGACCTAGCGGTTAGATAGACGACCATATGCTGAGTGAAAGAACTTATGTAACCGACATCAGAGTATTGCTTGAGCAATCCATATAATTGGGGCAAAAACTTAGAGTTAGGCTTAGGTCGACAAGTATACGCTGTGTTTGATATGAACGGAATGGACGGTAGGACTTGGACGCTAGTTGATCGGATAGATTATGCTTGACGGTTGTAAAATACTTTAGTTGAGGGGGATTAGAAATAACTTGGATTTTGATTGACCCCGTTAGAGGTATCATTGTGGTTCGTAAACTAGAACCCTTGAGATTTTTGTTAGTAGATTGTCTGACTTCCCTATCATTGAGTATGGTTGAATGCATATTTTTGAGGGATACCTTGAACGTATGCACGATCTAAGACTCAGTAATATATTGAACTCGAGTACAAAAAATTTGTTATTGATAAGTTGGTTGACATTCATATGTTTGGGGGACGCCTTGAATGTGTGCACAATCCATACTTGCGATATGCTGATCTCGAATGCTAGTGCAAGTGAATGTGTTAGATTTGCATGGACGAGTATAATGATTTGGTTAGGTTTTCTCAGCCTAAGATCTTCATACACAATAGATCATGTCCCGCGTTAAGCGATATATGTTTCACGCTAAGGCTCACTAGAGACTGAGTCAAAGATTGAATTAAATGATAGGGTCATTCCTTGAGACATATCCAGCACACATGTGACACGGAATGAGGAGAACGAGTAAGAACTTGTATTCGAAATGGGTCTAAGGATACAGAGTAATATGCTTGAGTTAGATTCGATAGTGTGCGATAGAACGGTTTGCGCTTAGAAAGTCTCAAGGACGAGACTTATTCTGAGTGGTGTATAATGTAATAACCTGCTCCGCATTAATGCAGATATCCGATTCAAACGGCCCAAGTACGACGACCTGACCCGGCTTGCTCTGCGAGAAGACTCGCTTGAAGCAAAGGATGCAGACTTGGTCCTTAAGGAGTTCAGACTTAGAATTTCAAAGATGCGATCAGAGTATCGCTAGGCCGAGGCGAATCATCGCTAAGGTGGATGGCTACGATGAACCTATCTTTGCTTAGCCTGCACACTTAAAAATACGGACGATACATGCTAGTCGTTAGGCGAATCATCAATTTCATGCTAATAAGAATATCATGCACCTTGCTAAGGGAATAATCCCATCTTGTATTGCTTGTGTTAGAATATGGAAATAAAACTTGGCTTATAGTTAGACCCTCACATGCTACCTTAGCTCCGTGCAAGTAGACTCCGCTTTATTGTCTAGAACTAGTTGAGTTGATGTCCTTATGCTATCTATATCATATGCAATGCTTGTCACAGAGATATACCACGATATTGAAGCACAAAACAGAACATGGTTCACCTACGTGAGGCAGGAGGACTATTAAATAGTCATTTTTGAGCCAAGTAATAAAAACAAGGAAAGGCTTCGAGACCTTTGGGTTGCCAAGGCAACTTCCGAAATGGGAGCTGCAATAAGTAGTAAAAATATTACCTTAACTGTGCATTAAAAAAAACATACAGGATAATACGATGATTAGATTGTGCGTACTATGCTATAAACTTATACTGAATCATTTGAATCAGATAGACTTTGCTATGAACATATATTGAATCAATGTGTTCCAATTATGTTTATTGAAATGCCTTACATGTAAACTTAGTATATAGATCATCAATGGTCATGGACAACATGTGCACATGCTTATGGTTTTTGCGGATGGTGCACCGGGACATCAGGGCCGATCTAAACCGGTCAGGAACATGCTGATAGTCGTTTGCTTCATACAGGAAGGCGTGTAGCGGGAATGGCTACCTGAGTTATATCCCATTCCTGTGCCGAGACTATAATTTGTCCATGGAGGCTGGTCAGGTCATAAGGCCAAATATGTATAGTAAAGTAAATTGCATACGGGGCGACAACTCGCGTATGGGCTCGTATGGACTTGAGGCAAGTAACAGATGCACGATGCACTCTGCGTGCATATCGTTAATTGAACCCAGTATTAGAAAACTCTGAACACACTTTAATAATCTAAGTATAAGACATCTGAGAAATCTCAACAGCTTAATTATAATGCTTGTATACAACCTGAGTAAGAAACATGTTAGTAACACTTGTGTTTTCTTATGCCATTCTTGGTTTCCTTATATATATTCGTATTTGGTTGACTTGGGTGTATAATTGGACAGGTAAGGATGAATGGTAAGTTGATAAGTTTTACCGTATTTCTCTTATGTCGCACAACGTACTTCCATACGAGTTAGGATTTGTATCTTATACCATAAAACTGATCCTAAGGCAAGACTAAAAAGATAACTTAATAGATGGTACACGATACTAATATAACGTGTTTGGATTTTTGAACGGGATAGAAGCCTCCCAACCAGTGCATTCATGTACTGATAACCCTCCAGATTCCTTGCAGGGTGCAGAAGAACCTCGTTCGGTGTAGAGTATCCCCTCGTGCGCGCTAAGGCATAGAGTTTGCTCTGGAGCCTTGGAGTGTTGCGTCCAAAGCTGAAGCACATATACATGATATAATATTGGAATATCGCCTATGTATTATCCCAAATTATAAGCCGCTTGGCACGCCTTTATTGTTAGAGAGAGAGAGAGAGAGAAAGAGCTTAAGCAATTTATAATCTCGGCCTAGCCCGCTTGTAACCTTATTAATTATCAATAAAGAGATTATTTTTGTATCATACTTATGTTTATTCTATGCTTCCGCTATATCGACTTTGAGAACTAAGTTATTGAACGGCCGTGTACTCGTGTCGTTTAAGTATCTACTACAATGGAGACTATCTGTGCAACTTTATAGCTTAGCCATTTTATCGCCTATTCGGATTATGGCCTTGCACTCGCGTGGCATCACGTCCAGATAGGAATAAATGTCCTGCAGGACCGTTGGCACGGTGATTCGCGCCTAGCGGGATGGCCTATCCTGCGGGAGATCGGGGCGTGACACTAACAGCCTATTTTTGTAGTATAGCAACCCATCCTCAACAACATATTTGCTAGTATGTAATTGTCCCTGTTCCTATTTAATATTTTGAGCTTGATGACTAAAGATTATTCTATTTGGTCCTTGATTACAATATTCAATATTCTACCTTGATGTTGTATCCATGTAATTTTATTACCCACCTATATAATATTTTTGTTCTAACATATAATTCAAGGACTTATGATCGATCCTTATGAGGAATATCTTTCCCCATAAGTACTTACTCTATTTTTAAACTGCTAATAAAATAGCTAGAATTTCCTTCTCACATATAGAAAGAATTTTTATTCTTCCCATAAGTCCTTGAGTCAAGTAGGCTATGGGTCTACCTTTTTGCATTAATACATCTCCAATTCTCCCTCTATAAGCATCACACTCTAGCATAAATTCCTCAACTTTGGTATACTAAGAACTAAAGGTTGAGTTAGCAATATTGTTAGGTTTTTAAAGGCTTCTTGTGCTTTATTGTCTGTCTGGAAATAATTCTTTTTAAGAAGATCAATTAAAGGCCCTGCTATAGAACCATACCCCTTAATAAACCTTCTATGGTACCCATTCAGACCAAGGTATCCTCTTAACTGTTTGATAATATGAGGTATTGGCCATGAAGTATTGGTTTTTTCTTTCTTTGTCCACATTTACTCCAATGTCTGATATAACATGCCCTTAAATATACCGTGTGATTTGGGAAAATAATATTTTCTCCTTTTAACCTTTAATTGACTATCTTCTAACTTGTTGAAGGTCTTCACTAAATGATCATAGTGATCACCTTGATGTTTACTATACATTAGTATATCATCAAAGAAGACTAGTACAAATTTTCTCAAATACTCCTTGAAGACAATATTCATCGTGGCCTAGAATGTCCAGGGAGCATTGGTAAGACCAAATTGTTAGCCTAATGATTAAGTTATTGAATATGTCTAATCAGTTAAGTTTAAGATTATGATACTCACTAACAATCATGCACTCTCTATAATGCTGATACTTAAACTTAGTATTGTCCAATGTGCATTAAATATATCATACTTGCTAGTACGCATATTGCTTTGTTCATCTAACGATATTATACCAGAAGATTTCTCTGAACCACCTATGACATCTCCGGAGCCCCGCACTCGGGGGTTCCGCTGTCCGGTCAGCGGATAACGGTAGATGGGGCAGCGCCCCCCGTAGGGGTTGAAGGGCGAAGCCCTCAAAAGGTATTCAGATTTGTAGATCTGTTTAACTTTGGATAACTGCCATCAAGAAAAAATGCGTCTTCAAGTCTGCTTAAATGTCAAAAATTTGTCGTCATCAAAGTGCTGTTAATTTTATCATTTGTTATGTATTTTATCTTTTATTTATAGGACAAATATAAATCGGGTTCGTAGTTGGCACTACAGAGCTTAAACCCAATCCTACCCACTATATTTCAGTCCACTATAAAAACTAGTCCACAAATACAGACCTGATCCAAAACCCAAATAAGTTCTGGTCCTATGGAGACCGAGTCGGTCCATGATCGAACTCGGCAAAACTCGGTCCCCTTAAGACCCAGTTTTTGCTGACTTGTTCACCCCAGAGATTCGGGCTCCAACATCTGAATTTATGAACGTTAGGGGAACAAAATTTACCCAATCTCGTCCCCCTATAAACCACTAAATAAAGGTTGATTTCCATTTATTTCAATCATCCATATTCCACTTTCTATCATATACATTCAGAGCTTTAAATGTTCCTATTCCCAAGATCAATTCTCAACCTTCTAGTACTAAGTGCGATCTCGGTTATAAGTATGTTCAAGTCGTAAAGCTTGATTTTATTTTGTTTAAAGTCGGCAAACTCTTTGGATCAAAGCTAGTGGTTGCTTGAAGTCGACAAGCTCTTCGGATCAAAGCTTGTGGTTGTAAGAAGTCGGCAAGCGCTTCGGATCAAGGCTTGTGTTGTAACGCTATTGGTTTAATAGTTGATTAACCTCGGGCAAGAGTACATAGGACTGGATTATTCCTCCAGGAGGGACACCAGTATACACCGTGGTGTTTGCGTTTGTGACTTTTACTCTTCACATGTCGATATTTTTTACTTACTAAATTGTGTGTTGGTTATCATTGGATTTGATTAGAGGAATTATTTCTTAACTCTATTTATCCCCCTAGAGTTGCTTTCAGGGCCTACACAAAGGGCATAACTAAAAACTCATAATACCCCTTTTGAGTTCGAAAAGTTGTTTTATGTATATCATTCTCATCCATTCTAACTTGATGATACTTAGCTTTCAAATCTAATTTAGAAAAAGTATTCATCAATAAAAGGAATTAGAATTTTATCTTCGATAGTATACTGATTGAGGGACCTATAATCAATGCACATCCACTAACTTTTATCTTCCTTCTTAACTAGAATGATAGGTGAAGAGTAGGCACTATGGCTTGACCTGATTATTCATGTATCTAACATTTCCATAACTTGCTTTCCTTTCATTTTTGTGAATATAGGGGCGCCTGTAGGGTTTTTTGTAGAATGGTGTAGCTCTTGAAACTATTAAAATTTTGTTGTCATATTGCCTTTTTGGAGGTAACCCTATAGTTCTACAAATAGATGCTTATATTGGTTTAATAATTTGGTTATATGAGGTATGTACTCTCCTATGTCACCCTTAAAGTTCTGCAGAGAAATGTTGGATGATAAAGACTTTGAATATTTGTCTTAAGTCTTTATTTTTTAGGCTCCAAAAGTTGGTTACTATTAGGTTTGACCACCTTAAATAGACAAATCAATCATATGTGACTTTGTCTCACAGTATCTATATCGGTATATGGATCCGTATTTTATACTGCATGTTTTTTTTCTTGATTTTTGGTATTTAAAATTTTTCTTGAAAAATTAACTTAGGGCTGTGTTTTATATTTGTGCATTTCATACTTGTTGTGTTTTCGTGATTGAATTTTTACTTTAGATGTTATAGACTACCCTCGACCAGTAGAGACCATTGACATTGCCATAGATCCGAGCTAGGACCCGTGTGTAGAACAGAGAACCCTAAAAAAATTTCCTAAGAAGGAGTTTTTCCTTCATTCAGATCATCCGCCGGTAATCCACGGAGATCCGACGAAAATTCGAATACCCAAATTTTTTTCATGGAAAGTATTTTTTAGATTTTTGGTAAATAGTGTTCGGAGCATCCTATTATCCAATGCGCATATGGTTTTCGTTTGGATGGATGAGATCAATTTGGATCACTGACATGGCAGATCCGTTGGACACGATTAATTCTCGACTTCTAATACTCATCCACTTTCTCTTTCCTCTCACTTTTCATTTCTCCTTCTCTCTCTTCCCTTCTCCTTCTTCTTTATTACCTCTCTATTTTTCTCGAAAGCTAGGAGCTTGGTCCTGAGGCCAAGAAGTATGGTTTCTGAACCCCTTTTGGTGGTGGAGTAGAATATTTAGGCTAAAAACTCGATTGTAGGCAAGTACATCTTGCCAAATCTGTGAACCTTAGATTTTTAGTTCCCTTATTGTCATTATTTCTTGAATATTATTAAATAGAAATATTTTCTACATGATTTCCTACTACATTAGTTCTTGTCTTGATTTATTTCCATAGATTTTATATTTGTCTACGTTAATGCCCATTTCTAGATCTAACCGTGAGACACGGGGTGTGATCTTGGTATGATGAGTGATACCCTTTTTTATTTTGTATCTTAGTACCATTTTCTATGTGAGACCCTCACATAGCCTTGTATATTTTTGGTTTGGAGTTTGGTAGAAATCGGGACACATTTCAGTTTCTTAAAAATTAAGTTTTGAAGTAATTTAATGAATTGATCTATAAAATCTCAAAATTTAAGAAATATAATGCTCCCATGTTGTGAAAATTTTAATTTTATTCAATTTTTATATTTAAAAGTCTGAATTCTGAGTTAAAACGAAATTTTTATGGCCGAAACAAGTTTTAGGAAATTCTAAGTCCGGGCTGCTATACAGTTTCAGATTATCCGAAGGTAATCCGCGAATCGCCGACGAAAGATCCAAATTTTGGCCCACAAAGATGTTTTTTCATGTCGGATAATCCGTCGGTAATCCGAGTTAATCCGTCGGTAGTCATTATGTTATTTTTGCTGAAATTGACTGTTTTCGTCCAATTTTTGCCCTTTTTTTATTTTTCTTCGAATATATATTGACTATTTAACATGATTAGATGACCCTGTATAGGTAAGAAAGGATTATACACTCTATATACATTTTACATGAGTTTGTACACCCTATGTACACGGCACCATTATTTGTCCTTTATTGACACCATGTCTTTATTTATGCTTTACTGTCCAGACTCGGCTTCATGTATAGTTAGGGGAAACATACCCTTTATACACATGCCCAGTACATGTTACCTATTGTTAGTACATGACCCTTATTGTCACATATTGTTACTCTTGACCATGATCCTACTATCCCGTATTGTCACTATTGTCACTTATTGTCAATATTTCTATTGATTGTCACCATTGTAGCTGTTGTGGCTTGTCTTGTGTTAGCGCTTGTAACTGTCAAAATATTTTCTTATCTTGCATACATGTCTAGGAGAAATTCTGCAGAATGCCACAACCGGAATCCTGAACTGAAACTGCTAAGGATTAATAACTAGATTATTGACATAGATCATTGGGAGGGGAGGTTACCTGGTTGTAGGAGCTCCTGGTGTTCCGACGCCACATATTGATGGATTTATAGCATGCCTTCGAGTAGGGCACATTTTTAGCTCACCGTCGAGTGGGGCATATTGTTACTATTGTTACTTATTATTATCCTTGCGTGCGAAATATAACCCGGACAAACTGCAGTGCCAGTGACCAATAGGAGAACCTCAAACTACATTTGTTAGTAACTAGAAATTGTGATAACCTGTAAATCCCCTGGCCCAAAATTAGACCTACTAGGCTTAGTTAGAGAAACTAGGGCTAGTTGAATCCAATTAAAAATAGAATACGCATTTTATTTAATTATATAATATTTATATCACTTAGTGCACCTTACCGTTGCTTCGATAATTGGAGCACTACACTAGCCGTAGTCTTCCTACAAATTTCACATCCTTGTCCTAGACGAGACAGTCATCCATTCTAAACTTTGTGTAACTTATAATTATGCTCTCTTGTGCTACATTTTAGTCACACAACATTCGTCACAGACGTTATTATTTAATTCTAAATAAATGCAACTTTGTATCTTTGTGCGTTCCAATCAAAATTGGAGACACAATCTTGACCCGTTTTGTGTAACCCAATTTATGATAATATTCTATTCTGAGTCCCCTATGTCCATGACACTTGTGTCCCACCTAATTTTATCTCCATGTACTCCTAATTAATTCAAGAACACCTTGTGCATTAATTTTAATTAATTTAACCCAATTTCTATCTTTGTGTAATTTTTTAATTGTTGGGCGCTTTTATGCAAAAGTGCATTGAGGTGTCCACACCATTGGACATGACACATGAAGAAACCCATTTTTCTTTCATATGAATTTTCCCCATGATTTTCGGAATGTGCAACGCATAACATCGCCCCTCATTTAACCCTAGCCTTGCATTTTAACCAATGCAAATTATAGCCCACCAAACATCCCCATGATAAGCCAAGGCCTACCCCAAGGAGATGTTGACCAAGCCCACCTACCTAGGTCAAACCCAACCCTATTTCTATATATATATATATATATATATATATATATATATATATATATATATATATATATATATATATATATATATATATATATATAAATTTTCTCCTTGTTTTTTATTCATCACAAAACCCAAACTCTATACCTAGCCGACTACACCCCTCCCCCTACTATTCATCATCCCCTTCCTTCCGCCGTGACAGCCACCCGACCAGAGCAGGCCACTAGAGACCAGCAGTGCCAACTCCCTGCACGACTGAGCCAACCTCCGCTTGACCTCTGCCGGAACTCCATAATCCGAGCCTCCTCTTCTTCTTCCTTCCCTTCCCCGCTGCTCACCACCGCCACCCTCTTCCTCTCGAGCGGTCCCGTCGAACGGTGCACTGAGCCACCACCGTTCTCCTCTATCAACACCACCACAGCCACACCATCACCTCCTTACCCTCGTCGATCTCCAACTCAACCCACAGCGGCCTCGCCTGAGCCGCCGAAAGTCGACCCAGCTGAACCAGCAGCCCGCAGCCGAGCTTCCTCCATGTTCCTCGGCTATCTCCCCACTGCCATTAACGTCGAATGAACCATCTCCTCCCTGACATCCTCCTCTTCCCAACTCCACCATCAATACCTCCATCCCTACCGTTCTTCTCCTCCCATCTCCGGTCAGGACCACGAACCACCGCTACCATTAACATCATCACCACCGCCATCAACACAGAGCTCCTCCACCCCGACACCTTCCTCCGCCACTCACCACCACCTGAACACCCCACGACTTCATCTCCACCCTGTCCTCTTCCTTCCTTCCAGAGCTCCTCCACCCCCTGACCTCGCCTGACCTCCAACTCCGGCCAGTCCACCCTCTTCTCCGTTCTCCTCCACCACTTCTTCCGAGTTCACCACCCTCGCTGGATATTGTAGAACCACTGTTGTCCCGACTCCTCCACGACAGCCACTCGACCTCTCCCTGAGCTAGTCCTCCTTGTCTCATCTCCCTCGACTCGTCGGACTCCAGCAGTAAGCCTCCGGCCATTCCTCTCATCATCATCATCGTCACCATCACCTAATCACCATTATCATTCTCATCATCATCATTATCACCATCATCATCCTCATCATTATCAACATCGTCATCATCATCATTGTCGTCAACCTCATTGTCATCGTCGTCCCCGAGAGCATACCCCAAGGTTCGAACCTGTCCCTCTCCTTCATATTGTGTATGCGTGTTTGTGTGAATAACATCTAGGTTAGCATCTTGGGTTAGTTAGTTGGTTGATTTCAGACTGTGACGGTGAACCCAATGACTTGTACGCGTATACATATGCGTATTACAATTAAATTAGTATATTTATATATTGTAAAGGTAATTCAATGTTAAAAACCTAATTATGACTATATATGTATTTATATTGTACGACCCTAGGACACTTTGGATTATCCCATATTTACCTGGACCATGTTGACCCTAAGAACATGTTAGTTGACTGCCTTGTGTACATTAACGTACTGGCGAGACCCATGTTATTTTGAATGTCTGATCTTGTACAGCATTTGAAGACGTGACACCCGCGTAATTGGACGTGCATTTGACCCTGTTAGTCGACCAGTATCACCCCTAGCGTACCCTCTGCGTCCAGTGTATTTATGGTTGTGTATGTGCTAGTGTAATGGCTGATGTTGTATTGTATCATATTATATGTATATAGGATATAACGGATTATTCTGCGAGAGTTCAGGAGCAGGCTATTGGCACTATACAGCTTTCTTGCCAAGCAAGTATACCTTGCCTTGTTGTACTGTTTAAATTCAGCTATTATTTTAGTTGCACATTTAATTATCTTAGTATTATATTATATAACTGTGCGCGTCCGAGAAAGACTCAGGTGCAGTCAACGAAGGCGTTGACGTTAGGACTTGTGTCTGACCTAGTATCTAGTGGACCCACCTAAAGTCGTGGAGTTATCAGTATGACTCCCCAGGCCTTGACACATTTCTTATACGGGTTGTGAGTCTCATTAAGGGCACGGGCTCACGTATTCGGTTGGCCAGCTATACGTGTAGGTCGTGTGACGGATAGGACATAACTGTTATTAGTGATGCATGTTAGAAGAGTTAGCAGTTATTAGTAGTCCAGGAGCATAGACTATTGTAGTACGGTGGTACAATCCTTGTTCTTGTTTGGTTGTAAGGTTGGGCTATTGTTCTAACGATAGACTATGAGCCAGAGTTACGACGCCGATACTTGTACTCCGTCTCGGCGTAGTAGCTAAAGCGTGTTGTGGATACAACATGCATAGATCATTGGGTGGGGAGGACGACTAGTAGGCGTATGGGACACCCACCTCCTTTATACAGATACCGCATTCTTCGGAGCGATACGGACGTATATATATTTATACAGATACAACGTTCTTTAGAGTATTGGACGTTACTTGTGGTTTTGCAGATACCACACTCTATAGAACGTTGGACGTTATTATTTATACAGATACTATGCTCCTCGGAGCTGGACGTTATTATATTGCTGAGCGCCCTTGTTATGGGGGGCATATGTGGCATATACTAGCCAGTCATGGCGATTGGTGAATTATGTTAGCATATATCTAGCCTACACTTTCCCATACGCATAAAGTTGTCCTCAAATTGCATTCACTTAGATGGTTAGCACACCCCCTTTATTTATTCAGTATTTACTTTATGGCATGCTTCTATGTATCTTGTTATGTCCCTCTAAGGACCTGGTCCCTTTCTAGGTGTAAATGTTCATGAGTATTCGTAGGAGCGCAGATCCAGACTTGCTACTTATATTTCGAGGAGGTCTTCTCTTCGAGCCTCGTGATTATTAGTTGTTGTACATTATTTTGTTTATTTTATATTCTAGTTGGCAATGGATTTGTTTCCACCCGACTATCATCCTTCGATACTTCGTATTGAGATTTAGTCACATAGATATTGGTTATTTATTTATTTATGATTTCTGTGGATGAGATTTTAGTTATGCACTGTGACTTGTGACATATATTTACCACTTGTGGATTTGATATTCATAATACAGCGTACGTATGTGTTATGGTTTCCATATATTGGAGTTGCCATATACATATGGCTGGCATGCTTACGTGTCCTAGTCCTACGTATTTTGGGACTGGGGCGTGACATAACCCTAGTTAGCTAGTGATATCAAGTCATAAACATTGCTTGGTCGTGCTTATTAATTGTTACTATTGCTGGTCCAATAATTTTCCTTTTCTACTGTTATTGTTCTTATCATTATATTGTTGTAGACATAGATTGGGACACAAGAACGGTAATGGGGTGGTTCCTTCTTTTTGTCCTTGTTTAGTGTAAAGGTGGAAAACCAGGCCTATTGTTTCTCACAAGTTTCGTTAGTTTCCTAGTTATTGAATTCAATTCCTCTTGATCCTTTACCTGTTAGCTGCTTATGCCATATCCTAGATCCTATACTCACATGCTATATTTGACCCTTGTACTGTACACGTTCATATGTCCCAAAATACCTTACATATTCTTAGTTATTGTTCTGGCACATTGTATGTTCACATGTCCACGTTTATTTTACTGGTTCCTTATTTACTTTATGTCACCAGTTATTTACTTATCGTCGCATGTTACTTAGTTTATTGTCTTTCCTTTCATCGAGACAAGTGCATTGGTAGTGCACAAATCTTGATCTGCATTTATTTATTTATGTCTCTATCCATTGTTTTGGGTTTTAGTTTATAGCATTGGCTTCCTTTGTGGTACTTGCTATTGGGGGTCTGACTCTACTGGTTTTGTATGGCCAGATCTTGTAGCAGACTCGGAGGATCTACCTTCACTTTCTCTAAATTGTTCGCACTCGGAGGATTGTGGCTCAGATTATTGATTGGGTTACCTTATTCTCCCACTTCTTTTGTACCTTCATTTTGTAGTATATTATCCAAGGACATGTGTTAGTCCTTGCTTTTTGGATTTTGTTTTCCTCTATCTTTGGATGACATATGTGTATTTTCTGTACCGCGACTAGTTGTACATTTACGTACTTATGTATATTTTTGTTGATGTAACTTTTTATTATGTCAAATCTTATGATTATGTATGAATATGTGTTTGGAACGCCTTACCCATCGCATATATGATTTAATCTCTATTGTTTTTTGTGTTGATTGGATTGAGATAGGATTTGTCCAACCATAGGAGTCGTCAATGGCATGCTAGAGTCCTCCCACTTATCTTATAGACAACCATGATTTGCCTTATCGTCAATGACATGTGTTAGTCCTCCCACTTATCTTATAGATAACCATGATTGGATTCTGAGGCCTGACAACTCCCTACTTAAAATATTTTATAATCAAATCTTGAAATTTTTAGACAATATCACCCAAAGTACAAAACCAATTTGCCCCTAACATAATACGACATCCTGTGATAGGCAATTGTAGTAAGTTGGATGTAGTCTTTTTCCCTGACATTCTACAATCACAACTTTATAAAGACCCTTGCTCAATAACTTTTCTCCTTTAACAACAATGACCTCAAAGGTTTTTTCATTATAATGATCCTTACTCAATAACTTCTCTCCATTGTCAACAAAATCTTTATCCGTGAAAGTAGCAACAAAAAAATAGTTGTGTAGAGAGAAAATAATTGATTTATTTATTTTCAAGAGAGGGGTACATATATATAGGAGGAGGCTAGCTTCCTCCTTATTTTTTATCCGATGTGGGACTAAATAAGTCCCCTATAACTTAACACTCCCCCTCAAGATGGACGAGAGATATCAATCATCCCCATCTTGTTACAAAAGGTATCAAACTCCCTAGGACCTAAACCTTTAGTTAAACAATCAGCTAACTGCTCCACTGATTTCACATAGCTCAAAGTCAAAACTTTTCTATTAAGCTACTCCTTGATTGTAAACCCCCTCACCCAAAATTTGGCCTAATTTGCTTAGATAGTAAAATTAGGGTTAGTTTGAACCAATTAGAATTAGAACACGGCATTTATTTAATTATGAAATAATTTATATCGTGTAGCGCACATTACCGTTGCTTCTATAATTGGAGCACCTCACTAGTCATTGCCTTCCAACAAACTTTACAACCTCATCTTAGACATGCCCGCCTACTATTCTGACCCTTGTACAACTTATAATATTGCTCTCTGGTGCTATATTTTAGTCGCACAATAAACGTCGCGGACGTTATTTCTTAATTCGATATAAATCCCAATTTTGTACCCTTGTGCGTCCCAATCAAAATTGAAGACACAACCTTGACCGTTTTGTACAACCCGAATTTTATTAATATTCTACACTATATTCTTTATGCCCCTGACACTTGTGTCCCGCCTAAATTTAATCCCATGTACTCCTAATTAATTCTAGAACATCGTGCGCGTTCGATTTAATTAATTAAATCTAATTACCGTCTTTGTACAATTTTCCAATGGTTGGGAGACTTTTATGCAAAAACACATTGAGGTGTCCCCACCATTGGACAATTCATGAAGAAATCCAGTTTTCCCCTTCACATAGAATTTTTCCGTAATTTTTTGTTAATTAAAAACTAGTAACACTAATTTTCTAGGACTTTGAAGAATTTATTTTATGTTCAAACTTAAATAAAAATATCCTAAACTTTTATTTTAGGTTCTAAATAATAAAATATAGTTTCTAGAATTTTTTGGGAATTTTTTGATTATTTTTAGCATTTATTTTGAGTTAATTATTAAAAAACTGAATTAAAAACTAATTTCGAAAAAGGAAAACCCAAAAGGTAATTATTTCGGCCCAGTCAGCAAACTAGGGCCCACCTGTCAGCCTCCTGCTGTGAACAGGGCCGGGCTCGCCTGTCAGTGGCCGCTGGATGGGTGCAGTTGAAGCCGAGCCGACCTCGAGCCGAGCCGAGTCAGAGTTCGACTCGGACTCAGCTGAGCCGAGCCGCGTCAGATTCGGATCGTCCAATTTGGGCTGGGCAGCGCGGATGGCTGCCATGTGTCAAGCTCCGAGCCACGGCTGCTTTCTCTCTCCTTTGTATATATAATAGTTTAGTTATTTATTTTAGGGTTTTCTTTGAGCCGATTTTGGAGAATTGCCATCTAGGGTTCCTTCATCTTCCAGAAGCCATTGTGCATAGCTTCGGACTCCAAATGAGGCCTAGTTTTTTGTGTTAGAACGATATTGAGGTTAGATTTCTGATTATATTTTTTTTTTTACGAAATTATGAGTATTAAATTTTGGAAAATTCGTAGAGCATAGCATGTCCGAAAATAGATGTGTTTTGATGTTTTCGCGATTTCGGGAGAACCATGAATCAGAATCATGAACCGTTTGAAGTTTTGGAAAGCTAATGTCTAGATAATTGACATATGTTTTTTCCAGAATTTAATTCGAAGTATTTATATACTGTTAATTCTGTAGAACTTCTAGGTTAGAATTTAACCATCGGTACACAATACAAAATTTGTATATGCCATAATTTCCAAACGAATTTGAATTCGGACGAGCCATAAATTCCAGCATGTTTTTGATGCTGAAATCTACAGGAAATCATGCATGAAAGTTGAGTTTGTGTCGATTGACTTTTTGGTCAACAGATCGCCTCGATTTGCGTGCCATGAGGCTCGAGTTGATAAAATTTAGTTTCTTTGGACAAAATTTAGGAATTAACATAAAAATTAGAATAATAAGATTAAAATAGGATTTTAGAGTAATTATTCCAGAATTAAATAGATTAAAATAAATTATCTTTTGACGTGATAAATTTGTAATACATAGGCTATTTGGACTGTGACTTGGACTCTGATTCATACCAGTAGCAGGACCCCAGGCGAGTATATTCTCTGACAGTGTTCCAGTAGGACGTTAGTATTTAGCCACCACGGGTAGTTTACATCAGACCCTGAGTCGGAGAACCCAACGCGCGTTCGTACATTTACATGTACGCAAATATTATTCAGTTTGGTATATATATTTATGTACGTAATTACTATATGTATTCCAATAATTATGTAAATAAAATTGCTAGTTATATTATTATATAAATATGAATATATACGTAAGTAAATGCAAATTGATAATTATGACTAAATATTCAGACTGTACGACCCTAGGACACCGTGGACTATCCCATACTTACCTTGACCATGTTGACCCTAAGAACTTATGAATTTGTCTGCCTTGCGTACATTAATGTACTGGCATAGACACCTGTCAGTTGACTGACTGATTTTGTACAGTACTTGAAGACGCGACACCCGCGTAATTCAACGCATAATTGAACATGTTAGATGACTACTGTTACCCCTAGTATACCCCCTGAGTCCAGTGTAAATATGGTTGTGCATGTGCAAGTGTAATGACTAATGATTTTATTGCATTATATTATGTGTACATAGGATATTGGATTTATTTTGCGCGATTTCTGGAGCAGGTTATTGGTACATTGCAGCTTCCTTGCCAGGCAAGTATACCTTGCCATTGTACTGTTATTTATATTCCATATGTTGCATGCATCTTTATTTTCTGTCTTTAGTTCATATATTTTAATTGTTATATAAAATGTGTGTGACGGTGTCGTAGCGATACGTTTTTATTTATGTATTTGCATTGACCTTGTTTATGAGACTACCCCATTATCATGTAGCATCATTAGGTTCATTGGTCGTGACACAGTTGTTACACGAGTTGTGAGTCTCATGTAGATCACGGACTTGCGTGCAGGGTTTGGCCTCCTGTACGTGTGGGCCGTGCATTAGGAATAACTGCTGTTAGAAACTTTGTATGCTAGTAGACTTGGCAGTTATTAGAGGTGTTATCTTGTCATGGATGTGACATGCTTAGAGCATGGGGTGGGAAGAACAACAAGTAAGACGTGTGGGCTCCGTTGTACTTTCCTTGTGTAATCTGTACGCTCTGTCAGAGATGCGCGGTCATGATGACCCCTATATATATTATCAGGCGGGCCTCCGGCGTTCGAAAGGCGCCGTGCCTTTATAGGCCCCTGGATCTCCAAGAGAACCATGCCAATCCCATTTTAGCCAGATAGCCCACGCGTTGGGAAAGTTGTTCTTAACTGCATTCACTTAGACGGTTAGGCGACCCCTTTGGATATTTATTTCAGTACTTTATTGGCATGTGTTTAAGTATCTTGTTATGTCCCTCTGAGAACCTGGTCCCTTGCCAGGTGTATCTGTTCTTGAGTATTCGCAGGAGCGCAGATCCGGATGGCTACTTATGTTTCGAGGATGTCTTCTCTTCGAGCCGTGATTGATAGCTGGTATTCTTATATAGTGTTTATTGTGTTGTACTCATATTATATTTGCTCTTATATTCGAGTTGGTAGTAGATTTATTTCCATCCAACTATCATCCTTGGATACTTCTTATTAAGAGCTAGTTTCATAGATATTGGTTATTTAATTATATTTAATTTTGGTGGATAAGATTTAGATTATACCCTGTGACTTGTGACATATGTTATACCATTGTGGATTTGATGTTCATAATACAGCGTACGTGTGGATTTGGTTTCCATATATTGGAGTTGCCATATCCATGCGGCTGGCATGCTTACGTGTCCTAGTCCTATGTATTTTGGGACTGGGGCGTGACATATTTTTGTAGTGGCCCATGCAGGTCGAGAGCATATTATCTCGGTTACGTTACTGTATCGAACAAGCCTGCACCTAGGACTAGAGTATAGGATCTCATCCACAATTGACTATGATTCATCTTCCTCCTCTCTGTTCTATTCGAACAATTGTATCCTTCTTGATTCCTGTACTTCCCTAATAAGTTCCTTGAGTATATATAGCCTTCTGCTAGAATATAGGAACCCATGTTATTAGGATGATAATTAGAGTAGCACACCTATTAAGAATACAACGAGAATATAGACACACCACTAAGTTTAGAATATCTAGTTAACCCTAGAATTCCTTATCTTTAGATTGTTATACCATTACCCCTTGATGTATTAAGAAGACTTGAGAGTAGTATAGATACTACTAGAGATAGTTAGAAGTTTTACCATAATGTTTGACCCTAGTATTGAGGAACCAATGGAGAACCAATATTGAACATTAGGACTGAACCTAACCTTCATAATTCGATAGTATTGGAGAACTATAAAACTTATGTCATTGTCTTGTCATTATTAGATAGCACCCTAGGAAGCCTAGAGGAATTTAATCAACACTTTCCCTTGATCATACCCTGAACATGGCAACTAGCATACCACTCCCATTGGAAAACCATGATGCTATCTAGAGCCCCTCTATTTCATATATTGTTCCCCTGTGACCATAGCGCTCACTAGTGTGCGACGACTGATTACGTTTTTTCTCTTTATCTTTTAACTCGTGCCATCTGACACTTCTGATTGTAGGCCAGGTGATTTTATTCTGTGTTAAGGACATATAGTTGCTAGGATTATAGTTGTTAACGTTAAATTTTGAAGTTGTGTGCTTAGTAGTTAGAACTTGATAGTTTAAGTTATTTTTGTAGATTGTGACCTGGTGATTATCCCTTAGTTTAAATTGCGTAGCATGTACCCCCACCTCGATACAAGCTAGATCCCTTTCCCCTTGACGGCCAGTAACTCTTCTATCCTTACTATTGACACTTGTTCTATAAGCACTATGACTAAGACTTAAGATGACCATAACCTATATAATAGGATACTCTAATAAGCACAAAGACCCCTTCTTGTAAACCTTAATAGGAATTCCTATATTTTCTTTAAGGCATTAGCATTTTAATTTATTATTCTAAGTTGAGTAATATGCCTCGCCACCTAGTATCACACAGTCCTCTTAACCCATTGGTGAAGTATAACCAAATGACACCGACTTTAGACTTGCATAAGAAGATAACATTTAGACTATAGGAATGGAAGGTCCTATCCCTATTTGGTCGACTAACGACTTAGACAAGGAGGTTGTATGATAACTGTGGAGATTGTAGAGTCTTTTATTATTATTGCTTATGTTGTTTGCGAACTTGAATTATTTTGTAACTTCTCTCATCATAATCCAGCGTTATATTTTCTGTGCTACCTTGAATTATGCTGCTATTATAGCCTAGTTTTTGCAAGCTTAATCTTATATCGAGCTTGTTCATGACATATGTGTTATTGGGGCCTGATCAACCACACTAATACAAATTGTCTAATCAGGATCAGTGTATTATGGTCTAGCTAGACATAGTACACTTGATTTGCCCTTCGCAATACTATTTTACGTGGATTGAGATGTATAATTGACCAGTAGACAAATATACTTACCCTCTAGATACGACAAAGCATATCATATCAAGTACATAACTATACCGATGTGAGCATGCAAATAAAAAATTACCAAATAGTGTTTCAATCCATAACTGCCTTGACAATTCCCATCTGAATCCTTTAAACGCTTTGATTACCATACTTCCATTCTATTACCCCTCCTTGAACTCTATACCATTATTTTCCATCTTTCCTTGTTTCGGAAAGACGAAACCTCGTGCTTGGAAATAAGTGATACACTGATAGTGCTAGGTACACCCCATAGGCTAATCATATGACTTGGTGATTCTTTGTTATAAATGATTAAGGGCATATCATAGATGATATATTTGGTGTTAAAGACTTTGATGATTCAAAAGCATGATTAAATAATTTGGGACATAGCCTTCTTAGATGTATAGCCTTAGATGATAGATGAGTAAATTCTAAGTTGGGTAAAAACTGCAATGTTAACTCAAGGAGAATTCTTTAGACTGCAATCAAGTGAGGTTAGATAGAGAAACCCTACCCTAGTTTAATTTCAAAAACGAAATTATTTTAAGTTGGGTAGATTGTAAACCCCCTCACCCAAAATTAGGCCTAATTTGCTTAGATAGTAAAATTAGGGCTAGTTTGAACCAATTAGAATTATAACACGGTATTTATTTAATTATGAAATAATTTATATCGCGTAGCGCACATTACCGTTGCTTCTATAATTGGAGCACCTCACTAGCCATTGCCTTCCAACAAACTTCACAACCTCATCCTAGATATGCCCGCCTACTATTCTGACCCTTGTGCAACTTATAATATTGCTCTCTGGTGCTACATTTTAGTCGCACAATAAACGTCGCGGACGTTATTTCTTAATTCGATATAAATCCCAATTTTGTACCCTTGTGCGTCCCAATCGAAATTGAAGACACAACCTTGACCGTTTTGTACAACCCAGATTTTATTAATATTCTACACTGTACCCTTTATGCCCCTGATACTTGTGTCCCGCCTAAATTTAATCCCATGTACTCCTAATTAATTCTAGAACATCTTGTGCGTTCGATTTAATTAATTAAATTTAATTACCGTCTTTGTGCAATTTTCCAATGGTTGGGGGGTTTTTATGCAAAAACACATTGAGGTGTCCCCACCATTGGACAATTCATGAAGAAACCCAGTTTTCCCCTTCACAAAGAATTTTTTCGTAATTTTTTGTTAATTAAAAACTAGTAACACTAATTTTCTAGGACTTTGAAGAATTTATTTTAGGTTCAAACTTAATTAAAAATATCCCAAACATTTATTTTAGGTTCTAAATAATAAAATATAGTTTTTAAAATTTTTTGGGAATTTTTTGATTATTTTTAGCATTTATTTTAAGTTAATTATTAAAAAACAGAATTAAAAACTAGTTTCAGAAAAAGAAAATCCAAAAAGTAATTATTTATGCCCAGTCAGCAAACTAGGGCCCACCTGTTAGCCTCCTGCAGTGAACAGGGCCGGGCCCGCCTGTCAGTGGCCGCTGGATGGGTGCAGATGAAGCCGAGCCGACCTCGAGCCGAGCTGAGTCAGAGTTCGACTCGGACTCAGCTGAGCCGAGCCGCGTCAGATTCGGACCGTCCGATTTGGGCTAGGCAGCGTGGATGGCTGCCACGTGTCAAGCTCCGAGCTGCGGCTGCTTTCTCTCTCCTCTATATATATAATAGTTTAGTTATTTATTTTAGGGTTTTCTTTGAGCCAATTTTGGATAATTGCCATCTAGGGTTCCTTCATCTTCCAGAAGCCATTGCGCATAGCTCCGGACTCCAAATGAGGCCTAGTTTTTTGTGTTAGAATGATATTGAGGTTAGATTTCTGATTATATAATTTTTTTTATGAAATTATGAGTATTAAATTTTGGAAAATTCGTAGAGCACAGCATATCCGAAAATAGATGTGTTTCGATATTTTCACGATTCCGGGAGAACCATGAATCAGAATCATGAACCGTTTGAATTTTGGAAAGCTAATGTCTAGATAATTGACATATGTTTTTCCCAGAATTAATTCGAAGTATTTATATACTGTTAATTCTGTAGAACTTCTAGGTTAGAATTTAACCATCGGTGCACAATACAAAATTTGTATGTGCCATAATTTCCAAACGAATTTGAATTCGGACGAGCCGTAAATTCCAGCATGTTTTTGATGCTGAAATCTACAGGAAATCATGCATAAAAGTTGAGTTTGTGTCGGTTGACTTTTCGGTCAACAGATCGCCTCGATTTGTGTGCCATGAGGCTCGAGTTGATAAAATTCAGTTTCTTTGGACAAAATTTAGGAATTAACATAAAAATCAGAATAATAAGATTAAAATAGGATTTTAGAGTAATTATTCTAGAATTAAATAAATTAAAATAAATTATTTTTTGACGTGATAAATTTGTAATACATAGGCTATTTGGACTGTGACTTGGACTCTGATTCATACCAGCAGCAGGACCCCAGGCGAGTATATTCTCTGACAGTATTCCAGTAGGACGTTAGTATTTAGCCACCACGGGTAGTTTACATCAGACCCTGAGTCGGAGAACCCAATGCGCGTTCGTACATTTACATGTACGCAAATATTATTCAGTTTGGTATATATATTTATGTACGTAATTACTATATGTATTCCAATAATTATGTAAATAAAATTGCTAGTTATATTATTATATAAATATGAATATATACGTAAGTAAATGCAAATTGATAATTATGACTAAATATTCAGACTGTACGACCCTAGGACACCGTGGACTATCCCATACTTACCTTGACCATGTTGACCCTAAGAACTTGTGAATTTGTCTGCATTGCGTACATTAACGTACTGGCATAGACACTTGTCAGTTGACTGACTGATTTCGTACAGTACTTGAAGATGCGACACCCGCGTAATTCAACGCGTAATTGACCATGTTAGATGACTACTGTTACCCCTAGTATACCCCCTGAGTCCAGTGTAAATATGGTTGTGCATGTGCAAGTGTAATGACTAATGATTTTATTGCATTATATTATGTGTACATAGGATATTGGATTTGTTCTGCGCGATTTCTGGAGCAGGTTATTGGTACATTGCAGCTTCCTTGCCAGGCAAGTATACCTTGTCATTGTACTGTTATTTATATTCCATATGTTGCATGCATCTTTATTTTCTGTCTTTAGTTCATATATTTTAACTATTATATAAAATGCGCGTGACGGTGTCGTAGCGATACGTTTTTATTTATGTATTTGCATTGACCTTGTTTATGAGACTACCCCATTATCATGTAGCATCAATAGGTTCATTGGCCGTGACACAGTTGTTACACGAGTTGGGAGTCTCATGTAGATCACGGACTTGCGTGCAGGGTTTGGCCTTCTGTACGTGTGGGTCGTGCGTTAGGAATAACTGCTGTTAGAAATATTGCATGCCAGTAGACTTGGCAGTTATTAGAGGTATTATCGTGTCATGGATGTGACATGCTTAGAGCATGGGGTAGGAAGAACAACAAGTAAGACGTGTGGGCTCCGTTGCACTTTCCTTGTGTAACCCGTACGCTCCGCCGGAGATGCGCGGTCATGATGACCCCTATATATATTATCAGGCGGGCCTCCGGCGTTCGAAAGGCGCCGTGCCTTTGTAGGCCCCTGGATCTCCAAGAGAACCATGCCAATCCCATTTTAGCTAGATAGCCCATGCGTGGGAAAGTTGTTCTTAACTGCATTCACTTAGACGGTTAGGTGACCCCTTTGGATATTTATTTCAGTACTTTATTGGCATATGTTTAGGTATCTTGTTATGTCCCTTTGAGGATATGGTCCCCTGCCAGGTGTATCTGTTCTTGAGTATTCGCAGGAGTGCAGATCCGGATGGCTACTTATGTTTCGAGGATGTCCTCTCTTCGAGCCGTGATTGATAGCTGGTATTCTTATATAGTGTTTATTGTGTTATACTCATATTGTATTTGCTCTTATATTCGAGTTGGTAGTGGATTTATTTCCATCCAACTATCATCCTTAGATACTTCTTATTGAGAGCTAGTTTCATAGATGTTGGTTATTTAATTATATTTGATTTTGGTGGATGAGATTTAGATTATACCCTGTGACTTGTGACATATGTTATACCATTGTGGATTTGATGTTCATAATATAGCGTACGTGTGGATTTGGTTTCCATATATTGGAGTTGCCATATCCATGCGGCTGGCATGCTTACGTATCCTAGTCCTATGTATTTTGGGACTAGGGCATGACATTGATGAAGAACCAATCAATCTCCATATGTTTGGTGCACTCATGCTGAACTGGATTATTTGCAATATTAATTGATGATTTTTTTTCATACAAAAGTTGCATGGTGTCTCCTCTAAACAAATACATCTTAGCCAACAAGATTTTCACCTACATTATCTCGCACAGGCTAACTGTCATAACCCTGTATTCGGCCTTAGTTATAGACCTAACCACTATATCTTGCTTCTTATTGCGCCAAGATACAAGATTGCCTCTAATAAAAACACAGTAACCTGTAGTAGACCTGCAATCATCTACACAACTCGCACAATCGATATCACAGTAGCCTTCAACTCTCAGATGTCCAGAACTTCTGAGACATAACCCTTTTCCTGGGCTTCCTTTAATATACCTGAGAATTCTGCGAACTACCTTCATATGCTGCTCTCTGGGATCATGCATATATCTACTCACCACACTCATGCATATATCTACTCACCACACTCACAACATAAGTAATATCAGGTCTCGTATGACATAGATATATGAGCCAACCAACTAATCTTTGATATTGCTCCTTACTCACCGAATCACCACCCTCAGCACACAACTTATAATTCTGCTCGATAGGAGTATAAGCAACCCTACAACCCAGCTTTCATGTCTCTAAAAGAAGATCCAGAGCATACTTTTGCTGAGAAATTACTATACCCTTTCATGACCTTGCAATTTTAATTATGAGGAAGTACTTCAACTGGCCCCGATCCTTAACTTCAAATTCTTCTCTAAGCCTTTTCTTCGGCCATAAGATCTCCTCAATATCGTCTCCAGTAATTACAATATCATCAACATATACTGCAAGAACAGTGATACGAGTCTTGGAGTGCCTGTAAAATACAATATGATCTCTATTACACTGTCTATACCCCATACCAAAGACTGCAAGCCTGAATTTATCAAACCATGCTTTTGGAGACTACTTTAGCCCATACAAAGACTTCTTCAATTTGCATACCTTCTTCGTTGCTTGTGAATTAGCAAAGCCTGGTGGAATCTCCATATACACCTCCTCCTAGAGATCCCCATGCAAAAAGGCATTCTTGAAATCTAGCTGATGTAGTTGCTAATTAAAGTTGGCAGCACATGATACCAACACTCTCACAGTGCTCATCTTTATGACTAGAGCAAAGGTCTCGTCATAGTCGATACCATAAGTTTGGCTATAGCCTTTAGCAACTAATCTGGCCATGTACCTGTCGATCTTGCCCTTTGGAGTCTTCTTAACAATATAAATCCATTTACATCCAACAACATGCTTCCAGCTGGCAGTGGTACCATCTTCCAGGTGTCGTTCTTCTTCAAGGCGTGAAGTTCCTCTTGTATGGCACTCAACCACCTAGGATCTTGCTTAGCTACCTGCTAGTTGTTATGTACAAGCACTGAATCTAATGATACAAGGAAGGACTTATATGCAGGTGGAGTGGATGCATATAAAATGTAATGTGCAATGTCAGTATCCCAACTGCCAAACTTAGCTGGAGGTTTCTAGCATTAAGTCTAGAAGTCTATGAAGCAAGACAGGAGAATTAGAAATATCAGGGGAGGAATTATTACCAGGTGACTCAGGTGGAAGGGCCGAAGAAGGTCCTGGAGAAGGGGGACTTGGGACATCAGCATTTGTGGGTACTAGCATAGGGACATCAGAAGGAAGCTCATGCTTCTCATGATGCTCCTGCTGCTCTTGCTGCTCCTGTTGCTGCTACTCATGCTACTCCTGTTGTTGCTGCTCATGCTCCTTATATACTCTCAGCTCCCCCTGATTGTCGGCTCCCCTTGAGACACCATCACTCCTTGGTGACTCCAAACAACATGGAATCATACCAACTACGATGCCACTCTTATTCTTTCTCTCTCTACTAGCATCAGTAGAGCCATCCTCGAACAAGGAACTTAACTCCGTCTCCCATAAAATGGTTCAAACTCCCAAAATGTCACGTCCATATTGAAAAACAACCTTCTTTCAGTGGAACACCCATATTTGTATCATTTCTGACTTGGTGAGTAGCCCATAAAGATATATTTAACTGCTTGTGGATCCAGCTTGCTCACCATTATTATGTGATCTCTCACAAAATATGTACAGTCAGACACTCTGGAAGGAACAATAAAAATATTAGAGCCCAAGAGCATCTCACATGGTATCTTCATACCTAATACCCTTGACGGCATCCTGTTGATTAGATAAGTTAATGTCATAACAGCCTCACTCCACAAGAATTATGGTGCATTCATTGTCAGCATCAAAGAATGTGCAACTTCTATTAGATGCCTATTCTTATGTTCAGCCACCCCATTATGAGCAGGAGTGTCTGGGCAAGTGGTTTAATGAAGAATTCCTTGACTAGAGATAAAATTAGCAAACTCCTTGTTGTTATACTTGGTTCTATTATCTATTCGAAGAATTATCACATGTACTCCAAACTGGGTCTTTACATATACTGAGAAGTCTTAAAAATATTTATACACCTCAGATTTCTGCTTCATCATGTAGATCCAGGTCATAATTGAGTAGCAATTAATGAATGTAACAAACCATCTGAATCTACTGATAGAAGTAGTAGGACACGGTCCCCAAATATCAGAATAAACAAGTGCAAATAGCTCAAAACTTTGAAGACAATCATTTTATAAGTAGAACGTGTATGCTTTCCAAGTTCACAAGCATTACAAAATAACTTTTCTTGTTTACTTTATTCATTATCTCAGGTTCTAACTTATTCAAACTATTAAAAGATAAATGTCCCAATTTGTAGTGTTGGAGCATTGATTCTGTCTCTAGACCTCTACTAGTAGTAGCATCAAGCAATTTAGCCTCCCTGTCCAGGTACCGAAGACCATCACACCTGATGCCAATCCCAAGCCTCTTCCCCGTGGCCTTCTCCTAGAAAGAATACATATCCCGATAAAAAAGAACAGTATAATTCTATTGATCAATGAGAGAGCTAACAGAAAGTAAGTTGACCAAAAATGAAGGAACATGCAATACAGATGATAGGGTAACAAATGAAGTACAATGGACCGAGCCAGTACCCTTGATGGGTTGGGATATCCCATCAGCAGTCTGAACTATCTCGGGATGCATATGCTTGCTCGGATAATATAATATAAACTCACTAGATGCACCTGTTATATGCCTAGATGCACCTGAGTATATGATCCAAGCAGTATGAGATTTAGTAGATGCAAGTGCCTGAAGCGGAATACCTATGCCCATATGAGCAGCGTAAGCATTAAAGTTACCAAGGTAGGTAGTGTTATCCAGATCTTGAGTAGCCAGTCCTTTGCCCTTAGAACTCTCAACCAGAAGCTTGAACTGATGTAGTTCCTCCATCTCTATCATCTCAATTCCAATTATTTCGGTAATGGTCTTCTCTGTCACAACTAGGTGAGCAACTCCCGGCCTCTGCGTCCCCTGCCTCCTTGACCTGCATGTCCACCTTTTTGTCCTATGCCTCCTCGGCTACCACCAGAATTACGGGATTGAGGGCAGTTGTAGCTGAGGTGCCTTTTCTTCCCGTAATTGTAGCACTCCTTATTATCGCTGTTAGGAGCACTAGGAACCACCAATGCAGAACGGACAACTGGTGAGGTCTCACCTTTTATTATCTTCTTTCGGATCTCCTCTTGCTCCATCGATGCAACAGCCTCATCTAGGGACAGAAAATATAGAAGATGATATATTGTAGCCCTCTTAGCCTTAAACTGCGGAATCAGACCCTTGAGAAAATGAGCCACACGCCTATGCTCAAGTTACTATTTTCCAAGGAGAATATTTGCCAGATTTTGCAATGATAGCAGATCATAGTAGTCCAAGTCTACCCACAAGCGCCTGTCGTACCCCGATCCCGTAGGGGCCGATCGTCCTCGCTTGGTTCTTACGGAACCGCTCGTCCTCGCTTGGGCGCGATGCCATGCAAGCCTAAGTTGCACTTGCACCAGGCAACGTACCTGCATAAGACACAAGTTAGACGAAAATATACATATATAGACACAGAGTAAAATACAGAGAACCAAAGTTAAACACATTTGGTAAGCATACAAAATACTTTCTTTTATTGAATACTGAAGATTTGGATTACAAAGTGCTTACTTGGCTGAGTTACAAGATATACCTTAGAAGGCTTACAACTCTTTTTATATTCCCAAAACTAGCCACAACGCCCAAACATTATATCTTGTAGTAGGACCAAAGTAACAAAATATCTAGCAGAAGAGGAGTAGCCCACTGGAGAGGAAAGCGAAGGAAGCAGCACGAACACAGTCCTACGGAAGGATACGCGGACGCTGATTCAGATTTAAGATGCTTGCCAAACTCTCGCTTCTAGTACCTGGATATTGCCCACAAACGTGGGTCAGTACTACCACATGTACTGGTGAGCGACCGTGGCCAAACTCACCTTAGAAATCTATACTAAGTAAGCCTATGAAGTTAGCATTATTAGGTGATCTTTCTGGGTGTCTAGTTTCTTTTTAACAATTCAATGCAAGAAAACATAGACGATATATAGCATTTGCATATGAAAATTCTTACCCACGGCCAAGCGGTTATCCCTGCAGTAGACACACAACTTAGCCACAATTTGATATATGGATAAACTTATGAATCAATCTAGGTATCATGTGTTAGGTATGCAAGAAGGCAAACCTAGCATGCGCCCTAACTACATGATGGTCCCCTCCACGGGATTAGCAGTTGGGACATACAAGCCCATCTCACTAATGGACATGTCTACCCTCCCGTAAGTAAGGTTTTTAAGCCTCAGGGTATCTAGATCTCTCCCAGGCCGAACGATCCCCACTGTCCCAGGAACTGCTCGAGAGATAATCTTTGTGCACAAGTTATCCTGACCAAATGCATGAATGCAGCTCCTATCAGAAAATATGCTATCATGCAACTGATGAACAATGAACAAGCAAGTCTATCTCTTCTTCTTATTTTCTAGATCAAGTCCAGATGTTTCCAGCAATAACTCTCTATGCACAGCACACAAGGGACAGATAAGCATTCAATATGTAACTAGTAAGGTAGCAGTTCTATACTTGAAGCATGCAATACTTTTCTTTTTCTTTTAACTTATCTTTTTAGTGAGGCAACATATTTCAAGTGAACTAGAGATTCTTTATTAGGCATGCAGACTAAAGGATTCATCGAAGGGCCTAAGCCACTCACCGAATGAATCGAACGAGAGGATGGGGAAGCCTTAAGCGGCGTTCACTCTTTGGTTATGCGTCCTAAAAATACAACAATACTTGGTTAGCATACTTTGATCTCTTTCCCTAACGATTCGGAAGAACGTGCAAGCGAGAAAGCAAAATCATGAAAACCAAGTCATCGAAAGCAACTCAAAACACAAAGCAACACAAAACCAAGAAGCAAAGCAACTAACGAAAACTCTTGGACTAATTTCAATAGAAGTCGTTCCATCAATTGGAATATTTTATTGCACTTCGTCCATGTTGATTTGGTGGTAAGGTTTCCCCGAGACTCGATTCTCAACCGAGTCGAAGTAGCAAGTGTTCCATAAGTAACCATTCGGAGCGAGGCGTTACATACTACCCCACTGAGAAGAAGTTTCGTCAAACTTAAGAGATCAAGGAGGCGATAATGATGCATCAAGAGATCAAAGGAATCAGACTCACCAATATCGTGCCCACTCGTGTCACGCTCTATATTCAGCTGATACACTCTAGCCCTTCTCGTCTGATTATTTTATTCAAGAGGTGGGCCTGGAGGGGTATGAGTCTTAATCTGACCAGTACTGTTGTTGTGGTACGGCGACGGAACCCTCTTATTTCGGCAATTCATAACAAGGTGCCCCTTTTGTCCATAGTTAAAACACTCGTTATTTGCAGCATGACAAATATCTACGGTGTGGCCTGTTTTGCCACAATAACTGCACGCAGGACCTGGGTGCTGCTTGTCCGCTGTCTTTCTTTCCCCATTATGGTATCTTTTTGTAGAAGGATTTTGAGGAATCGGTGCCTTTTCTGGAGCAATTTGAGGCATGAACTGCTCATTCTGCACCGCTGCCTCAAAGGCTTGTATGTACGTTTTGTACTCCCGGTTCATAACATCCTTTCTCAGATTATCGTTTAAGCCTTTTATGAACCGGTGTGTACGGACTCCCTCATCAGGAATCATTGAGCTAGCGAACTTAGCAAGTTTGGAGAATTCTGACTCATAGTCTTCGATGGACATGCTCCCTTGCTTAAGTTCGATAAACTCGTCTTCTTTCTTCTGTCTGATGGCTGGCAGGAGATATTATGCAAGGAATGCTTTCTTGAACATTCTCCAAGTGATCTTACCATCCTGATGCTTGGTGGCTAGATCTGCTTTCTTTATTTTCCACCAATCGTGTGCACGTAACCGCAACTACATATCTGCACACGCCACCCTCTTGTTTGCAGGAATTGAAGCAAATTCCAACAAGCTCTCCATCTTTGCGATCCAGTCCATCACCTTATCTGGCGCGATCCTGCCTTCAAACTCCGGAGGGTTCAACTTCAGGAACTCAGCACCTTTAAAGGTAGACTTCCTGGCCGCACGTTGAAGCTCGTTAGTTTCTGCTACGCCTGCTCCCTGAGGCATGGTCGGGGCAGTCGCAGGTGTTGCAGCGGTTCCCGATGCACCACTGTGTGCTAACAGTGTTATCACAATCTGAGTCAGGGACTCAAGCTGCTATTGTTGTGCCAAGGCTCTAGCATCAGCCTGTTGCTTCTGAGCCTCAAATCATTCCTGTTGTGCAATATGGCGATTATTTTTATTCTGAAATATTGCAATCAGCCTATCAATTTGATCATCGCTCACGCTTGTTGTGCGCGATGTCTCAGGATTACTAGCACCTGTTTTAGTCATCTTTCTGCAAAAGAGAGTAACTCGCATTAGTCTCATAACGTATTGTGGACTTATTGCATGGGACGTTGGGTTTTCACACTCTTAGGGACCTTTCATACTCTCGATTTACTTCTTATAGATTCGAAATTATTTTCAAAAATTTAGGACTTTTGAAATCGCTTGAAAACTTATATCATTTTTAAAAACGATATTTGAAGAGGCCAAGGGCGTAAAACCATGCTCTGATACCACCTGTCATGCCTCGATCCCGTAGGGGCCGATCGTTCTCGCTTGGTCCCTACGGAATCGCTCGTCCTCGCTTGGGCGCGATGTCGTGTAAGCCTAAGTTGCGCTTGCACCAGGCGACGTACCTGCACAAGACACAAGTTAGACGAAAATATACATATATAGGCACAGAGTGAAATGCATAGAACAAAAGTTGAACACATTTGATAAGCACACAAAATACTTTCTTTTATTGAATACTGAAGATTTAGATTACAAAGTGCTTGCTTGGCTGAGTTACAAAATATGCCTTAGAAGTCTTACAACTCTTTTTACATTCCCAAAACTAGCCACAACGCCCAAACATTACATCCTTATAGTAGGACCAAAATAACAAAACATCTAGCAGAAGAGGAGTAGCCCACTGGAGAGGAAAGCGAAGGAAGCAGCACAAACAGAGTCCTACGGAAGGATACACGGACGCTGATTCAGATTCAAGATGCTTGCCAAACTCTCGCTTCCAGTACCTGGATATTGCCCACAAACGTGGGTCAGTACTACCACATGTACTGGTGAGCGACCGTGGCCAAACTTACCTTAGAAATCCACACTAAGTAACCCTATGAAGCTAGCATTATTAGGTGATCTTTCGGGTTGTCTAGTTTCTTTTTAACAATTCAATGCAAGGAAACATAGACGGTATATAGCATATGCATATAAAAATTCTTACCCACGGCCGAGCGGTTATCCCTATAGCAGACACACAAGTTAGCCACAATTTGATATATGGATAAACTTATGAATCAATCTAGGCATTAGGTGTTAGGTATGCAAGAAGGTAAACCTAGCATGCGCCCTAACTACATGATGGTCCCCTCCACGGGATTAGCAGTTGGGACATACAAGCCCATCTCACTAATGGATGTGTCTACCCTCTCGAAAGTAAGGTTTTTAAGCCTCAGGGTATCTAGATCTCTCCTAGGCCGAACGATCCCCAGTTCCCCAGGAACCGCTCGAGAGATAATCTTTGTGCACAAGTTATCCTGACCAAATGCATGAATGCAGCTCCTATCAGAAAATATGCTATCATGCAACTGATGAACAATGAACAAGCAAGTCTATCTCTTCTTCTAATTTTCTAGATCAAGTCCAGATGTTTCCAACACTAATTTTAATAGAAGTTGTTCCATCAATTGGAATGTTCTATTGCACTTCGTCCGTGTTGATTTAGAGGTAAGGTTTCCCCGAGACTTGATTCTCAACCGCGTCGAAGTAGCAAGTGTTCCATAAGTAACCGTTCGGAGCGGGGCGTTATATCCTTATCATCGTTGTTGGGAGCACTAGGAACCACTAATGCAGAACGGATAACTGGTGAGGTCTCACCTTTCATTATTTTTTGTCGGATCTCCTCTTGCTCCATCGATGCAACAGCCTCATCCAGGGACAGAAAAGATAGAAGATGATATATTGCTGCCCTCTTAGCCTCAAACTGCGGGTTCAGACCCTTGAGAAAATAAGCCACATGCCTATGCTCAAGTTACTATTTTCTAAGGAGAATATTTGCCAGATTATTCAATGATAGCAGATCATAGTAGTCCAAGTCTGCCCACAAACGACGTAGCTCCGCTGCATACTGGAGTACTATCTTCTCCCCCTATGTAGTAGCATCAATCTTCTCCTCAACTTCCATCATCATCCTGACACTCCCAGCTCCAGAGTATATCCCAGCCAATGTTGTCCAAACATCAGCTACACTACAGTTTAACTCCACCATCCCAGCTATTGATGGAGATACAAAAGTCAGTAGCCAAGAAACCACCATAGAAATAAGGTAACTTCATGTGCTCCACTCAGCACTTGTCTTATCCTTTGGCTCAGTGCACTCTCCCTTCACATATTTTTCAAGTTCCTTGGTCCGAAGGTTCAACAGCACCCTCCTAGACCAACTTAGATAGTTTATCGTCCCCTCAAGTTTAATTTTATTGGGCAGCAACTCTGTCTTTTTATCACCTACGACGATTTTGGTGTGGGCACGACTGCCTTACTTGATGAGGTCTCCTCTAATTTGGCCTGAAATACCCTGGCCACCACCTCCAGTATCTTTTTTAACTCCTAAATAGTCACAGGTGTTCCTATCTTCAAAGTTGCATACAGGGATGAGGTCAACACAACTCAAACACGTGTCGTGCGCCTACATGCGATCACGACTTTCTCTATCTATTTGTACACCCCGAAACTCATGTGGCATAAGAAATGCATAATGCATAGAAGTGTGTTTGAGGGGTGTATCATATATAAATTATGTTCTATATATTTTTGTGGAGTATATTTGTGTTTGAGGGGTGTATCACATTAGTATCATAGTGTGATACTCATGTTTAGCTTGGTGCATACTAGTTGTTTGACAATTGGATTTTGTTAACGCGTGTGTGTTAGTGTAGGGTTGACTTTGTGTTTATAGTGAGTTGATGAGTGCATGAGGGAAGTGTTGAGTTGGGTGAGTAGTGTCAACTAGCATGGAGTTAATGTGTGTGTAAGGGGGAGTGGTATTTTGGGCATATGTCCGAGAGTTAAATGGAAGTCCAGGTCTTAGCAACAGACCATGGGAAGCAACTTGCTCGAGCAAGTATGTAGTTATTGGTAGCAGTAGAGACAACATGGGGGTTCAGTCTGCAGGATGTTGCATTTGCAACTACTGGCAAAGCAGTGTAGGAGGAACTGTCAAGGCTCGCTCCGAATAAATGGTGAGTTGAGTACGTAACCAACATCCCCAAGCTACTTGCTTTACGAATAAACCTATATTCGTAACCACAATTATTGCTTGTAAGCTCTAGGATAAAGTATTGAGTAAAGCTAAACCATCAACAACTAAGAACTAAGTATACTCAAAATATCAAGCTTTTATATTTACAACTCACAAGTTTGAGTTATGTCTTCAAAAGAAAGTACACAAGCTACTCACTAAAATATACGACCACATAACTATCTCCCATAAGATTAATACACATATAATTATACAAGAACACAAAATAAAATTATTCTACACGCGATATCCCTTACTCTTTAGATTTTTCCATATTATATAAGGGAAGAATCTCATCTTCGTCCCGGCCTTCATCTATTGAACAAAAACTAGGTCATCAAAGACATACAAGTTCTCGTTTCAAGGAAGGTGAAATAAATGAAATAATGTGATACTAAAGAACAAGTGTAATGGAAATCTAATCCAAATAAACTGTAAGTACAAAAATTAAATGTAACTATGAACTAACCTCTAAAGTTATCTTAATCTGGTAAAATAATTATATCCAAAATCCTATCTTAAGTCCTAAAGTCACTAACACAGTCACAAGACAATTTTTTCTATATGATGATGTAAAGTTTAGAGAACATTTTTGGATCTCACAATCGCATTGTCACGAACACAATCTAGGCAAGAATCCCATCACCAGGGATCATGTGGTGGCAAGTAGGCATGGTGCTTAGTAGTTCGGTCACTCCTCTTCGGGAGCAATAAATCATATCATCATTTAATACCAAATTTGAATTTTTATCGAATTAGGATAAACATTTACAGATAACGTGATACAGGTAGGTAGGTGATCTAAGCATTCACCCACTCTCAATGCAACTTTCGAAGGAGCTACAGGTACTAATCAGTTTTGTTTAATTATATTGCCTAGATTTCATACGTTATGATCCAAACTGTTCTCCCCCGTCCAATGCTCTATTCTACAATCACAATCAATCATAAGTTCATGCTAATAGTTAAAACTTTATTTCCCGGCGCAAGTATACATCTTGATTTATATTTCTGGAATACATGTATCACTTGCAAGAATTATTCCAACTATTGAAATAACACCAAATAAATTCTCTATACATGTTAATCTCATATAATACGAGAATATAGTTAACATGATATTCTAGAACCAAGAAAACAATATTTGATAATCAGATCGCTTACGTATTTACAAGTCCATGTCCGTACAAATCCAAACTGAGAAAGTTAACCTCTAAATATTCCTAGAATTATCGTTACTCTTTCTCCAGTCGATATACACTTATCTAGGTTGAGGGTTCAGTACGATAGTACAGCGTTTAAGCTTCAAAATTATGTTATCTTCCGAAATCCTTCGACTTTCGGACAGAGTCTCATTTGTATTTCGAGCTCCAAACCCAGTAATATATCCAAACCGGGGCAACTCTTCATAGAATTAACATGGATCAAAGCCCCTTCGATGGAACAACTCTACACCGGACACACGCAGTTAATAGGATAGATAGTAAATGCATAAAAGCACAAAATCAAATTTTACAAAAAATTTAGCCTATATACCCTGCTTTGTACAGAGCATAACTCCTATTATATGAATCCAAATAACATCATATTATACTATTGCAAATCTTATCAAATCCTCTTCGATTTCTATTTAGACATAATAGAATTTTGACAAGGTTTAATAGGTCAAAACTGGTCTACGCAATAAGGTGTAAAATATCCCAAATTTTGTTTCTAGAATTGTACGTCGATGGTGCACGGCCAATAACTTCTATTATATACACCCGAATGCTATTGTATCATATATGGTTAGAAAGCTTATCGAATCCTCTTAGATTTTTATTTATACATATCCTGGTTTTAAAGAAGTTTAGTAGATCATAACTGACATACACAAAATTGTGCACATAGGTTCCAAATTTAATTCCATGATTCTATACCTCTGTTGCACTACCCTAACTTCCTATCACATGAATTCAAACCGTATAATATCATATACCGTTGGAAGGCATATCGAATCCTCTTAGGTTTCTGTTTAGACAAAATTAAATTTTGACCGGATTTATTAGATGAAAACTGACCTGGAAAAATACTGCGCCGTAGGAACGAATTCAGCACTACGTTTTCTATTTCTAAATCATGTCCAAGCCTTATATGGGTGTGTCACCTTATTGAAAAACTCTTAAATTCATGTTCTAAAACAAATATATTATTCTCTAAATTAATCCATAATAATTTTTATTTTGAATAATAAAATAAAACTAATTGAATAATACAAAGAACACAAGAACTATATACATGAATACAACAAATAAAAATTAGTTGAATGGAAGGAGAACTTGCCTTGTCTCTTAGGGTTTGAAAAGTATGAAGAGATGGAGAGAAAAGTGTTAGGAGAGGTTGTAGGATGAAGAGGTTGAAATGAAAGGTTAGAAGCTTTTTTTTAAGGAATGAAAACTAATAAGCATATATATATATATATATATATATATATATATATATATATATATATATATATATATATATATATATATAACCTTCTTATCCTTTACAAGATATTTCAAGTTGTAACAAACCAAAACCATTTTGATTGGACCCCATTTCATGGCCGTCCAAGCAAAGGGAAGGGTAGTAGCTTCCTTAGGAAGCTTGGGTAAGAATATTTTAGTAATTTTGGTTTAATTAATAAGGAAGCTAATTAAAACTATTTTTCTCCTAATTAAAAGTACCTCTTAATAATAAATCAAACCATAATCATAAATGATAAGGTACATACTAGTACCTCTAATAAAATAAAAATATTTATGTAAAATAAATAATAATATTATATTAGAAATTTTGGGAACCCAAAAATTATTAAAAATGCATTTTTTTCTCGAAAAGCTATTTTTTCGTAAAACTTGTATTTCCAAATAAATAGTAACAATAATTAAAAATAAATTTTGAAATCAACTATGGCACTCTACCTTCCTTAGAAATATTACGTCATCGAAATTCAAATTATGCTTATAAAAGTTTATCAAAAGTACTTAGAATTAAAACAAACATTAAGTGCCAAATAGATAGGGATACTTTTCGCATATCTTCTTACCGTTCTCAAGTAGATTCATCTGGAAAATCCTTACTCCATGTCACTCGTACTAGAGATATTCTTTTGTTCTTGAGTATCTTTTCTCTTCTATCAAGGATTTTTATTGGTTGTTGTTCTATTCGAACTGTCAGGCCCATTGTTATATCCGAATGGTCCAGTACATGATTTGGATCTGGTACATATCTCGAAGTTGTGAGATATTAAATACATCATAAATTCCCTTTAGTGTTGGAGATAAGGCCAATCTGTATCATACCTCTCCAATTCTTTCAATTACATCAACTAGTCCAATGTACCATGGGCCTAATTTTCCTCGAGTTCCAAATCTGATTGTTCCTCGAGATGGCAAAATTTTTAAGAATACATGATTGCCAGGTTAAAATTCTAAGGATCTTCTATGTTTATTTGCCCATATCTTTTGCATGTCTTGAGCTGCCTGAAGATGACTCCTTATAGCTTTAATCTTGTCTACAGTTTGTACCACCATTTTTAGTCCCAATTGTTGACGTTCACCTACATCACTCCAGCATATAGGAGACCGACACTTTATTCCATTCAAAGCTTCAAATGGTGCCATTTTAATGCTGACATGATAACTATTATTATAGGAGAATTCAATAAGATGAAGATGATCATCCCATGATCCTCCAAAATCAAGAGTACATGCTCTCAATATATCTTCAAAAGTTTAAAAAGTTCTTTCTGATTGTCCATCTGTTTGAGGGTGATATGCTGAACTAAACTTTAAATGTGTGTCCAGACTTTCTTGTAAGCTCCCCCAAAATTTTGAAGTAAATCAAAAATATTTTTTGAAACTATGTTTGCAGGTACTCCATGCTGACTAACAATTTGTCTCATATACATATCAGCTAACTTATGTTCTTATATCTCCTTTTGGTACACATAATCCTGTTCAAACCTCAATGTTCCATCTGGGTATTTACTTATCCCAGTCTGAAGCCATGTTTCAGTCATCTTCCATAACCCTTGTAATTTAACATCTTCTTGTTGAGTTGCTTTGATTCTCTCTACTAAAGACGACTGAATTTGCAAGTTAGCCCATGATCCTTCTATCCTTGGATATATCATTTTAATTCCCATTTTTCTGAAATCATCAAGGATTTCTTTTGGTGTGTTCATAAAGAACGTTGTAGGTCTTCTACTTAATGCATCTGCTACTTTATTTTCTTTGCCATGGTGATATTTCAGTTCCATATCAAAGTCCTTAAGTAGCTCTAACCACCTTATTTGTCTCATATTCAACTTTTTCTGAGTGAATATATATTTTAAACTTTTGTGGTTAGTATAAACTTTAACGCTTGTGCCTCCATAATTTAAGTGCAAATGCTACTGCTACAATCTTTAGATCATGTGTTGGTCAATTTATTTCATGTTGCTTTAATTGACGAGAGGTATAAGCTATAACTCTTCCATGTTGCATTAGTACACAACCCATGCCTTTACCACAAGCATCCCTATAAATTTTATAAAGCCCGGATCCGCTTGGTAATGGTAGAACAGGTGATATAATAAGTCTTTCTTTCAATTCTTTAAATGTTGCCTAGCATTTGTCTGTCCAGATAACTTTTTATCATTCTGTGTCAAATGGGTTATAGGTTTAGAAATCCTCAAAAAAAATTCTATATATCTTCTATAATATCCTGTTAACCCTAGAAAACTTTGGATTTCTGCTACGGATTTAGTACAGGCCATGATTTTACTGCTTCTACTTTCCTTGGATCAACTAAAATTCCTTTGCCACTGATGATATGTCCAAGAAAAGATATACGGTCTAGCCAAAATTCACATTTGCTAAGCTTCCCGTATAATTGATAATTATTCTTGTCTCAAAGTTTGAAGTACTATCCGTAGATGTTCTTTATGTTCTTCCTTATTCTTGGAATATATCTAAATATCATCGATGAATACTATGAATACTATAACAAATTTATCCAAGTCTTGGTAGAATATACGATTCATAAGATCCATAAAGATTGCAAGAGCATTAGTTAAACCAAATGGCAAAACTAAGAATTCTTAATGCCCATATTGGGTTCGAAAAGCAGTTTTTGATACATCTTCTTTACTTTACTTTTACTTGATGATAATCCGACCTCAGATCAATTTTTGAAAACACTTGTGGTCGTCCAAGTTGATCAAATAACTCATCAATTCTTGGTAATGGATATTTGCTCTTGATAGTCACCTCATTCAATGCTCTATAATCAATGACCAATCGTAATGTGTCATCATTCTTCTTCACAAACAAGACCGGTGCTCCCCAAGGTGAAATACTTGGTTCAATAAATCTTTTAGTCAACAGTTCTTTTATTTGTTTATTCAACTCTGCTAATTCTTTCTTATTCATATGATACATTTTCTTTGCTACTGGTGCTGCTCCAGGAACCATATCTATAGTAAACTCTACTATTAATTCTGGTAATAGTCCCGGTAATTAATCAGGAAATATATCCTTAAATTCAGATACTATCCTAGGAAAATTTTCTTCTTCAATGTTTTAGAATACTCTTCGAATTGGCAGCCTAAGTTCTTTAATCTTCTCTGTTTGATCTTCCTTATGATCTAAAATAAATTCACGTATTTCTCTTCTTGGAAGTTAAAATGTAACTCTTCCTTGACTACAATCTATATTAGCTACTATTAATGTCAACGAGTCCATTCCGAAGACTATATCATAATTGATCATTGGAAAAACTAAAAGTCTTACTCGAAATGATTCACCTCCAATTCTGATTGGACAGGCTTTACATATATGATTGACTTCTACTAATCCATTTTTCGTTAATATTCTCAATTTCTTAGGTAATGATTCAATTTCAAACTCATACAAACATATAAATGCAATAGATATAAAGGAATGTGTAGCGCTTGAATCAAATAATACTATTGCTGGATAAGATAAAACTAATATTGTATCTGTCACAACTTCTGTAGCACCCACTTCCCAAATATACTAATAATAATATGTTAAATAATAATGTGTACAACTTTAGAATTTATACACCAATAAGGTAACACTAGGTCCTAGGGCCCATAAAGGATTATTTTATGATTTTAATCATAAATTAGGACAATTAGAATTTTCTGGAAATTTTTAAAATTATTAATAAATAAAATCTAACTCTCTAGGACTTCTAAGAATTTTTGGAAATCCTAGAGGCCAAATTTGACCCCAAACATTTTTTTAGGGTTTAATATGCAGTTATATATTTCCTAGAATTATTTGATAATTTTCTTAATATTTTAAATATTTATTTTGATTTATTTTAATTAAAATAATTAATTAAATAAGTTTTTATAATTAAAAACTAAAAAGAAATTTAAAATACCCAGTTAGCCTACCCCTGGGCCCGTCTGTCATCTGGCTCTAACTAACTGGACGATGCCGCACCCGTCAACGATCCCGCGAGCGTGCCTCTGAAGCCGACTCGGTCTCCGAGTTAGAGACCAAATCTGAGCTGAGCTCGGGTCGGCTCGAGTCGAGCCGCGTTGACATGTGTCCCGCCTGAGCCGTTGACTCCCTCTCCCATATATATATATATATATATATATATATATATATATATGTGTGTGTGTGTGTGTGTGTGTGTGTGTGTGTGTATGATAGTTTTAGGGTTTTTCTATCAGCCGATTTTTAGGGAGATTTGTGGGGGTTCTCTTCTAGGATTTCTCGATCTTAACAAAGCCATTACTCATAGCTCTGGACTCCAAACGCATCTCCGTTTCTTACGTTCGAACCGTCTCGAGGTATAGTTTTTGAATGCCTAATTTATTTCATGAATTACGAATCTAATTTTTTGGAAAATTCGTGGAGTGCCAGTTGTACAAAATCTGACATATTTTCGTGTATGTCAACCAAAGACTCAACATCTAGGGAAAAATAGTCATCAAAGTAGCCATGAACACTGAAACCAAATTAACATAACTCCGATTAGAAAGAAAGGATATTTCCCATCCATTAGTAAAAAAATACATCCATTTCAAATAATTGTATGTTCCACAAATGGATACTTTCATGGATCGAGCATAGCCAAGATCACTAGTTTGCTTCAAAAGTAGTATTTTTCCAATGAATTAGCTTGATATATCAAGCAAGGACCCTACATCAAGAAAAACTCCATCAAATTAGTAGTGAATACTAAAACTAACGGACTAACATAATTCTGATGAAAAAGAAAAGATCTTCCGAATCCATTATTAAGCTGGTCATCATGGACATAAATAAAGTAAAAAGATATACAAGCAAATAAGTCTAAATGGAGTCGAAGTGTTTCCATGCCAATCTCCTTTGTTCCTTCCTCCAAATCAATATTGTCTTGTTAAACACACATATCAACCTAAAACCATGCAAAACAACAAACAAAAGAAAATCCTAAAAAATATTATCAGTGATAAAATTGATCATATTCCTGATATTGTGCCATATGCAAGAGCAAACCCCCTTCCGCCGCTCCCTCGACAAAGACAAGGACAAAGATAACTTCAAATTAAGAAATTATTTTCCTGATGATGGGGACATACACGATCCCGTAGGGGTGAACGATGGTGGGGGCGCGGGGTTGCGAGGGCGTGGATGCTGCGAAGGAGGGATGATGGGGTTCCAAAGGCGATGGAGAAGTTGTTAGAGGAGAACAAAAGAGATAAAAAGTAGAGAGAAGTTTGGAGAGGAAGAAATTTTGAGAAGAGTTTCGGGGTTTGGGGAGAAGGGGCACGGGTTTAGAAAAAATGTAGGGAGGTAAAAAATTTAGTACATCATTGAGCCAAAAAATTCCACATAATTTTGAACGTTAAGCAGCTATTTTCGTCCATCGAATCCAAATATACTCTTTTGGTGAAGTAGGTTTTCATGTTAACAACAGTTTCAACCCGTCGAAAATAAAATGACAGTTTTAATGTGTTGTTGTTAGACAACTCTAATATCGCAAATTATCCATTTTGGTGCAGTGTTTGTTTCCCGGCTCAAGTATATATCTTGATTTATATTTCTGGAATATAGTTATCACTTGCAGCAATTCTTCCAACTATTAGAATAATACCAAATAAATTTTTTATACCTGTTAATCGCATGTAAGATGAGAATACAGTTAACATGATATTCCAGAACGAAGGAAATAATATTTGATAATCAGATCGCTTATGTGTTTACAAGTCCATGTCCGTACGAATCTGAACTTAAATAGTTAACCTCTAGGTATTTCTAAAATTATCGTTACTCTGTCTCCAGTCGATATACAGTTATCTAGATTTAGGGTTCGGTACGATACCACGGCGTTTAAGCTTCAAAATTAGGCTATCTTCCAAAATTCTTAGACTTTCGGATAAAGTCTCATTTGTATTTCAAGTTCCAAATACAGTAATATATCCGAGCCGGAGAAACTCTTCGTAGAATTGACATGGGTCAAAGCCCCTTTGGTGGAACAACTTTACATCGGACACACGCAGTTAATAGGATAGATAGTAAATGCATAAAAGCACAAAATTAAATTTCACACAAATTCCAACATGTATACCCTACTTTGTACAAAGCATAACTCTTATTATATGAATCCAAATACTATCAAATTATACTGTTGGAAATCTTATCGAATCCTCTTTGATTTATGTTTAGACATAATCAAATTTTGACAACGTTTAATAGGTCAAAACTGGTCTAAGAAATAAGTTATAAAATATTCCAGATTTTGTTTCTAGAATTGTACGTCGATGGTGCACGGCTAATAACTCCTAATATATACACCTGAATAATATCGTATTATATACAGTTAGAAATATTATTGAATCATGTTCGATTTTTGTTCAGACATATCCTGGTTTTGAAAAATTTTAATAGGTCAAAACTGGCATACACAAAAATGTGCACATAGGTTGTAGATTTTGTTTCCAAGATTTTATACCTCTGTTGCACGACCCAAAATTCCTATCATATGAATTCAAACCCTATCTTATCATATACCATTGGAAATATTATTGAATCCTCTTCGATTTATGTTTAGAAAAAAACTAAATTTTGATCGGGTTTAGTAGATGAAAACTGATCCGGGAAAACACTAAACCGTAGAAATGAATTCAGCACTACGTTTTCTAATTCTAAATCATGTCCAAATCTTATATATGTGTGTCACCTTAATAAAAAACTCTTAAAATCATATTCTAAACCACATATATTATTCTCAAAAATAATCCATAAAAGTTTTTATTTTGAATAATATAATGAAAACAATTGCATAATACAAAGAACACAAGAACTATATACATGAATACAACAAATAAAAATTGGTTGAATGGAAGAAGGACTTGCCTTGTCTCTTAGGGTTTGAAAATGATGAAGAGATGGAGAGGAAAGTGTTAGGAGAGGTTATAGGATGAAGAGGTTGAAATAAAATGTTAGAAGGCTTTTTTTAAGGAATATATATATATATATATATATATATATATATATATATATATATATATATATATATATTCTAGCACCCTTCTTAGCCTTTACAAGATGTTTCAAGTTGTAACAAACCAAAACCATTTTTATTGGACCCCTTTTCATGGCCGACCAAGCAAAGGGAAGGCTAGTAGCTTCCTTAGGAAGCTTGGGTAAGGATATTTTAGTAATTTAGGTTTAATTAATAAGGAAGCTAATTAAACCTTTTTTTTCTCCTAATTAAAAACATCTCTTAACACTAAATCAAACCCTAATCATGAATGACATGGTATATACTAATACATCTAATAAAATAAAAAAAATTATGTCAAATAAATAATAATATTATATTGATAATTTTGGGAACCCAAAAAATTATATAAAAAAATATATTTTTTCTCGAAAAGTTATTTTCTCGTAAAACTTGTATTTCAAAATAAATAGTAATAATAATTAAAAATAAATTTTGAAACCAACTATGACAGGAACTGAGTTCGAGTACAGAGGTGGGGTCTTGCTGTACACCTGCGGGAAGGCCACTTCTGTGCAGTGCACTTGCTACTGCATACGCTGCAGTAAACAACAGGGTAATTAAGGGCCTACGTAGCATTAGTTTCTGAACAGTGAAGGGTTTCTAAACAGTAGAGGGGATAGGTTTTAGACTAAATATGCTACCATTAATTATTATCTACTCATATGAAGAGGATCTCAATTATCTGTCCCTTGGATGTCAATGATCTTGAGAAGGCTTATGCTAGAATACCTTGTGGAAAATTTAGAGAATGGTTAAATCGTAATAAAAATATGGATTTTCGTGTTCCTATGAGTATTTATAGACTAATAACTATAGTACAAGAGGATGTGTTCCTGTAAGGGTTATAGTCATGAGCATTGATGGGCAGCACTCTTTTACAAATACTGATAGTACAAAATGTTACAGCAATGGATAAACAACTGCAGTATTAGGATTTCAGCATAGGAGATATGGTGCAATGTTACATAGTGTATCCTTGAGTGTCTGTAAATAAGTTGGTTTCATAAGTGAGGATACTTGTGTAATGGGTATTGTGCTAGGATACTCGAAGTGTTAAGGTGTATATTTGGCATAAAAATAGTAAGAGTGAGATAGTTAGATACCAAGGTTAAGGTATTGGGGTTAAGATACTATTGTCAAGGTACTAGTGTGACACTTGGGTATTTGGGTAAGTATTAAGGTTGAAGTATTGGGCCAGTGTTAAGATATTAGTGATATAACTCTTGTTCTATTACTAGCAACATAAGGTTTGAAATATGTCGAGCAAAAATTTGTAATCTCCTCGAGAACATAAGCTTCACAAATAGAGCCCTCAACCCATGCCTTATTTTTTACCTTTCTCTTTAGGTAATTCAGATGCCGCTCGAACGGGTACATCTACCGATAACCGACAGGACCACCAACACGTGCCTTATAAGAAAGATGAATTGGCAAATGCTCCATAGAGTCGAAGAATTCAGGAGGAAATACCTTTTCGAGCTTGTACAGTGTTAGCGCAATGTCCTTCTCTTGCTTTTCTAGACGATCGACGAGCAACTTAGTAGAACAAAGATCTCTGAAGAATATGCTGAGCTCTGTCAATGGATCCCAAATAACCTACGGTAAGAATTCCCGAAATGCAATCAGAATTAATCTCTCCATGAATACGTGACAATCGTGGCTCTTTATACCAGCCAGTTTGTTCTCCTTGAGGTCGACGCATCTTCTCAAGTTCGACACGTACCCATTTGGAAATTTTAGACCCTGAATCCACCTATAAATTCTCCCTTTATCCTCCTTCTCCAGTGAAAAAATTAACTTACGCTGCTTTAACTTTCTATTTTCCTCCTCTATCAAATGCAACACAGGACATCTACATATTTCTTCTAAGTCCAACTTGGCATTCGGATTGTCTTTCGTCTTCCCCTTTACCTCCATTACAGTATTAATTATGTTATCAAACACATTCTTCTCGATATGCATGACAATAAGGTTATGTCTGATCAGATTGGTGCTCCAATATGGCAGATCCCAGAATATACTCCTCTTTGTCCAGTTATGGGTGTGACCAAATCCGTCATACTTGTACCCCTTAGCAGGCTCTTCGATAGCACTTGGTAAATCTTTTACCTCTTTCCATATCGTGTATCCGGGCTACCTTGGTGGTGGATTGGCCTTCTCCACAACGTCCACACGAAAAGTATTTATGTTCCTCCGGTACGGATGATCCTTCGGCAGAAATTGTCGATGACAATCGAAGAAGCACGGTTTACCTCCGTATTTCAAACGAAAAGCCTTAGTGTGGTCCATGCAATACGAACATGAGAGACGACCATGAGTGCTCCATCCCAATAATATTCCATAGGCTGGAAAGTCATTGATGATCCACATAAGTGCTGCCCTCATCTGAAAATTCTGCTTTCTAGAAATATCGTACGTGTTGGCACCTACTTCCCACATTTGATTTAACTCGGCTATCAAAGGCTGTAATTATACATCGATGTTCCTCTTCGGATTGTTCGGACCCGGGATAATAACGGTTAGGAACATATACGGAGTCTTCATACACATCCAAGGCAGTAGATTATACGGAGTAACGATCACAGGCCAACACGAATACTGGGAGCCCAAAAGTCCGAATAGGGTAAAACCGTCAGAGGAGAGCCCCAATCTGACATTACGCGGATCCGAAGAAAAATTTGGATACTCTTGATCAAAGTGCTTCCATACTTCTTCATCGGATGGATAATCCAATACTCATTCGATCTGTTTCTGCCTGTGCCAACTCATATTTTTTGTAGTCTCCTTCACCATAAACAACCTCTGCAACCGTGACATCAAAGGCAAGTAGTGCATCGAATCGATAGGCTTCTTTGTACCGACAGACTTTCCTCTTCCAGTGGCCTTGTAGCGATCAGCACCACAAAATCTTACGCATCTTCATCCTTGTCGTCTTTGTAGTACAACATGCACCCGTTGCGACAAGCAGTAATTTTTTCGTATCCCATCCAGAGCGATCTCACCATCCTCTTAGATCGGTAGAAGTCTTTAGGCAACTTTGCACCCTCTTGTAAGATCTCTATAATCAAATCCATCAGTCGGTTATAGCATTCTTGCGACATGTTAAAATTGGACTTGATGCTCAATAATCTTGTAACCACCTCCAACGGTGAATGATCCTCACAACCAGGATATAATGGAGTCTTTGAATTCTCTAGCAACTCCATGAACTTTGTAGCATCGGCATTCGGTGCCTCCTCAACTGCATCATGATTATTCGGATCAAAACTAGGCCCTGCCACATCAAAAACTATGTTCACCTACCAGTCGTTATAAGCAGCGTGTTCATGGACATCCATGTAGGACTCCACATAAGGATCCGACTTCGATGCTAAAGACACAAGTTCTCCGCGTGTGGTCCTGTCACACCCCAGTCCCAAAATACGTAGGACTAGGACATGTAAGCATGCCAGCCGCATGTATATAGCAACTTCAATATATGGAAACCATAACACATGCGTACGCTGTATCATGAACAATGATTCACAAGTGATAAAACTATCACAAATCACAGGGTATAATCTAAATCTCATCCACAGAATCAAATAGAAATAAATAACCAATACCTATGAAACTAGATCTCAATATAAAGTATCTAAAAATGATAGTCGGATGGAAACAAATCCACTACCAACTAGAATATAAAACAACCACAATATAAGTACATCATTTAAGTATCACGAGGATCGAAGAGAAGACCTCCTCGAAATATAAGTAGCCAGTCCGGATCTGCGCTCCTGCGAATACTCATGAACATCTACACCTGGAAAGGGACCAAGTCCTCAGAGGGACATAACAAGATACATAGAATCATGCCATAAAGTAAATACTGAATAAATAAAGGGGTGTACTAACCATCTAAGTGAATACAATTTGAGGACAACTTAGTACGTATGGAAAAGTGTAGGCTAGACATATGCTGACGTAATTCACCAATCGTCATGACTGGCTAGTATATGCCACATATGCCCCCATAACAAGGGCGCTATGTAATATAATAACGTCCATATCACTCCGAAGAGTGAGACATCTGCATAGTATAACGTCCATATCGCTCCGAAGAACGTGGCATCTGAATAGTATAACGTCCATATCGCTCCGTCGAGCGTGGCATCTGAATAAAGGAAGTGGGTGTCTCATACGCCTACTAGTCGTCCTCCCCGCCCAATGCAAATGTACAAGTCATGAACACGACGTAGACATCTCGTACTATAATGCAAGTCTCTATAGAATATACAACTAAGCTAAATACCGTCACACATGTTGCTCACACCAATGGCCAGTCGAGTATGAGGCATGCGTCCCTACATGAACTCACTCTGTGACGTGAAATGATACGTGTCAAGGCCTGGGGAGTCATACCGATAACTCCACAACTTTAGGTGGGTCCACTAGACACTAGGTCAGACACAAGTCCTAACGTCAACGCCTTCGTTGACTGCACCCGAGTCTTTTTCGGACGCGCACAGTTATATATTATTAAAACAATAAATATGCAACTAATAATACAAAATTTAAATAGTACAACAAGGCAAGGTATACTTGCCTGGCAAGAAAGCTGCGTAGTACCAATAACCTGCTCCTGAAGTTGCGCAGATCAATCCAATAGTCCTATATACATATAATATATCATAATACGATATCAGTTATTACACTAGCACACACATAACTATAAATACACTAGACTTGGGGGTACGCTAGGGGTAACACGGGTCAACTAACACGGTCAATTGTGCATCTAATTACGCGAGTGTCACGTCTTCAAGTGTTGTACACAATCAGACAATCAACTAATAGGTGTCTAATCCAGTACGTAAATGTACACAAGGCCGTCATCTAACATGTTCTTAGGGTCAACATGGTCAAGGTAAACACGGAATAATTTACAGTGTCCTAGGGTCGTACAGTCTAGTTACATATATAGTCACCATTATTATTTAACAATTAATTACATATATAATACATCCATATATTTATATGTATGTATATATATATATATATATATATATATATATATATATATCACTTTAATTCTAATATGCGTACGTGTACGCGTACAAGTCATTGGGTTCACCGACGCGGTCTAAAATCTATTAACTATCATAAAGCAATACTAATAGCATACACAAGTACACACATAAAAAGGAGAAAAGGGACAGGTTCGAACCTCGGGGTGCGCACATAGGCACGACGATGACGATAATGACGACGAGGGTGATGATGATGATTACGGATGATGAAGATGAAGATGATGATGTGGATGATGGTGATGACGAGGATGATGATGTGGATGATGGTGATGACGAGGATGGTGACTGGGACGATGAGGGTGATGATGATTGGTTTAAGGATTAGGGTGAGATAATGATGGTGAGGTGATGATATAGATGATGATGGGGTGATGATGATGAAGACAATGATGGGGTGATGATGATGAGTACAATGGTGATGATGATATGGTGATGGTGGTGATGATGATCATGGATGATGGTGATGATGGGCTGCCGGTGTTTACTGTTCCGGCCATGCTCAGGCAGCCGAGGAGGAGCAGTGAGGAAGGAGGACAGGGAAGAGGAGGAGGTGTTGGCTGTGTTGGAGTTAATCGTTGTGATGATGATGGCAATGGTGGATGGCCGAAGGCTGCTGGGGGCTTGGTGCTGCTCCGGCCAGACTCAGGTGGCCGAGGAGGGCCGGGAAGAGGAGGAAGAAGAAGAGGTGCTACTGGTGGTGGTGGCAAGGCAGTTCTGGGAAGGAAGGTAGAGGTGGTGCTGGTCGATGCAGGTGGTGCTGGTGGTATTGGTGTAGAGTGGTGGTGTGGTCGTGGTGTTTCGGTTCAGGCGGAGGGGAATGGAGATGATGGTGGTGGTGGTGATGTTAATGGTGATGGTGGTGAACAGAGATGGAGGTCGAGGGGTCGGGGTGATGGCCAGATCGGAGAAGATGATGCAGGATCGAGCTCCGGTCTTCAGGCGAGCGGCGGGTAGTCCAGGGTGTCGTGGAGGAGGAGGAGATGGCTGGGGGTCAGGGTTGAGCAGCGGGGTGAGGTCGTGGTGCCGGCAGCGTTCAGTTGGCCGGAGATGAGAGGGAGAAGGTAGTGGTCTCATGTGCTCCGGCGGGACTGGCTGCTCCGGTGAAAGACTGGCCGGCGGAGGGTCCGGTCGGGTTGCACAGGAAGGAGGGAGATAATGAATAGTAGGGGTCGGCTGATATAGTTTTGTTTTGGGTTTGTGAATGAAAAAGTTTGTATTTATATGTGTGGGGATTATGGTTGGGGGTTGACCTAAGAGATTGGGCTTGGTCAACATCTCTTAGGATGGGTTTGGCCTTACATGGGGGTGTTTGGAGGGCTATAAATTACATTGTTTAAAATGCAATGATAGGGTTAAAATGAGGGGCGATGTTACGCGTTGCACATTCCGAAAATTATGGGGAAAATCCATGTGAAGGAAAAAATGGATTTCTTTATGTATTATCCAATGGTGTGGACACCTCAATGCGCTTTTGCATAAAAGTGCCCAACAATTAGAAAAATGCACAAAGGCGAAAATTGGGTTTAAATTAATTAAAATTAATGTGCAAGGTGTTCTTGAATTAATTAGAAGTACATGGAACTAAAATTAGATGGGACACAAGTATCATGGACATAGTAGACTTAGAATAGAATATTATCATAAATTGGGTTGCACGAAACGAGTCAAGATTGTGTCTCCAATTTTGATTGGAACGTACAAGGATACAAAGTTAGAATTATTTAGAATTAAATAATAACGTCTGCGACGATTATTGTGCGACTAAATTGTAGCACAAGAGAGCATAATTATAAGTTATACAAATGTCAGAATGGAAGGCTGGTACGTCTAGGACAAGGATGTAAAATATATTGGAAGACAAAATCTAGGATAGCGCTCCAATTATCGAAGCAACGGTAAGGTGCACTACGTGATATAAATATTGTATAATTAAATAAAATGTCGTGTTCTATTTCTAATTGGATTCAAACTAGCCCTAGTCTCTCTATTTAAGCCAAGTAGGCCTATTTTGGGTGACGGGGTTTACAATCTACCCAACTTAAAAATAATTTCATCCTCGAAATTAAACTAGGGTATAATTTGTCAATCCTTCACGTACATACGACAAGTCAATCGCAACTCTTCCAAAAATAACATAATCTTGTCAATTTTATCGCAATTACTTTAAATTTAAAATAACTACTGTTTAAATCAAACTTCAATATATTGCACTATCTTCTCGATTTTTAAATTAAATAATCCACATCCAAATATAATTCAAATCTATATGACATCCCACATTGAAATTTATATCGCAATCTCCAACTATCATAATCTCCTCTAGAAAATAATTATAATCAAATATTATTTCTATTTTCAACTTGCGAATTTCGTATTCTTCAAATTTTAAATTCAATTTACATCCTCGATATTTCAAATAGGTGATCCAACAATCAAAATTTAATTTTTAATTCAAATTATCAAATTTGGATTTCAATCCGTTGATGTTCATGTTTAGAGTTCTATTTATTTTCCTCAAGATTTAAATCGATGATTCAACCTTCAACACTCAACATTTAAATCCTGCTCAAATTATAATTATTTGGTCCAAAATATCAAGATTTGAAAATTTTTATTAAATACTCATCCTCTAACTCCTTCTTCTAAAAATTTCCATATTTAAAATGACTTAATCTCTCAATCTACTCTTACTTGATCATAATCTAAAAGAAATTTCTCTCAAGTTAACAATGCAACTTCTACCCAACTTTAAATTTACCCATTTATCACAATAGGCTATACATTTAAGAAAAATATTCCTCAAATTATTTAATCATATAATTCAATCCTCAAAGTTTTTTAACATTAAAATATATCACCTATGATATGCCGTTATTTACGAAAAATAGTCACCAAATAATGTGATTGGCCTATGGGGTATTTCTAGTACTCTCCGTGTATCAAACTTATACCAAGCATGAGCGTTCGTTTTTCCGAAATAGGGGAAGATGGAGAACAATAATAAGGAGTTCAATGACGAGGTGATAGAGTACAAGTACAAAATTCAAAGCGATTAAGAATTCAAAGGGAATTGTCAAGGCAAGTGTGGATTGAATCATATTTTGGTAAATTCCTATTCACATGCTCATATTAGTACAATTATGTAACTGATATGATATTCTCAGACATGTCTAAGGGCAAGTATATTCGTCAACTATATATCTTAATCCACGTAAAGTAGTCATGCGAAGAGCAAACCAAGCGCACTAAGGTTAGCTAGACCTTAATACACTGATTCTGATTTAGACAATGTATTAGTGTGGGCCCCCTAATAATACATATGTCATGAACAAGCTCGATAAAAGAATAAGCTTGCAAAACTAGGCTGTAACAGCAGCATAAGTCGAGGTAGTACAAAAAATATATATAAGTACGCTAGATTATGATTAGAGAAGTTATAAAATAATTGAAGTTCACCAAGAAGATAAGACTCTACAATCTCTACAGTTGTCATACTAACTCCTTGTCTAAGTCGCTAGTCGACCAAATAGGGGTATGGGCCTCTAAGTTCTACAGTCTGAATAAACATAATCTTCTTATGCAAGTCTATAGTTGGTGTCATTCAATTACGCTTCATTAGTAGGTCAAGAGGACTATGGGATACTAGGTTGTGAGGTATACTACCCAACTTAAAATAATTAACTAATACTATAACTGCATTTAGGGCTTTTACAAGATAATATTGTCCTTGTAAATAAAGTATAAACTCTTATTGGGGTATATGCAGAAAAGGTCTTGGTACTTATTAGGGTATCCTATTGCATTTGTAGGTAATGGTCATCTTAAGTCTTAATCATAATTCTTATAGAACAAAAGTGTCAATATTAAGAATGAAAAAAGTTACTGGCTCTCAAGTGAAAGAGGATATAACTTGTATCGAGGTGGTTACAAATTATGTGATTTAAACTAAGAATAATCAAATCACAATCTAAAAGAATAACTCAAACCATCAAGCTCTAGCTACCAAGCACTAAATTTTCAAAATTTAAGATTAGCAAACTATAATCCTACTATACTGTATATCCTAACGTAGAATAAATCACTTGGCCTACAATCATAAGGGTCAGGTGGCACAAGTTGAAAGATGAAGAAGGAAAAGCATAATTAATCGTCGCACAAATAGCGAGCGCTAAGGTTTCAGAGGAACAAGATGTAAAATTAAATAGAAGGACTCTAGATAACATCACGATATACAAGGGAAAGGTGGTATGCTAATCTCTGTGTTCGAGGTATGATCAAGGAAAATGTTTTATTCATTCCTCTTGGCTTCCTAAGGTATTGTTCGGCTACTATAAGACAAGGAGCTAAAGTTGTAGTTCTCTAGTACTATCTCACCATGAAAAGCTAGGTTCAGTCCTAATGTTTAACCTTAGATTTCTATTGGTTCCTCAATACTAGGATCAAACAATATGGTTAAAATTTAAACTAATCATAGTAGTGTTTATACTATTCTTAAGTCATAGATAACACATCAAGAGATAATGGTAAATTAATCTATAGGTAAGGGACGCTAGGGTTTATTAGGTAGTAAGGAAGGCTAGGGTTCATTAAGTATTCTAAACTTAGTGATGTGTCAATACTCTAGTTGTGTTCTTCTTAGAAATATTACTCTAATTATCATCCTAACAACAGGGATTCCTATATTCTAGGAGAAGGCTATACTCAAAGAATATTAGGGAAGGACAGGATTCAAGCAGGATACGATTATTCAAATAGAACGGATTGGAAGGAAGATGAGTCATAGTCAATTGTAGATGAGCTCCTATACTCTAATCCTATTTGCAGGCTTGCTCGGTACAATAACGTAACCGAGATAATATGCTCTCGACCTGCATGGGCCACCACTAAAAATATGTCACTGTCATGCCACAGTCCCAAAATACGTAGGACTAGGACACGTAAGCATGCCAGCCGCATGTATATGGCAACTCCAATATATGGAAACTATAACACATGCGTACGCTGTATCATGAACAATGATTCACAAGTGGTAAAACTATCACAAATCACAGGGTATAATCTAAATCTCATCCACAGAATCAAATAGAAATGAATAACCAATACCTATGAAACTATATCACAATATAAAGTATCTAAAGATTATTGTCGGATGGAAATAAATCCACTACCAACTATAATATAAAACAACCACAATATAAGTACATCATCTAAGTATCACGAGGCTCGAAGAGAAGACCTCCTCAAAATATAAGTAGCCAGTCCGGATCTGCGCTCCTGCGAATACTCATGAACATCTACACCTGGAAAGGAACCAGGTCCTCAGAGGGACATAACAAGATACATAGAATCATGCCATAAAGTAAATACTGAATAAATAAAGGGGTGTGCTAACCATCTAAGTGAATGCAATTTGAGGACAACTTAGTATGTATGGGAAAGTGTAGGCTAGACATATGCTGACGTAATTCACCAATCGTCATGACTGGCTAGTATAAGCCACATATGCCCCCATAACAAGGGCGTTATGTAATATAATAACGTCCATATCACTCCGAAGAGTGAGGCATCTGCATAGTATAACGTCCATATCGCTCCGAAGAATGTGGCATCTAAATAGTATAACATCCATATCGCTCCGTCAAGCGTGGCATCTGAATAAAGAAAGTGGATGTCCCATACGCCTACTAGTCGTCCTCCCCGCCCAATACAAATATACAAGTGGTGAACACGACATGGACATCTCGTACTATAATGCAAGTCTCTATAGAATATACAACTAAACTAAATACCGTCACACGTGTTACTCACACCGATGGCCAGTCGAGTATGAGGCACGCGTCCCTACATGAACTCACTCTGTGACGTAAAATAATACGTGTCAAGGCCTGGAGAGTCATACTGATAACTCCACAACTTTAGGTGGGTCCACTAGACACTAGGTCAGACACAAGTCCTAACGTCAACGCCTTCGTTGACTACACCCAAGTCTTTCTCGGATGTGCACAGTTATATATTATTAAAACAATAAATATTCAACTAATAATACAAAATTTAAATAGTACAACAAGGCAAGGTATACTTGCTTGGCAAGAAAGCTGCGTAGTACCAATAACCTGCTCCTGAAGTTGCGCAGATCAATCCAATAGTCCTATATACATATAATATATCACAATACGACATCAGTCATTACACTAGCACACACATAACTATAAATACATTGGACTCGGGGGTACGCTAGGGGTAACATGGGTCAACTAACACGGTCAATTGCGAGTCTAATTATGCGGGTGTCACGTCTTCAAGTATGGTACACAATCAGATAATCAACTAACAGGTGTCTAATCCAGTACATAAATGTACACAAGGCAGTCATCTAACATGTTCTTAGGGTCAACATGGTCAAGGTAAACACGGAATAATTCACAGTGTCCTAGGGTCGTACAGTCTAGTTACATATATAGTCACCATTATTATTTAGCATTTAATTACATATATAATACATCCATATATTTATATATATATATATATATTACTTTAATTCTAATATAGGTACGTGTACGCGTACAAGTCATTGGGTTCACCGACGCGGTCTAAAATCCATTAACTATCATAAAGCAATACTAATAGCATACACAAGCACACACATAAAAAGGAGAAAAGGGACAGGTTCGAACCTCGGGGTGCGCGCACAGGTACGACGATGACGATGATGATAACGATGATGACGATGATGAGGTTGACGACGATGACGACCAGGGTGATGATGATGATTACGGATGATGAAGATAATGACATAGATGATGGTGATGACGAGGATGATGATGTGGATGATGGTGATGACGAGAATGGTGACTAGGACGATAAGGGTGATGATGATTAGTTTAAGGATTAGGGTGAGATGACAATGGTGAGGTGATAATATGGATGATGATGGGGTGATGATGAAGAGGATAATGATGGGGTGATGATGATGAGTACAATGGTGATGAAGATATGGTGATGGTGGTGATGATGATCATGGATGATGGTGATGATGGGCTGCCGGAGTTTACTGTTCCGGCCATGCTCAGCCGGCCGAGGAGGAGCAGGGAGGAAGGAAGACAGGGAAGAGGAGGAGGTGTTGGCTGTGCTGGAGTTAATGGTGGTGATGATGATGGCAATGGTGGATGGCCGGAGGCTGCTGGGGGCTTGGTGCTGCTTCGGCCAGACTCAGGTGGCCGAGGAGGACCGGGAAGAGGAGGAAGAAGAATAGGTGCTACTGGTGGTAGTGGCAAGGCAGTTCTGGGAATGAAGGTGGAGGTGGTGCTGGTCGATGCAGGTGGTGCTGGTGGTGTTGGTGTAGAGTGGTGGTATGGTCGTGGTGTTTTAGTACAGGCAGAGGGGAACGGAGATGATGGTGGTGGTGGTGATATTAATGGTAATGGTGGTGATGTTAATGGTGATGGTGGTGAACGGAGATGGAGGTCGAGGGGTCAGGGTGATGGCCAGGTCGGAGAAGATAATGCGGGATCGAGCTTCAGTCTTCAGGCGAGTGACGGGTGGTCCGGGGTGTCGTGGAGGAGGAGGAGATGGCTGTGGGTTGGGGTTGAGCAGCGGGGTGAGGTCGTGGTGCCGGCGGCGTTCAGTTGGCCGGAGAAGAGAGGAAGAAGGTGGTGGTCTCGTGTGCTCCGACGGGACTGGCTGCTCCGGTAAAAGACTGGCCGGCGGAGGGTCTGGTCGGGTTGCACAGGGAGGAGGGAGATGATGAATAGTAGGGGTCGGCTGATGTAGTTTGGTTTTGGGTTTGTGAATGAAAAAGTTTGTACTTATATGTATGGGGATTAGGCTTGGGGGTTGACCTAAGAGATTGGGCTTGGTCAACATCTCTTAGGATGGGCTTGGCCTTACATGGAGGTATTTGGAGGGCTATAAATTATATTATTTACAATGCAAGGATAGGGTTAAAATGAGGGGCGATGTTACGCGTTGCACATTCTGAAAATTATGGAAAAAATTCATGTGAAGGGAAAAATGGGTTTCTTCATGTATTTTCCAATGGTGTGGACACCTCAATGCACTTTTGCATAAAAGCGCCCAATAATTGGAAAATTGCACAAAGACAGAAATTGGGTTTAAATTAATTAAAATTAATGCGCACGGTATTCTTGAATTAATTAGAAGTACATTGAGCTAAATTTAGGTGGGACACAAGTGTCATGGACGTAGTAGACTCAGAATAGAATATTGTCATAAATTGGGTTGTACGAAATGGGTCAAGATTGTGTCTCCAATTTTGATTGGAACGTACAAGGATACAAAGTTGGAATTATTTAGAATTAAATAATAACATCCATGATGATTATTGTGTGACTAAAATGTAACACAAGAGAGTATAATTGTAAGTTACACAAAGGTCAGAATGGAAGGCTGGTACGTCTAGGACAATGATGTGAAATTTATTAGAAGACAAAAACTAGGGTAGCGCTCCAATTATCGAAGCAACGGTAAGGTGCACTACGTGATATAAATATTATATAATTAAATAAAATGACGTGTTCTATTTCTAATTAGATTCAAACTAGCCCTAGTCTCTCTATCTAAGCCAAGTAGGCCTATTATTGGTGAGGGGGGTTACAAGTCCACTGATAATAATTCGGCGTAAAATCCTTCGAGTACAAATGATATGTGACTTCCACTTCTGGATGATATTTCAAGTTGAGACATCTCACACACGGACACTTAATTTGGTACCGTCCATGTACTGAGGGAACGCCTTGGCGAACTGTAGGAACTATTGTACACCTCAATAAATTTATCCCGTACACCGCACATGTCATCAGGATGACGGTTGTACATCCACGAACGATGACGCAGATAGTAATTCATATCCATTTTTTAGATACTTCTACAAAGATGAATATACATCTTTCAAGTATATACTCATCGTTAAATACAGTACATGCACTGATACTCCTGGTCCTAGCATATATACTCAGGAATATCCAATTATGTTATACATCTACTTGTCTACACACACATAAGAATACTCAGGAATATAGTACATGTACTGATACTCATATTGCAGTATATCGGTGAGTGTCAACTGAGCAGATTTGGTTTAGGGTTAGGGTTTGTGCACTGCTTTAAGTATTAGTCATCTGGTTATAGGGGAGTGCCTATCCATAGAGTATATTTTATGTTGACAGCAGATTTGGGGAGCAACACAGTGAGCAATAAGATAGGGAGAGTTGTTGCACACACCATCTGCACAGACCCGACAGTGCATATTTGATATGCATATGAGTGTTGCGGCAGACTTCACAGGGTCTGTGCACACCATCGTACAAAGCAGGGTACGATATTAGGCAGCAGCAATTTGAAGTTGCATTTTAAACTTGAGTATCACAAAGGCATTAGAAGATTGGAGAATCTATGTGTATCTTATATGTATCAACTGTGGTTGTGTGTAGGTGAGAAATGGATATAGGTATCAGTTGTGAGTAAGATTTATATCAGTTAGTATCAAATTTGGATGGGGGTTATATCAGGTGTGGCAATTAAGGATGGTCTTAGTATACTAAGCTCGAGTTAATCACACTACAACTAAGGGCTTGATGTCAGTATAGTTTAGTATCAGTAGTACACTGATGGAGCTTCGGTTAGTGCCTTCAGTAGGAAGGTATTGATGTATATATTATAGGGAATATCAGTAGTGGCGATATTAGTTTTCAGTCCACTGTGTTTATGTACTACTATGTGTGTATCAATGACTGATGAATGTATCAGTTAGGTGCATTGTTAGTGAATGCTAGTTAGTAATTATCAGCTAGGGTGAAGTTTAGATTTTAGCTATTTGAATTAGATATCAGACATCAGTTAGAGTAAGCTAAGTTTGTATAGTTAGTCTAGTGTCATCTAGCATTAGTATTGATATTAAGTTGGTATCAGTTATATTAAGTTAGTATCAGTTATTGTAAGTTAGTAAGTCATGATAGTATAAGTTATGTACTAATTGTATAGTATTAAATGTCAGAGAGAGAGAGATAGGGTTAGGGTTAGGGTTTACACCCTCTGTGACAGTGTCTGTGCCGTGTCTGTGTTAGTGTGTGTGTGTCATGTCTGTGTCAGTATCATGTCGTGTCTGTATCTATAAGATAGAGAGAGAAAGACATCGGGTTAGGGTTAGGGTTTACACCCTCTGTGTCAGTCTATGTCGTGTTTGTGTTAGTGTGTGTCATGTCTGTGTCTATGTCATGTCTTGTGCATCAGTGAGAAAGAGAGAGAGAGAGAGAGAGAGAGAGATCGGGTTAGGGTTTACCTAGAGGAGGAGGATGAGGTCCGCCGAAGTGGGCTGTGGGGGAGCACTCGGGGGGTCCGCCGGAGTAGGGGGCTATGGAGGACGCCGGAGGGGGCACTTCTCCGGAGAGTGGGGAAGAGTGGGGAGTTTTTGAAAATTAGGGGAAGATTTTGACAGAATGGGGGAATCGAAACCTATATTAAAAATTTTAGCGACGTTTAGCGACGACAACTTATGACGTCGCTAATAATAATAGCGACATCATAACTAGATGTCACTAAAAGTCGCTAATTATCAAGTTTGAGACGTTATAGACATCGCTAAAAACGTCGCTTAAAATCAAAAAAAACTAACGTCGCTAAATACATCGCTAAATGTCGCCAAATCAAAAAACTCAACGATGTTTAGCGACCTTAAAGAAGCTTATATGGACTATTCTTTTAAAAAACTGAATTACAGTCGCTAAATGTCGCTATATGTCGCCAACAGTGACATATAGTGACATTTATTTTTGGAGTCGCTCAAATCTTTAATATTAGCGACGTTTGAGTTTTCGCTTTTGTTGATGGATCTTGGTATTCCACTTAATATGACATCGCTAAAAATATCGCTATTTTATCATATTTTGGTAGTGATGGATCCAACCATGGCACGTTATGACATAGGATTTCATGAGAAGGAAGCTAATATTCTCACGAATCAGTGTCCATACTTGCACAGGAACTACAGGACTTGTAGAAGAAATAAGCCAGGAACTACCAGGAATAACATCTGATGACGGGATTCAGGAATACCAATCTATGTAACCAAGTATCATAAAATCAAGGATATCTACACTAAATACAAGAAACATAGAGGATATCATAAACGAGAAACTCTCAGAGAATGTACTTGCCTGGAATCTGGTGAACAGTATCAAAGATGTCTGGAACGGTGCCTCGGAGACCTAAATATGGAATATTATATCAATATAAGATTTTAGAATGAAAACAAGTTAAACTAGTCCAAATCTACGTTATTAGGCCAATTCTAAGTCAAAACAATCAGACTAGGTTAACACTAGGTCAAACTAACTATTTCTAGGTTGTATGAGTCCATCTCTAGGGTATTGGGTCCATACACTACTTATTTAGGCTATACTAGCTATTACATGATACTAGAGTATCAATACGATACCGTATCGTAAGATACGTAAAATAGTATATATGAAAATACTATATAATATACAAGTATAATATATATTAGTATCTCCTAGGTAAACTAACACTAAATGGATACCTTGGCTTTGAACCAACACAGTATCACAGCTTAGCTACCCAATTGGTACTCAATACCAATACCCCGTGATACTTCAACTCTCATTACCTTTGTACTACTCAAGGTAAGATAGAACTAGTCATTAACTCATACTAACTCATAAACTAACTAGTGTATATATGCTAACATATAAATACTGACCCATCTCATAATTGACTAACATATTAACCAACTAACTGTCAAGCTAACTTGACTAATACCATACTAACATGTTAACTTACTTAACAGTCTAATATATTAGCTATCTAACTAATCCAAATAATATTAACTGAACATAAGAGATGCTATCATATACTAACTAGCTGATACTTAACATATCTTAACTTAACTACTAACTAATCAACTAAACCAATCCTTAACTAACTAACACTCTTCATAACAGATACTACCAATGCATGCACACAACCATACCTGCACTCCCTCTCTTGCAGCAACTAACAGATATATATACCTCTACTAACTAATCTCATCATATAACCACTCACAGATAATGTTAATTCTTAATATATATAACACATCTCTAACACTCTAACATTACTAACTAAAAACTAACATACTACTAATACACATAGCTAATGTTATGTATAACTAACATTTATATATCAAAAAAGTGTGTACATATCTGACACTTAATCTAACCTTCAGGTTACAATATAACTAATACCCATAGTAATTTACCTCAACACTAATACCAACACAGCCTTCCCCAACCTTGTATTACCTTAATTGCTATCAGTTATTTCAGTACATTGTTGTTGCTGCTGCCTGCTCCTATTGTCCTGCACATTATCAACAACAAAAGCCACAATTACTGCATCAACCAAAACCCGACCAAACCAAGATGCAGTTGAACCATATCACAGCAGCAAGATAACGCAACTGCTGCTGTTGGTACAGCAGTGGGTACAACTCGACTGCTCCCCACTTCTTAGTTGAAAACTGCCCATCAATGCACTCGATCAACCCCCCTCCCCCTATCTCCAATTGAATGCACACTTCATGCATTTACCTGAGCAATCAAAACCCAGACACACACTGACAACATTCACCAAGTCTGATCACTATATAAACATATCACCTAATACATAGTATACATACCAACATACTTATTAGAATCATAAACTAAGGGATATATATATACTCTAACAAATATATATATATATATATATATATATATATATATATATATATATATATATATCAATGAAGCCTAACTTAGATATAAACAGTACTAAAATAGAGTAGCATATAATTCATCAAACACGGAGTGCATCGCACCCGTATCACACTCAATCTATGATACACTTGCGATACGGATCCAATATATCACCACAAGCATCCCAAAGGATACGAGCAAGTCTAATATCATAATTAGAAGTACTACGAAGAGCTAGCTACTCATCTATGTGTCCGTGTTAAAATATGGCATGTGCAAACCCCCGGGTCAAAGAAAAAACCCCCAAATCAACCTATATCACCAATTTGCCATGATACGGCCTACACGTATCCAATTTTGGATACGACACTAGCCTAACACAATCAAACACATGTCACACCCCGATTCCGTGGAATCGATAGTCGTCCCCCGGGCGTGACGCCGTGCGGGCCTAGGTTGCACACCGCACAAGGCTAAGGTATTTTGCATAGCGAGCACATATTCAGAGTACGCAGATAAATTAAAACACAAAGTTGAAATATGAAAAAGTTCTCTTTATTGATAATGAACATCTATTTACAAAGTCTTGAATGAGTCACAAGGTTACTACACTGGCTTATAAAAGTTGACACAAAATGAGATAGTTGTCCTGTACATTACATCATTTACTAAAACTTTAAAATAAGGGACCTTCAGGCGGGATGATGGTTTTTCCTCTGAGTTGCATCGAGTTTAGGTTGTTAGATCCTGGTTTCAAAATGCTTCAAAAGATGGCACGATCAGGACGGGCCGACAGCTGGACTGGATTGGGCAGTGACATCAGCTCCTCGCAGGATCTCCTTGGTGCGGGGAACCTGTTTCAACGAAGGTCAGTACATCAAAATGTACTGGTGAAGGCGAGCTAACCCAACTATACCAATCAACACATTGTTTATATGAAGCATGCATATAATTTATGGTCTTTCTATCTTGCCTTAGTTTATTTTACAAGCAAGAAAAGATATAGAGTTTACTGAAATGAACTTGCCACCGTTCGGTAGCTTTTACCTGCCCGTCTGGACCACCTGCACAATACTTACCATGTTCTTCCCTGCCACGAAGACACAAGTTAGCTTGCACAGGTTTAAATACACAAAAGGATCACTAGCATAATGCCATAAAGGACGGGTTATAGTCTCGAGACGAGAACGATATGCAACGCAGGTGGCGAGTCCCGCTACATAACATTCCGTCCATGACAAACGACTATACAAATTTTTTTGCCAGGATCAGATCGGTCCTAGTGCCCCGGCGACCGTCCGCGAAAACCAAAAGCCTTGTTCACAAGTTGTCCATGATCAACAACGTCCATTAAGTTTTCAATCAATTCATGCAAATTTAGGACATACGAGCACGATACTTGTTCCATAACATAAACGGTTTTGCATAGTCTTTCTGATCAATATATCGCATAGCAAAGTGTATTCTATATGCATAGCACAATTTATATAAGAAGTATGCATTCTAACTAAAATTAAAGCATATAAAGAATATTCTAAATGAACTAGCATGCAATAAGGTAACCGTTCACATGTTGATTATCTTTGCACATAAGTAGTCCAAATCTATTCTTTCGTATCTTGACATCTTTTAGTTAATACTTTGGTATCATTTGATCGGGACAAGCAATAATACAAGATTTTAGATGTAAAGACTTAAACGAAGGGTCAACTGAATCGAATATAAGCCACTCACAAGTTGGTTGGGGAAAGGAAGGAAAGAGGTGCTTTAGGACTCCGTTCGCACGTCGCCTACTGCTCGTTCACCTGTATTGCCACGAACAGCTGATCAATACCTCTTCTACTCTTTCCAATCTTAGAATTGAAGTACCGTTCAACGAACAAAAATAATAAAATTAATCAAAACCGTTCAAGAAAATGTAAGCAAATTCGAAAATCAACTCAAAGTATGAAAGCAAACAAAGCGACAACAAAAACTGAGGCAAGAAAACTTGCAGCAGAGAGGTCCCTCTTAACTCTGTCGCTAAGTCCATCCTCGGGACATGGTCCACTGAATATGGAAATCGATTCTGAAGAAGCAAATCCATAACAAGGATGAGTTCTTGTTTCAATCTATCCCGATCGAAGATACCGTCTTGTATTTCTTAGCCGCACTCCCTAAATAGGGGGAACGGGGAACCACATCCTAACCAAATAATTGGAAGTTTTGTCCACGAAACTTAGAAATAGAACCTACCACTAGAAAACAATGAAGGAAACATTTCCCTCATATCAGATTCAAGCTCCCAAGTGGATTCTTCGACCGAATGATTTTGCCAAAGCACATGCACAAGAGGAACCGAACGACTTCGAAGCAACTTCTTCTTACGATCCAAGATTTGCACAGATTGTTCAACATAAGTCAAGTCTTCCTTAAGATCCAGTTGATCAAGATCCACCACATGACTCGGGTTGTACACGTACTACCTAAGCTCTGAAACATGGAAGACATCGTGCACTTCAAATAGTAACGGTGGTAGGGTAATCTGATATGCAACTGTGGCAACTCATTTTAGTATCTCAAACGGATCGACAAATCTTGGACTTAGCTTTCCCTTTGCTCCAAATTTGGTAACTCCTTGCATGGACGAGACTTTGAGAAACACCCTATCACCTTCTAAGAATTCAAGAGGACGTTGATGCGTGTCTGAGTAGCTCTTCTGACGACTCTGAGCTACCTTTAGTCGTTCCTGGATCAAACGAATCTTCTGGACGGTTTGCTCCATAAGTTCAGGGCCAATAATTTGCCGTTCTCCAACTTTATCCCAACAGATCGGGGATCTACACTTTTGCCCATACAACGACTCATACGGCACCATCTGAATGCTGGATTGAAAGCTATTATTGTATGCAAATTTGGCTAACGGTAGATGCATGTCCCAACTCGTCATCAAGTCCAAGGCGCAGAGTCGTAGCAAGTCTTTGAGGATTTGGTTGACACGTTTTGTTTGACCGTCTATCTGTAGATGGTAGGCGGAGCTGAACTTCAAATTTGTCTCCATTGCTGACTGCAGGCTTTCCCAGAAACGCGATATGAATCGACTATCTCTATCGGAGACAATGGATACGGGCACGCCGTGGAGCCGAACGATTTCGTTGAGGTAGATCTGAGCCAAGCGGTCAGCACTCCAAGTACTTTTGATAGGCAGAAAGTGAGCTGACTTGGTGAGTCGATAGACGATAACCCAGACGGCATCATTCTCCCGTTGCGTCTTTGGCAAACCAACGATAAAATTTATTGTTATATATTTCCATTTCCACTCCGATATAGCGAGGTTATGTATCTCTCCGTCCGGCTTCTGGTGCTCGGCCTTTACCCTCTGACAAGCCATGCATTGAGACATGAACAGTGCCACATCTCGTTTCAAGTCGTGCCACCAAAATATCGTACGGAGATCTCGATACATCTTTGTGCTACCCGGATGAGAAGTATAACTAGCATAATGGGCTTCCGTAAGTATCTCTTTTCTGAGGGCTGCATCGTTTGGAACGCATAATCTTTTCTTCACTCGGATCATCCCGTCCGTGCCCACTGCAAAGTCGGTTGCCTTTTCTGCTGAGATAAGACCTTGCATTTTTGCAAGAACTGGTCATCCTTCTGAGCGGACTTGACTTTTTCTAACAAGTCAGGCTCGAGGCGCAGCTGTGCCACTTGCGCCCCCTTTTTGTATCTGATTATAAGTGTAATGCCCAAAGCTTTGATATCCTGACACATCTTGTCATCAATAGCCAAACTCCCAACGAATACCCGACTCAGTGCATCAGCTACAATATTTCCCTTGCCAGGCGTGTATCTGATCATCAGGTCAAAGTTGCTAAGGAGTTCAAGCCAATGCCATTGACGAAGTTTCAAATCCTTTTGTGTATATAGATATTTTAGGCTCTTATGAACCGTATAGATCTCGCACGGTACGCCATAAAGGTAGTGGCGCTACAGCTTCAACGTGAACACCACCGCTGCGAGCTCCAGATCATGGGTTAGATAATTCTTCTCACGAGGCTTTAACTGACTCTACGTGAAGGCTATCATCTTGTCCTGTTGCATAAGGACATATCCAAATCCCTTACCTGAGGCATCACTATATATCTTAAAATCATCGGGTCCGTCTGGAAGAGTAAGAATTGGTGCTGAGACGAGGCGCTGCTTTAACTCCATAAACGAAGCTTCACAATCGTCCGTCCATGCGAACGTTACTCCCTTCCGAGTGAGCTGAGTCAGAGGCGAGGCAATTCTAGGAAAATCTTTAATAAATCTACGGTAGTAGCCCGCCAAACCAAGGAAACTTCGAATATCACTATCTAACTCAGGCCATTTCCAGTTCACGATATCTTCTATTTTCTTAGGGTCAACTGAGATACCCATTGCAGAAATAATATGCCCGAGAAAGGCTATGTTATCCAACCAGAACTCGCATTTACTAAGCTTCGCGTACAACTTGTTGTCTCGAAGGGTTTGAAGCACCATCTACATGTGTCCTGCATGTTCATCCTTATTCTTCGAGTACACCAAGATGTCGTCAATAAAAACGACCACAAACTTGTCAAGGAATGGTCAGAACACTCGATTCATCAAATCCATAAAAGCAGCAGGGGCGTTCATCAGTCCAAACGGCATAACGAAAAACTCGTAGTGTCAATAGCGGGTTCAAAATGCAAACTTGGGCATGTCTTCGGGCTTAATCTTCAGCTGGTGGTAGCCTGAGCGAAGATCAATTTTTGAGAATATTGTTGCCCCTTGCAGCTGATCAAAGAGGTCATCTATCCTGGGCAGAGGATACTTGTTTCTGATTGTGACGTTATTCAACTCCCGGTAATCGATGCAGAGCCGCAATGTTCTGTCTTTCTTCTTTATGAAGAGCACAGGTGTGCCCCAAGAAGACATGCTCGGAAGGATGAACCCATGATCCAGCAATTCTTGAAGTTGGCACTTTAACTCCTTCAGTTCAGCAGGGTCCATTCTATACGGAGTCTTGGAAATTGGCTAAGTATTCGGGAATGTGTCAATGGTGAACTCGATCTCTCGGTCAGGTGGCATGTCGGGTAGTTCGCTCGAAAATACATCAGGGAACTCCACCACAACGGAAGAAGACTCAACGTTTTCATAATCCAGCTGTGTGTCTCGAACCGACGCTAGGTATCCCTCGCAGCCAGAGTGTAGCATCCCCCGAGCAGATATTACCGAAATTACCATGCAAGCCCTGGACGCATCTGTTGCTGGACTACTCGTGTAGCAGAATTCGACTTCTCCAGGCAGGCGAAAGACGAATCATTTCTCTGCACATTCGATTGTTGCCGAGCAAGCACCGAGCCAATCCATCCCCAAAATGATGTCATAATCCCGAACATCTAGGACTAAAACATCTAGCGATAGCTTTCTTCCTCCAATACAGACATAACCACCTTGGCATACTGAACGGACATGTATTTTCGTGCCTGACGGGGTGCTAACACTAAGGTCTAGATACAACAGTATCATTTTTTATTATTTTCCATGGCAAAATTTGTGGATATAAAACTATGTGTTGCACCAGAATCAAATAGCACACGTGCATGTATGTTATTAAAAAGCAAAATACCTGATACAACGGTGTCTGAGGCCAGGGCTTCTTCTCGTGTCATAGTGTAGACCCGACCTTGAGCTTGGCGATGCTCTTGCTGAGGTGCAGCTCGGTTGGCCTGGGGTACTGGGGCAGGATTTGGATGCTGAGGGAGGAGGAGAGGACAATTTTTGATCAAGTGGACCTTTCTACCACAGTTGTAGTAGGACCCGTTCTTCAAGTAACAATTATCGATGGTGTGCCCTGGCTTGTTATAGTGTTCACAATGCGCCCCTGTATTTCCCTTGTGTCGACCACCATTATTTGGACGCTTTGCAGCGTTGTTTCCTCTCTCATTGCCATGACTCTTGTGATTGGAGGTATGCACAGTGCTGGCTATAACTGGAGGATACTGCGGTTCGAGGGAAAGGGCATGGTTAAGAACTTTCCGTATTGTCTGGTATTAAGGAACGACCACGTGCGCATGGATAGCAGGACGTAGACCGCCTTTAAATCGTCTAGCATGACTCGCTGCATCAGGTAAATAGGAACTTGCAAATTTAGCGAGCCGGTTGAATTCGGCGAAATACTGCTTAACTATCATGCTGCCTTGCCGTAGTTGCACGAACTCGTTCTCTTTCTGACAACATACGAGAGGGGGTATGAACTCCTCTTCAAATGCGCCACAGAAGGTAGTTGGGCGCACACGACACGCTTCTGTTTGGGTACCTCCAGAGTTTGAAGTGATCCTCCAGTTCGTCCAACCAATCTAGAGCCACTATTGGATCCTCAGTCCCTTAAAACGATGTGTTGCAGACTTTCTTGAAGTTGCCAAAGTCTAAGGTAGTCACATCTTTCTTCCTTGGAGTCTGAGGCATCTCAACTTCAAGCGCGGGTTACTCCACCGGTGTCGCTGTTGTTGCCGCGAACTGGTTGGAGGCCAAAGTCTGCACGATCTGTTGCAGGGTATCTACCTGCTTTTGTTGGATTGAGAATCGGGCTTCTATATTGTCTTAGAACTGGTTTTGCCTTTCTTTCGCTCACTTTTTAGCCCGTTCATAACGAGCCTCTTACCTCTATTGGTTAGCCTCTAACATCCTCATCATCTGCTGAATGGATCGACACGAGACATGGCTTGCTGGCTCTGAGAACTTCCCGATGTGCAGGAACTGCTTTCTTGGACTTGTGTCTCGCCCGGTGCTGGCGCTGATGATTGCGTTTGTACCATTCCTTCAAAAGAAGGTAAATTACATCAGGATCATAATGTATTATGGACTCATTGTATGAACGTATCTCATTTTGGCCTAACGAGTTTAAGAGTTCACACAGGGATTTTTATCGTTAAAGGAACTTTTCCAATACGAGGGTCAAAGGAACTTGAAGCTATGCTCTGATACCAATATGTCACACCCCGATTCTGTGGAATCGATAGTCGTCCCCCGGGCATGACGTCGTGCGGGCTTAGGTTGTGCACCGCACAAGGCTAAGGTATTTTACATAGCGAGCATATGTTCAGAGTACGCAGATAAATTAAAACACAAAGTTAAAACATGAAAAAGTTCTCTTTATTGATAATGAACATCTATTTACAAAGTCTTGAACGAGTCACAAGGTTGCCGCATGGGCTTACAAAAGTTGACACAAAATGAGATAGATGTCCTGTATATTACATCATTTACTAAAACTTCAAAATAAGGGACCTTCAAGTGGGATGATGGCTTTTCCTCTGAGCTGCATCGAGTTTAGGTTGCTAGCTCCTGGTTTCAAAATGCTTCTAAAGATGGCACGATCAGGACGCGCTGAAAGCTGGACTGGATTAGGCAGTGACTTCAGCTCCTCGCAGGATCTTCTTGGTGCGGGGAACCTGTTTCAACGAGGGTCAATACATCGAAATATACTGGTGAAGGCGAGTTAACCCAACTATACCAATCAACACATTGTTTATATGAAGCATGCATATAATTTGTGGTCTTTCTATCTTGCCTTAGTTCATTTTACAAGCAAGAAATGATATAGAGTTTACTGAAATAAACTTGCCACCGTTCGGTAGCTTTTACCTGCCCGTTTGGACCACCTGCACAATACTTACCATGTTCTTCCTTGCCACGAAGACACAAGTTAGCTTGCACAGGTTTAAATACATAAAAGGATCACTGGCATAATGCCATAAAGGACGGGTTATAGTCTCGAGACGAGAACGATATGCAACGCAGGAGGCGAGCCCCGCTACATAACATTTTGTCCATGACAAATGACTATACAAATTTTTTTGCCCAGATCGGATCGGTCCCAGTGCTCCGGCGACCGTCCGCGAAAACCAAAAGCCTTGTGCACAAGTTGTCCGTGATCAACAACGTCCATTAAGTTTTCAATCAATTCATGCAAATTTAGGACATACGAGCACGATACTAGTTCCATAACATAAACGGTTTTGCATAGTCTTTCTGATCAATATATCGCATAGCAAAGTGTGTTCTATATGCATAGTACAATTTATAGAAGAAGTATACATTCTAACTAAAATTGAAGTATATGAAGAACATTCTAAACAAACTAGCATGCAATAAGGTAACAGTTCACATATTGGTTGTCTTTGCACATAAGTAGTCCAAGTCTATTATTTCTTATCTTGACATCTTTTAGTTAATACTTAGTTATCGTTTGATCGGGACAAGCAAGAATACAAGATTTTAGATGTGAAAACTTGGAAGAAGGGTCAACTGAATCGAATATAAGCCACTCACAAGTTGGTTGGGAAAAGTAAGGAAAGAGGTGCTTCATGACTCCGCTCGCGCGTCGCCTACTGCTCGTTCACCTGCATTGCCACAAACAGCTGATCAATACCTCTTCCACTCTTTCCAATCTCAAAATTGAAGTACAGTTCAACGAACAAAAATAATAAAATCTATCGAAACCGTTCAAGAAAATGCAAGCAAATACAAAAACTAACTCAAAGCACGAAAGAAAACAAAGCGACAGCAAAAACTGAGGCAAGAAAATTTGCAGCGGAGAGGTCTCTCTTGACTCTGCCGCTAAGTCCATCCTCGGGACACGCTCCACTAAATATGGGAATCGATTCCGAAGAAGCAAATCCATAACGAGGATGAGTTCTTGTTTCAATCTATCCCGATCGAACGATACCGTCTTGTATTTCTTAGCCACGCTCCCCAAATAGGGGGAACGGGGCACCACAACACATATCAATTTGGTCTAATTGACCTATTGACAAACACATGATATGCCAATCTCAAAATTCCCCAAAATTGGCACAAAGCACATCAAAACTTTCTCCATAGGTCTCCTATGAACCTAATTCCACTTCCTATGGGTAGCCTTAGTACATAAGAGAGTTTCTAATGATTAAACTACAGATTTAGAGTCTAATTAGAAGCTGAAAACTGAAATATATCTATTGGAAGATGGATTTCTAATGCAAGTCCTCAATTGAGTGTCAAGAGCCTTCTACTTATGCTCCTTCTTCTCCTTGCTCCAATGGCCTCCAATGGTGAATAGAGAAGAAATTGAGAATGAATTTGGGTAGGGATTGGTGTAGGTGTGAAGAAATTTGGAAGAGTAAAATTCTAGATCTAGAATAAATAAAATGAATGAAGAGAGAGTCTCTCTCCTCTCCCCCTATGGCCAACCCAAACCCCTCCTCCAAGCAACTATAAAAAGTCTACAATACCCCTTGGGGCTTGTCGTGAAGAATTTAATCAAGGAAGGAAGGTTCTAATCTAATTGGTTTAACTAATTAAGTCATTAACTTAAAAAATAGGCTTAATTGTTGGGCTCAAGTCTAATTAGAAATAATGTTGGTCCATGAGTCTATTCTAACTTGTTCGATCCGCTAACACAAGTCCAAAATAAAATATAACATCTAACAATGAATAAATAATACAAGAAATAAATATACAACATGCACAATAATTATTAAATTATAAAAATGACCAAAATATCCTTCCTAGAAAATGTAGTAGTGACATGCAGTTGGCTGAGTCATTTCTCCCGCTCTCCAGTATTTTGGATCTGCGACATGAGAGAGAGAGAGAGAGAGAGAGAGAGAGAGAGAGAGAGAAATTTAGTTTCTCACATCTTCTTGGATATAATCTATGAAAAAAATTTAGGCTCTTATTGTGTACTTTCTCTAGTAGTGGGGTTATGAAGTTGTAGAAATATTATAAAACCTTGTAACCTGATTAAGTAGTAAACTCACTCTTCCGGCATTTTTTTTATCGGTTTGAGTTTTTTTACTAAATTTTTTTTGTCTTTGTCTTAAATTTTGTGATCTTTATTTTTTGCATAAGTTGACCACCATGTTTGACTTACGGTTGTTTGTTCATCGTATACGCTCATATTGGAAAATAGATTTTGCTTTTACTCCCAACAAAGAGGTATTAGAACTTCGGATAAAGATTTGAAGGATCGACAAGGCGATGAAGTCTACGACGATGCTCGAATAATTTGAAGTGAAGAACTTTAACAATAAAGGGAACTTTGGACAATAAAAGAGAAGGCTTAAATATCTTTTGGTGCAACAAGACCTTCACAAAGTCTTGGTGGAAAAATCTAAGAAGTTAGAGTCAATAAAGGATGATTAGTGGAAGGACATGGAGATGAAAGCTACTAGTCCATCAGGTTGTGCTTAGCCAACAATGTTCTCTTAAACATCATAGGTTAAGAAACAACGATCAGGCTTTAGAAAAATTTGGAGAGGCTGTATATGTCAACGGATGTCACAACAAGCATCTACCTAAAGAGAAGTTATATGGCCTCAAGATAAAGGAAGGTAAAAATCTATTAAAATACTTGAATGTGTTCAACAGACTTTTGAACCTACTTCACATTGTTGATGCAAAAGTGGAGGAAGAAGACAAGGCCCTATTGGTTCTTACATCGCTTCCCTTTTCATGTGAGCAAATAGTAACTGTGTTTCTATCTAGGAATGATATATAACATTTTTAAAATAACAACATTTAAAAAAGAAAAAAAATAACTTTTTGGCTAAATTTTAACTTGATACCCTTAACCATCCATGTTTAGCAACTTGATATCATAAACTTTCAAAATAGCCAACTTGATACCCTAAGAAATAAATTTCCCAAAATACCCCCCCTCTATCTCTTCCCTAGCCCATACTCCCCTCCCTCCGCCTCGCTTCTACTACCGTTCACCCCCCTCCCTCCGTCCACCCCCTCTTGTCTCGCCCCCGTGCGCGCTGCCCGCCTACGCGAGCCACCCGCCAGTGTGCCTCGTTCGTGCGCTTCACCCGTGTAGTGCCCTGCTCCGCTTTGACACTATGTAACAAGAGATATCAGTTTGCTGGTTTGAGAAAAAGCCTTCACGAAGAGCTCCTTGTTGAAACATAAGATGATTGATCTTGGTGAGCGGGCATAACATCATTCTCTGATTCTTTCACGCCTAATAAAGAATATAGTTTTATAACTGCTTTGTGCTAAGAAGATTAATGTTCGTAAGAGAATGATAGAACACGGCCATGTTTGCTTAATAAGAGAACTTGTATGTTTGTAATTATAAGAACCTTTGCCATGCTAACTCAAGAGTAAAGTATCGCATGCTTGATTTTACTGATACTGCCATTGAATGAACTGTTGTCATGCTAATAAAACAAGAGTAAGAGAATATTGTATGTCATTTATCGCATGTTAACAAGCAGAGTAAAAATATGCTTGAACATGTTCTGTATTGAATGCTGATCAAGTGTAGAATTGCATGCTTAATTAAAAGAGATAGAAGAACTGTCACCATGCTTACTTTAATAGAGATTGCTTACATGTGTTTTCTCACTAATGCAAACATGATAGAACTAGATGAATAACTTGCACTGTCATAAAGAGATTGATATGAATGATAAGACTAATAGTGCACCCTGAGGCTTGTAGTCCTTACGTACTGGGGTATGGCTATTATATATGAAAATATTAAACCCTGCTTGATCGACTTGTCTGCTTGTACAGTAGAGTTATCTGTTAGAAGCAACATACATTGCATTAGTCGGGATAACTTCTGCAAATGGCGTTATCTCTCGAACGGTTCATGGGGCACTGGTGATCGTTCGGCCTAGGAGAGATCTGGATACCCTGAGACTACAAGTCCTTACATACTGGGAGTATCAACCTATTAGTGAGCTTGGGCATGCAGTTCCACTTACTAATAGGAGATGAGTGTCCATTAGTGATCATAGACATGTAGTTCCAGCTGCTAATCCCGGGGAACCAACACTTGGGGACCATCATGTAGTTAGGACTCATGCTAGGTTAGCCTTCTTGCCTACCTAATATTTGATGAAGAGACGGACAAGGAATAATACCTATATGTTTATGTATATCGTTCCAACATTTGTTTGTTGCAGGGATAACCGTCCGATGGAAGGGTAAGAATCACTGAATAAGTGATGTATTCATTATTGATTATGCTTACTATCTTTTACTGCTCCTAGACTTACCTTCTTTACTTGAATATGCTGCTACCCCTTTATTATAAGATAAACAACCCACTAGATGCTGATATTGTCTATAAGAGTACGATTATGACTCAAAATACATGCTACACACTTCACGATAGAATAATCTCTACTATATGCTTGCATGAATCAATTATAAAATTTGTTTTCAAAGATGTTCTCAAAGGAAGTAATCGGACTCGTAAATCCTGTATAGCATGAAATGAACCTAAGTAAAAATAGCAAGATCACTAATAATACAATATTTTATCACATAATTACTTAGTGTTGGTTTTAGAGGATGTTGATTTTGTTTCTCACCATTGTTTCCCCAAAGTGCTGACCTTCCACAAGTTTGTTCACAGGTGCTGGATTGTCCGAAGCGATGACAGATCCTCATCCTTAGGAGCCAAAAATCAAGAGTCGATGCCTTGAGATACATTGAGATGTTTTGAGATATTTTCTGTAAAAAATGATGTAATGTATGTTACGATGTCATTATTATGTATAATCATGAGATGTAAGCCAATTGGTAATGTACTGTCAACCTTGTAATCTTTCCAGTTATCAATAAATAAATATATTGTTTCCTTATACTGTTGTGTTTATTTACTTTTCTGCATTTTGTGCCGCTGTTTCTATCTCTGAATAACTTATTTTGTAATTATTCAAGCCTTGGCCTTATGCAAGCGCAACTTAGACTTGTACGATATCACGTTCAGTGGTGAATTTCGGTCATTCGAGATCGGGACTTGATCGCCGCACGCGCCTGTTGTTGCCTCAGCCGATGTCGCTCCCCGACGGAGAGAGTTGGATAAGAGTATTTTTGAAAATTTTATTTAAAATATAAAATTAAAAATATTCAATAGTTTAAAGATGACTTTTTTAAAAATTAGAATACCAAGTTGTCAAACTTACTTTTTTTCCGTTTCAATATCAATTAGAAACTGGTGTGATGGTGACGCGTGGGCGAATAGGTAGATAGCAATGGATATATGCTCATGTGGGACGTGGCTAGTCCTGGAGCAAGGAATTTATCTCCTCCCCACATCCGCCCTCGCGATCCTGATCTCATCGCTCGGATGTGCCATCATGTATGATTGTGTATGTATGCATGAACTTTGCACATCATGATGATGCATTTTGGTATGGATTCGTCATGGGCACGTGTCCACTGACGGCGGGGCCCAGCTTGGTAGGTGTCTGAAGTATTCGACGCGTGATTTTAGCTGCTGCCGATGCTGACCAGGTGTGGAAACAAACAAGAACCAGTACGTTCATAAATAAATATATAAATAAATAAACAAAATAAAGTTACGAGCAGCACATGTACAGTAGAGTTAACTCTGTCGAGGGACTTGTAAAGGCGAAAGATCCATACCTATGTCATACCATGAGTGGATGGCCATGGAACCAAAAACATGGATGGGCATGAGGAAGTAGGCATCGAAAATATCATCGCCACATAAGCAGCATAGAGGGGGAGATCAGGAGGAGGAAGCCAAACCTTCAAACCAAAGCTTCCAAGTATCGCCAAAGTATCTACCTCCTCCTCCACCCAAATAAATTTTAAAAAATAAAATCCAAATTTGGGAGGAAAAAAACTGAAAAAATAAAATAAAATCCCAGCTGCTTCCATCTAGTAAATCTCCAGGTGCGTACCGTTAAATTTCTATTTTAGAGGTTGAATAATGAGCCAATTTGATGGATCCATTAGAACTTGATCCTTAGAAATGGGGTTTTTTTCTGGAAAAAATTTCCTCCTCTGTTTCTGGAAAAAAATTCTGATGGAAAATAAATTGGATTTTGTTTCTTTTTTTCTTCCTGCAGTCCGGTTCTGAGCATAGATTTTGTAGATATTGGGGGCTTTTAAGTAAAAGTTGTAGCGGCGGCGCCTTGTTATGGCTGCTACTACTTCATGTGAGAAGTGGACCGATGGGCTCCAGTTCTCGTCCTTGTTCTGGCCTCCGCCGCTTGATAAGCAGCAGAAGCAGGTGATCGTGAGGATTTATTTTCTGTGTTTGTTTCGATATAAAATCTCGTTTATTTTGTGTGTTTCGTAATGCTTGTTGCTTGCTTGGGTAGATTCTTTATTTGCTTCATGTGGATAAATCTCGTACCAAAATAATCTAGTATTGCAATGAAAGTTAAAACTGATGCTAACTATATAATTACCATGTCGTTCTTAAAGAATCCTGAGATAAGGGCCTGTTTGGTTGCGTCATGCAGACACATATTTTTTCACTTCTTCATTTTGGGTGTTTTGAAGAAGTGGAGGTTATAAGTGAAAAATCCTAAAGTTTGGTGTTTGGATGGATGTTGAAGTGAGTTGGAAAGTGTAACTTTTTGTAGTTCCTATGTAATAATTGGTCAAAATTAGTAATTTAATAAACAAAAGAATACAAATCCAGATTTCCCACTTCACATAACCAAATTAGCAAATTTTCTTCGGATGTCAAAATCTGGATTTCACAGGGTACAAGATTTCCTATTCATGTCATTTCTACGTACTTTTCCCAAATCCATATTTTGTAACCAAACACGCGAAATGGAGAAGAGGAATGAGAAATCCCCACTTCTGTCCACTTCAAGCTCCAAATCCAGACTAAACAGCCTCTAAGCGTAATTGACTTATGGTTTAGGCATCCCTAGTGTAGTCTAAGCTAGAGTTGCCATAAATTGCCACACCCAGCAATTTGGGTTCCGTGAATTTTGGTTCCTAATTGTATTGGAACATTTCTTCTCTGTAATGCTAAATGTTTCCAAAATTCCAAATCCAAACCAATCTAAATAAATCCTAGTTGTGTACTTCTGATTGTTTTGATTAGGACACGGCTCAAACACCTTAAAGGATGAAAACTGTATCGTGCGCCTGATTTGCAACAATCAAGAGACCTACATCCATTATAAATCAACGTCGAACACTTAGTACCACATAAGATTTCTGAAGAAGCCTACCCTGATGGTTCCCGTTCCATACAAAGTGGCGTACCACGTGCCAATTTTCATTCCTTGTTCATAACTCTATGCATGCAGAATACCTTGTTCTGAGGAGATTCAAGCTTTTTAATTCTTGTTCACCATGATAAAAATGGGAGAGAAGATGTCTAGTCGGATGAAAGTAGTAGTGATTGAATTTATGTGGTTTGCTTAAATTGGAAAGACTAGCGACACTTTACGAATTTTATCTTCAATTTGGACAAAAGTTAAGCATTTTAGATAGAAACAGTTTAATAATAATTTTTAGCCTTTATACACATAATCCTCTCACAAATGTCACATAGTAAGCCATCTAAGTCGAAATCTTGTTATTCTGATAATATCTAAGATGGCGCAAAAACAACAACAGATGTATGTAGGTGTTTCTTAATTAGATTGAGCAGGACAAAGTGGACCATGATAATTTTTTGTATGGGAGTTGGGAGACAATAGCAACCTATGTTGTCAAATGGAGATATGTATCTCGCATCATCGTCTCATGTATCATATCATCTTGCGTTCAGAAGATACATTGTTTTGTAGAAAATTTGAAAATTTTGATTGGATATTGATATAACACCACATATATTGATATATTTAACATATTAAGCAATAATAAAGAACATTTTCAAGCATTAAGTGACATTTTTAATCATAAAATCAATAATTAGGAGCAAAATAAATACAACCTAGGTTGTCAACTCGTGTATCATATTGTGCATCACATATCATGTATCATATGTTATAATAAATTTAGGAGTTTCGATCTATACTTCTAAATTCATAGGAGGAACATGATTTAATATAATTTTCTCATAAATATTTTATTTGTTTTATCTTTACATGTCGATCTAATTCCAAAATTCATATTCTTAAGTATACATGACATGAGTAAAAAAACTGATACTACCTATCAACCTATATTATAGTATCGGATCAACAATACATAACGAAATTGTAGTGTATCGTATCGTATTGTAAGACAAGTATCGTGTACTAAAAATATAAAATACAACATTAGCATTAAATGACGTTATTGTTTGTGTTTATAACATCATTGCATGAGTCAAAACTTTGACTCTTAAAATTCAATATGTTGACATTTGAAAAATGTTGTGCTATATCTAGTTTTTAAACAATTTATAACTTATAGAAACTAGAATACAGAGATAGAGAAGTCCTTTAAGAAAAATAGCAAATACAAAACATAAAGAAGATTCAACTAAAAAATGAAAAATATTAAAAAAATAAAAAATAAAAGTTATTTATTTTTTTTGAGAAAATTCAGTTGCTTGAGTTATTGAAGTCTCTAGAGATGCTAGATGCTATCCTTAAAGATGTCAGTTTTGTCATTTAAGATGTGTCGGATGTTGGAAGTCAATAAAGGATGTCATATAGGAAGCACTCGTCCAAAGAGTTCACTTGGAAGAGAAGGTTGTTTGTTACAAAAAAAGTTGTAAGTTTTGAATGGTTGCATAGGTATTCAATCAGATTTTTAGAGTTGTATCAAGTGATAAAAACATTAATCTATAAACCACTTATCATGCCATTTTGTTATGTATGCCGTCAATTACTCAATATTGCATATCATGCCATTTTTTCTTCTCTTTATAGAAACTGACATGCTTTTGGCAGGCACAAATTATGGCCTATGTCGAATATTTTGGCCAGTTCACCTCTGAGCAATTCCCAGAAGATGTAGCCCAGGTATGAAGTTACCGTCTTCTTGTCTGTTGTCATATTTGATGGGAATATTTTGCACGGTCACAATTCATATGAGTAGTATCTTACAAGGTAGTCATTTATGTTGTCTCAATGTGCTAAGTTCTGTAAAATGCTATCTTCTAAGTGCTTAAAGATTTTTTTCCTGTTTTTTCTGGCTATGCAGCTAATTCAGAGTCACTATCCATCTAAAGAGAAGCGCCTTTTGGATGAAGTATTGGGTAGCTAAATCTTACTTCTTCCAAGAGTTTGAAATGCTGCAGCAGCAGCATAAACTTGTAACTTAGTGCCTTTCCATGTTCTTATTGAAACTACTTGCTAATTAATTTTATTTTACATATTTTTTCAGCAACATTTGTCCTTCATCATCCAGAGCATGGACATGCTATTGTCCATCCATTGCTTTCATGTATAATTGATGGAACACACATGTATAATAAGCTTGATCCTCCTTTCTGTTCTTTCATATCTTTGTTTGGCCAAGATACTGAGGTATGGAGTTTTCTGAGTAATGTAATATTTGGCAGTTATGGTCTATAATTTTATTATGTGTAGCTATTTACATTCTTTGCCTGTTGCTTCTTCTGACTGGCAGAAAGAGTATTCGGAGCAGTGGGCTCTAGCATGTGGAGAAATATTACGGGTATTAACTCATTACAATAGACCAATATTCAAGGTTGAGCACCATAACAGTGAAACCGAAAGGAGCACCAGTGGTAACCATGCCACAACAAGTGACTCAAGGGAGGGAGAAACTTCCCGTTCATTTCTCCAGGAAAATGATAGGAAGCCTCTTCGTCCATTATCTCCATGGATCACAGATATATTGATTGCTGCACCTTTGGGCATTAGAAGTGACTATTTTCGATGGTACATTACTTTCTTTTTTGGTAAATTTAACTTGTGTCAGGCCATTTAGATACACAAGGAGAACTGCAGTCACATATACTCATTTAGACTTGCGCTATGTAGCTCCTTTTCTGTTGACACTTATCCCTGAGCAGCATAATTTATTACTATAGTACTTGCATCTGAAATAAGTTTTTCTTTTTGGGTCAAAAAGTTGGGTAAAGCCTTAAACACATAACACACTTGACACTAAAATCGGAATTACAAACAACATTGTAAAAGATCCACCATTCTTCATCAAAGACAACTGATTATGTGCACATTAAGTGTTCTGACGTTCGATGACACAATAGGTTCTGCTATATATTCTTATATTGTGTACTTCCTTTCTTCACAAGGAAGCTTCTATGAGTAATTTTTCTCATTTTTGTTATTATGCAGTTGTTAGAATAGTGAAATAATCTGGAAATAACTTTGTAAGAGTTGGGTACAAAGGCTCACTTGACTATGGTGGATAACATAACCCCTATCAAGTGAAAAAGTGACAATCTTCTTCTAATACTACTGCTTATTATCGTCTCCTTAAAATGCAAAAAAAACTTTGGACCCTTTTGGTCATAATATTTCTAAAGAAAAATAACTTCTAATATTTGTGGGAACTCATGCATTTCACCTCCTTGTAATAAATGATGTCTGTTTTATCGTAAGCAAGTTGGTGATGGAGAACCATAATAACATACTCAAATTCACCTTGTCTTAATTTTTTAATTATATTCGTAAAGAGCAACCACATTATTTGATTCTTTATTTTTCTTCTTTCGTTATTCCTTGCGTGAGGATATAATTTGTAAAAATAATGAATAAAATGCATCTCCATTATGTAAGAACATATGATGAGTATTACATACGTATTTATGTCCACTGAACTCTGCATGATGTCAGGTGTGGTGGGGTTATGGGGAAATATGCAGCTGGTGGTGAACTAAAGCCTCCGACTACCAGTAAGTTAATTGTGTAAAGCTCCTTCCTCAAATGCTATTTGTTATATGAATTATGTTTACATATGAAATACGATATATATTGTTGTCGTTCTTTAAATAATCAATTCATGAACTATAACGTGTCCATGTATATGGACATAGCCACATGATATGGATCCACATGCAATTTGATAAAACTAGAATATGATACGCTGTCGATATGATAGTAAATAGATACATGAATAGCATATGAAGCTTACCTTTTATTTTAATCTAATACAGAAACATAAGTTAACAAATGAGAGATTTGTGTAAATTTATTTATTTTATGATTAATATAAAAGGGAAAGGCTCCCACTTACTCGGCGTCTAGGGAGGGTCAAGATGTACACAGTCTTACCCCCTTTTATATGGAGAGGCTGCTACATGTACTCGAACCTGATCCTCTAGGATGCCTTACTGTCGTGCCAGGCATGCCCTCATATTTTATGATTATGTTTAATGTAAGAAATAAAAATAGTTTATGCTAGGGGCCAATTAGGAAAAATAATGTTTTCTTTATGAAAGAATTTACGACGAAGATGCATATATGCATTATCTCTTACACGCATTAATTCATCTTTCCATGGGCGTTATTATGTTTTTATTGTCCTCTTTGTTAATATTCTTAGATATGGTAAGTGATGTTTGAAATCTAGGACATGTATCCGACACTTTTTTTGAAGTATCAAATGTTCGAGTACCCCGTGCATTGTGATAAGACAAATGCGACCATATAAGATAAGAAAGAAAAACAAGGTTATGGTATGCTTTCATCTTACTAACAGTCTTTGACATTTTCATTATTGATATTGGTTCTAAATGAGATTCATTTAAGATATTTGTACTCAATTTATTTCCAAAAAACTATGACTTACTAGATTCATTGTTTTAAGCTGTGTTCCCCTGACCAACTTTTCCAAATTTACATCATTGTTCCTTGCTTTCTGGTCACGAGCTTTAGATCTGTTATTTGCCTACTCTAGTAAGGGGACAGATTTTAGTGGTACATACAGATACAGAGACAGGTATCTATGAATTTCTGGACATCCACCTTCATGTAGCGAACTAGCAATATGCTTGTCCATCAAATTTATCTTCTTTGGCAATTATAAGACAAAACATATGATAAGTATATAAACATATAAAAAAATTCTTTGTAAATCAGATAATAAGTATATAAGCATATAAAATGTTTCGTTGTAAATCAGAATGGATCTTAGTTCCATATCTATATTTAAGTTCTTTGAAAATAAGGCTACATTTTGCTAGAACGGGATGAAATTTTATTAGGGCTCTTGGCCATTATTTATAGGACTACAGAACATGAAATTACATCACTAACCCTAGCTAGAAATGGAAAATACATAAAACAATAAAAGCATAAAATTAACATAACTAATATACTATTAAACAAAGCTAACTAAGTTGGATATAATACTAATTGAGTGATACATGTATTTGATGAGCTTTCTGTGTTTAAGTTGCACCACCTGTATGATTGATGCAGATACAGATATAGATACCAGCATTTGAGCAATATAGATTGGTCTTTGATCAATTTTCTTTTGCTTCAGATTGCAGTTTATATCTATATTTAAGCTAACTACGTTGGATAATCTCCAACAGCTATATGATTTAGTGATACTTATATTTGATGAACTTTGTGTATTTGAGTGACACCAGCTGCATGATTGGTGCAAATACAGATACAGATACCTGCATTAGATGGTATATAAAATAATCTTTGATGAATTTATTTGCTTCAGATTGTAGTCGTGGGTCCGGAAAGCATCCTCAGCTCATGCCATCCACTCCAAGATGGGCTGTTGCTAATGGAGCAGGTGTCATATTGAGTGTTTGTGATGAAGAAGTTGCTCGCTATGAAACTGCAAATCTTACTGCAGCTGCTGTTCCTGCACTTTTGCTTCCTCCTCCTACAACTGCCCTGGATGAACATCTAGTGGCAGGCTTGCCAGCTCTCGAGCCATATGCTCGTTTGTTCCATCGGTGAAGCATCAATTCATTTAGTACTTTTATGTCATTGCATTTGTAAATATCTAACATTCTTTTGTGTTTTTATTAGATATTATGCGATCGCTACTCCAAGTGCTACACAAAGGCTTCTTCTTGGACTTCTTGAAGCACCACCATCATGGGCTCCAGATGCACTTGATGCTGCAGTTCAACTTGTGGAACTCCTAAGGGCAGCTGAGGATTATGCATCCGGCATGAGGGTAAGCAGATTTAAGATGTTGACCCTACTATTCATTGAGTGGCTTTCATCAACCGTTCACTTTAGATATACTTTGTTCAGTTACTTTTTTATGTTGCCAATTTTTTTTATTTGTTGTCTTTCTATTGTTTTTATAAGTGTGTTCTATTAAATATCTGTACTTTCTGGTTTACATGGCGGGAGAGCACACACTTCTTTTATTAGTTAATGTTACATTTTGGTGTTCTTTGTTTATAGAGGTAATGAACCAAGTTGACTTAATTGACCGTTAAAACTAAGTTTACACCATGTTCCAGCACATGCTATTGTCATAGTTTGGAAGGATTCACATTTACACCGCAATAGTGCAAGTGCCAACACACTTTTTTCTCTCAGGAATATTAAAACTATATTTATGCCACACACATCAATTTTCAGGTTGTCACTATTGAGTCCTTTCCTGGTCTTTGATTGTGTTCAAATCAAGTTGAGTACAAGCTTCCGATTGTCATAGGTTGATGCGCCATAATTTTCTTAGCAACTTTTCCATGCCTGGATCATAGACATGTATATATGTTAGGTCATGTGGAGTGCACTATGTAGAAGTTGCTTGCAGATCTGTTGGGTAAGTGTCTCAATCAAATGACTCAAAACCACTGATTCTCGTTTTTCTATTCTACCCATCGATGCTGCGGTACTTTTTTTTTTTAATCTTGTTTGATTCAACTATATCTGAGGTTGATTATGCTTCACTATTGAAGGGAATGATATGGTCTCAACAACTAAGCATGTTCACTGTTCATGTGTCGTAATGGGAACAAGAGAGAGGCCGAGAGTCCTGTATTCTGTTGTTAACGCTCAATCAACGTTAGGGGGTTTTCGTGTTAGTGACACATAACTCAAACTCCAAAATGTCACAACTGAATGAAGATAATGACTGGATATCTTATAGTATACTCCACAACGAACAATAGTAGCAGATATATTGTGCTACACAGACTAGGAAACTTCTTTTTATTTGTTGAACTGATTTGATCTTGTTGATACAGAGGCTCAACTCAATGGGATACTCTATCGAGAGCAGTTTGAGTACATGTTATAAGTGGACCTTTCTTATTAGTACATAACTGATGTGAGACTAAAGGAGTACATAGTAATATTGAGTATAGATACACCAAGTCTCATAAGTTTAACACTCTCCCTCAAGCTGGAGCATATATGTCATGCATCCTCAACTTGTTACATAAGGCAGAAAATATGATAGAGGCTAGTGTCTTTGGAAACAATGAGTAATATATGGAGTGCAAATCGATTGCTCATAATTTACTCTCGAACAAATTCAGTATCCACCTTGTGTATTTGTTTCTCTCGTGAAAGGTCGAATTAGCAATAAAAATAGCAGCTTGGTTATCACAATGTAATGTCAATGGCAGCCACATTATCTTACACGTGGTATGGGCCATAACTTTTTGCTCTATTTATACACTCGATGTTGCTGTCAGTGTGCATTTCTTATTCCTCAAAGTGTCGGGACTTCCACAAATATAAGTGTAATAGTTAGGTGTGGATCTATTAGCCTGTGATCTCATATAATCATCATAATTTGCCTCAGCATTGAGATGTCCATGGTCCTGCTACAAAGTCCTTTTCCAGAAGACCCTTTCAAATATGTCAATATTCTTAATGCTGGCTTTTAGTGACATCATTTTAGACTCAATATATTGACTAATAAAGAAAATGTCAGGAGGCTTAGTAACAGTTAGGTAAATCAACTTACTCATAAGTCTTCTATATTGAGATTTGACATTCTCATCCTCATCATGACGCAAAATAAAATTTCTCTTTTTTGGGTATCAGCCGTTTAATACAAAGTATCTTAATTTGCTGTGACAACTTAATGACATTTTCTCTGAGAAAGCTTGGGTCTGCATTGTTTGTCAACAATGAAAGTAAAAAAAATATACTTACAATTAAATTTATAATCATGTCTGCGTGAGGGCTTTGGATGGTACTAGTAAACATAAGCTGTAATTTACTTACTCATAAGCCCTCTCATTTCATCCGAGCTCTCTCATACCAACTGATGTAGGGAGTCGTTGGCTATCCACAAGACCCTACTACGTTATGCACGATTTACGTTGATCCGATGGTGAGAGTGTTGAGAACCCCATTACGGATGTTGACAGGAGGCCAAAGCACCACCTTGGACGGCCCAACCAAGGATAGTGCAACAGAAACACTCGTTCCAACAAAGTAAAAGCTTTAAGATAAATTAATTCTTGAATGACTTAAAAAATTTGATTATAAGAGAGGACCCAAGTGGCCTTATAAGGTAGAGAGGGTAGAAAATGTAGGAAGTCCTAGAGCTCCTAGAAACTACTATATACTAAATAAATAATATTATCAAATATAGAAGATCCTAGAAACTACTAAATGCTAAATACATAATATTACTAAATATAGAAGCTATTATTGACCAATTTTGGCATCATGTATCATCAACAAACATCATGCACCATGGAATCTCCTCTTGGATATGCCTAGTAATCATCCATAACTAGCGCGGAAATTTATAGATTTAATGTCGATCCTTGATGTAGGCCAGTGGTAATAGGAAATTTTTTACTTTCTCCTCCAACGGTTCGCTTTGTTGTCATGACTCCATCATACATATCCTTAATCATTTAAGTATAGCTACTAAGAACTTGTTTCTTCTCCAAAACCCACCACATTAATAAATAATGAAATTGAACTACGAAATTCAATTATAAATTAATAAGGGAGGGTTGTTTCATCCATATTGGAACCGTACCTGTTTGGGCTACACCCAGAACTCGGCATGCTATCAGTGCCATATCTACAACCTACATCCTGTTGTCCATTTGATGTAAATTATACTTTACTGTTTCATATGTTGAATAAGCTTTCATTTATTTGCAGAAATTTGAATCTAACAGATAGCATAAAGTATGTTAGGACACGTGACACTAGAGGATACAGAAACAGCAACACAATCATTGTCACCACTTTATAGCTTTTGGCACTCAACACAGTTGTTGTCACCTGTCTATAGCTTTCTGCATTCCTTCCATGTCTGATCCTTTCCAGCGCAAACACAGTATGGACATTCTTGTTATCTGTGCTTCTTAGTAACTAAATTAGGAATTTGATTATATGTTTTTTCCTTCTCTTTCTGTTGTTCTTGTGCTTGATAAGTTTCCTGTTTTTTATCTTAACTTTCCTTATTTCCTTCTGTAGCTTCCAAGAAACTGGCTTCATTTGCATTTCTTGCGTGCAGTTGGCACTGCAATGTCGATGAGAGCTAGTATTGCTGCAGATGCTGCAGCTGCTTTATTGTTCCGCATACTTTCACAGCCTACGTTACTTTTTCCTCCTCTAAGGCATGCTGAAGGAGTTGAAGTGCACCATGAACCTCTAGGTGGTTATATATCATCTTACAAAAAGCAGGTAATCCATGTCATTTCCATTACTAGATTTTCCTTTGACTAAGATCAAATAAAGTAATTTATAGTCTGAATAGTTAACCATCATATGATGGGCATTTCATGTCATTACCCATTTAGAGAACATTTTTGTTCTGTTAGCAAGTTTAAGTTAGTTCGTGACAATTGTATAGCTGCGGTTCTTATGCCAGCTAGAAGTTCCTGCTGCTGAAGCCACCATTGAGGCAACTGCACAAGGAATAGCCTCAATGCTATGTGCCCATGGTCCTGATGTCGAATGGAGAATCTGTACCATCTGGGAAGCTGCTTATGGTCTGCTTCCTCTTAGTTCATCAGCTGTTGATTTGCCTGAAATTGTGGTTGCTACACCATTGCAACCTCCAGCTTTATCATGGAGTTTGTATTTACCATTGCTTAAAGTGTTGGAGTATCTCCCTCGAGGAAGTCCATCTGAAGCATGCCTCATGAGGATCTTTGTGGCGACTGTGGAAGCAATAATCCGAAGAACCTTTCCGCGAGAGACTCATATTGAGCAATCTAAGAAGTTAAGATCAAATGGTGGTATGTGGTCCACCACTAAGAACATGGCTTTTGCTGAGCTTCGAACAATGATTCATTCACTATTTCTGGAATCATGTGCATCAATGGAACTTGCCTCTCGTCTTTTATTTGTGGTATTGACTGTGTGCGTGACCCATGAAGCTTCACCTAATGGTAGTAAGAGACCAACAAGTAATGAAATCCTTGCTTCTGATGAAATCTCCAATGGACATGAAAAAGGTAATGGCAAAGCTACAGTAAGCACCAAAAAGAAGAAAAAGCAAGGACCAGTCGCAACATTTGATTCATACGTTTTAGCTGCTGTATGTGCTTTGTCTTGTGAACTTCAGTTATTCCCCTTGATCTCAAAGACTGGTACACAGTTTGCCTCCAAAGATTCAACGAGGATGACCAAGGCTGCAAAAACCAATGGAGTTGTTAATGAGAGTATTTCTTCTGCAGTTCGTCATACACACAGAATCCTTGGAATTTTAGAAGCTCTTTTCTCACTGAAGCCTTCATCTGTTGGTACCTCATGGAGTTATGGTTCAAATGAGATTGTGGCTGCAGCTATGGTCGCTGCTCATGTTTCTGATTTATTTAGACGCTCAAAACCGTGCATTAATGCGCTCTCTATTTTAAGGCGATGTAAATGGGACACTGAGGTATCTGAGAGAGCTTCTTCACTTTATCACCTTATTGACATACATGGTAAAACTGTAGCATCTATAGTTATTCAAGCAGAACCCCTCGAAGCACATTTGGTACGCGCATCAGTATGGAAGGAGCAGTCAATACATTTACATGGCAAGAAGCAAACAAGTTTAACAACCACTAGCAGTGTTGAACTAGTAGATAATCCTTCCTTCCAGTCTAAGGGTGGTTCTTCAGGGGAATGCGAGAAAGATGCAATATCAAATAAAGCTGTTCTATACACATCGGAGAAAAGTTTTGCAAGTTTGCCTGTTGATGCATCAGACCTTGCAAATTTTCTCACAATGGAATGGAAAATAGATTACAACTCTTGTGCGCATGCTCCTTTAAGATCCATACTCGCAGAGAAACAAGAATTATGTTTCTCTGTTGTGTCATTGTTGTGGCAAAAGTTAATTGCAGCACCAGAAACACAAATGAGTGCAGAAAGTACATCTGCTCAGCAGGGTTGGAGACAGGTATATTCTGTTTCAGTTCACTAGGCTACATCATTGTATTCCTATCTTAAATTACTTCTTCTCACCTTCACAGGAACTGTCACACTTAGATTTAACTACTTTCTCTTGATGGAAGAGCTGAGTATGACAGATTCTTTGGAGAAAACTTAAAGAGTCCAAGAAAATCCCATGAGAAGTCAAAGAAATCCCACTTAGGGCTGTTTAGCAAATGGAAAGTCGGTAGTAATTATGAAAGCGTGGAAATTATCGCTACTTTCCATTTTGTTGCTTGGTAGTTGGAAAGCAAGTAAAAAAAATCTAGTGGCACCACCACCAAAGTAGAAATACTCTCCATTCTTGTTTTCATCGAAATAGGTGGAAAGTCATGGAAACTCGTGGAGAGTAATAATTAATTATTATTATTATTATTATTATTAAACACCAACTTTTAAACCCTTGTGTTTATTATTTTTGTTACAACCATGTCATTATTGATAACAAATTTCCACCATTTAGCTTCTTGCAAACAAACAACATTTTCAATTGGAAACTTAGTTTCATTAGGTTTCTAGAACTGATAGAAACTATCTTAGTTTCCATACGTCAAACAAGACCCATATAGTGAAAATATTGAGATTATTTCATTTGATAGTTTCTATCGTGTTAGTCTTATATTGGTTAGAGTAGCTACCATACCATGTAATTCTTATATATTGTTGGCCTTTGGCCTAACGGAAAGAATATCAATATTATTCCAAAACCTAGTCTCTAACCTGGTAGTAGAACTAGGGTGATTCTAATCCCAACAAAATAAAACTTCGTCTCCACCATACATCTCAAAACCCTAGACTTGATCCCCTTCCTGAATAAAAGTCCTTCTCCATAAAAAATTATCTAATCCTAATAACACCAAATAACCATTATCTGAGTCTGGGTTTGGGATTGCTTATCATGGTTGTTTCTCCTCATTTTTTTTGAAAAGTAGTCTAGAATAATGTTTTGTAATAGTTGCTTAACAAATAACTTTTGAGAAACTAGTTCAATTATCTAATCATATCAACAACCACCATCACCATCAATTATCTAATTACAGCTGTTATCCCAAAAAAAGAAAATAAATAAATGAACAACCCATGACCCCTCTTTTCTCTCTGTACCATCCCAAAAACCCATGAATACTACCAACCGTATACCTCTCTTTTACATCACAACTATAGCCACCAACACTATTTCCCCTCCATTACACCACAACCACATCAACAAAAACTCATTTTCCCTTATCTCTATAGTTCCCCTCTCCATTCCAAAATTGAATTTCTTTCCCATTACAAATATGATTTGATTTTTATTGGTGGGTTCATCTCCACACGTACAATTTTATATTTTTCCTCCTATTCCACCCAAGGTTCAAAGTATCGGTATCGGAATCGGACCATTCCTATGAGTATTGGGATCGGCGGTATCGGTAGTATCGGCGGTTTCGGATCGGAGTATCGAATTTTTTGGTATCGGAAAGCAAACAACTATTAGTAAATTATTAACATTTTAGAGAATATATTTTATACAATTATGCATAATTTAAAGTATTTTCAGTATTGTTTCTTTGTATTTTTGATATTGAATGAAATAGTAGTCATCCTTGTCGATTGATTTATATGCGATAGATAAGTTTTCCTCTTTTATATGTTTTTACAACCTTATTATGCTTTTACATCATTTCTAATTGGTTTTTTTAATTCAAATTTTTTTGTCGAATTGACTGGAAAAGAGACCTCTAATGTCGGTATCGGTCAGTATCGGGTATCGGTCGGTATCGGATCGGGACATGCCAAACTGTATCGGTATCGGCCGTATCGGATCGGTATCGGCCGATACTTTAAACTATGATTCCACCCTTAAGACCATTCGAAGCCCGTAACCTTCCTGTACCCAGATTTGAATATGAACCTGATAACCTAGTTGTCAGCGTTAATTCTTGCTGCCTTCTTATCCTGTTGACCCACTAATCGCCTATGTTTTTGATCACTGCCAGCATGCTTGTCCATCTGCAGTTCCATTTAGTGCTAACAGTCAATTAAACAAAGAAATTGAAAGGAAAAAGAGAGAAGTATGAAAAAATAGTATCAAATACAATGATTCAGTTGTGTTGAAGATCAACATGCGACAATGTGTCGATAAGACTCCTTAACAACATAATGTAACCGTTACCATTTGTCTAAGTTGTTTATTTATAAACTCCCAACATTCATCTATTTTAATATTTTTCCACCTTTTTTTATTGTGGTTTTACCATGTCTAAATGCAAGTAAATAAACAATAAGATACATTACGGATGAATGCGGGTGAACGATTTAACAATATTGATATGATATATAAAATTATGTGCAAGTGTCAAAGTATTTTCTCTCTTTTTAGATTACTTGTCATTTTTGGCTTTCTGAAACGAAGAACCTCGATACTCCGATCTAGAACCACTGGAACTGTTGATATACTCATAGGAAAAGTCTTAAACCGATTCGATATCGATATTGCCAACCTTGGCTATGAGTTGAGCTCCACCGCCTCCTGGAGTGCCATCCTCTGCGTGCAACTCCAGGACTCTTTATCTGCATCGAGGCGACGCAAATGTTTTCTTCTCTGAAGTCATTATGAAAGTTCAGCCGGCGACTCCTCCCATCTGGAAATCCATTCTTGTTTTAGATATTGTTGCCGTCTTCACCAGATCCAAACAACACATGTGGCCGATCAGAGCTTCTCCATTGACCTTTCCGTCCACCGCGTCTGCTTGCTGGACTCCACCTGCCTCTTCTACGCTCCCCTAGTACTTTCGGACTCCTAACCCCACTCCAGCCCGCCCTGCTGCCTTGATTTTTTCAGGGTTGCCAGTGCGTCTCCAATTTGAGTGAACCCCTTGAAATTGACCAATCACCTCTTTTATTGTTTGCTCTCGCCAATCTGTTGTAGACGACCTCATCGGATTCCTTGTCCTCAAGACCTCTTCCTCTGATGCAATGCTACTTATACTTGAGGTGGAAATCTTGGGCCGGGCCTTAATTAAGTTAGGGGGGATGCCTATAACATAAATATATGCATATATAACTGCCTCCATAAATATACCTAAATGCTTATGTGGAAGTATCATATACTAGTATCAATGTATACCCCTATAAACACAATATTATATACCTATAATCATGTATATCTATATGTAATTAACATAATAATATATGAATTAATTATTTACAACTATATGCATATAAGCTTATACCTGCGCACAATGACATAAGCATATGAAGGTAATATATATATATATATATATATATATATATATATATATATATATATATATAACGAGAAAGGCTAGGTTTCTACATATACTTGCTCGTAAGAAATTTAATGAATAAACCAATGAGAAAACCAATCGCCCACATCACTATCCCTAACCCTCCTATACTAGTCGACCATCACCCAGTCCCCCGATATCTGACATTTTTCCGTGAACTCCTCTTCCACACCATTCCATGCAAACCCAATTATCTGAAATTTGATGGTGGTTTAATAACTTTGTATAGGTCCCAAAAGTGCTAGCTCACCATATTTGGTGTAGACTTATTTTCCACTTGTGTTGACAAATAATTTGCCAACATCACGGTTTATTCACAAATTTAATGAATAAATCGTACATTCTGTTTTTTGCTATCAACAATTTCTCGAGATAGGTTCAGTTAGTCATTCATTTGCCAACTATTCACGAATTTAATGAATTGTGCACTACATTGGAGTTATGTGACTATGGTCATAAGCAAGGTTTTAGGTTTCGGTGCAAAACTGATACGATTCAGCCTTTCCAGATTGGACTTGGAGGGGTCTGAATCTGAAACTGCCAAATCTACTGAAACTGGCTAATTCAAAACCCCTGAAACTTCCGAAAACGAAAAAAAAAGGTAGGCTTCTGAAAACGAAAACGAAAATAAAAAAGGTAGGGTCTGAAACCAATATTGAGTATCAAGTTTTTGTACCTTGGTCTTACATAGTAGTTTAGTCAATTGTTTTTGTTTGCATATAACTTATTTTTCTTTCTAGGATTTCATAAAACTAACCAGCTTGTAATTGTCTCTAGGTTGTTGACGCCCTTTGTGATGTTGTTTCAGCATCACCAACAAAAGCATCTACTGCCATTGTTCTCCAGGTCCAGTAAAATTCTAAATTTTAGGGTTTCTTTACGCAGGAACTAGTGGCACATAATTTTCACCATATTCCAGTTCCACTAATATTCTTTTCAATCGTTTGTGCTCGTTAACAGGCAGAAAGGGATCTGCAGCCTTGGATTGCAAGAGATGATGAGCAAGGTCAGAAAATGTGGAGGATCAACCAGAGAATAGTCCAGTTGATTGTGGAACTAATGAGAAACCATGATAGCCCAGAAGCACTCATAATTCTGGCAAGTGCTTCAGATCTTCTTCTCCGCGCCACGGACGGGATGCTTGTTGATGGAGAAGCTTGCACTTTACCGCAACTAGAGGTAACATCTTTAGTTTCTTTTGTATACCAAAAGATTAAATTTGTCATACGAAATTTTGCACCGCTTATTTTATTATTATTTTTGTTACAACTAGGCTATGAAAGTACACTTGAGCTAGTAGCCATCCTGAAATGGGTAAATGTATTGGATGTGTAGACTGTTCACATTTTTGTTTGACACCATCACATTATCCGGGTTCAATGCTTTTTAAGTTCTCAGCGAAAGAAGAAAATAGTAGTTTAATTCTATACACAGTATTTATATGAGTATTTTATAGACACTATAGGAAAACCTAATTTTTGTTAACATCAAAATGATTCTTGGATGGCTATGCCTAATGGTTTACATGTATTTGGAGGTAGGTCTGGTTTTTCATGTTACTGATAGTTCTAGGATCTCATCTAATCAAGTTATAGGATGAAAACCAGGAGGCTCCTGTCTGCATCTCCTTAGTTAAAGGAGGCACACAATCCAACTTGTGCAACCCTTTCAACTTGAACAGCAACCAGAATGCAAGATTAGGGTAGTAGGTTTATGGTTTTCTTCCAACTATTTATAGTCTGTATTCATCCTTGTCAAGCGGATTGTTTAACATTACTTACTGTCAACGACTCAACATAATCTTATTAAGATTGCTATATGTAACTGATAGCGGTCATCATTGAAATTATTTTTCATGAAATTTTTTGGCCACTTGCTCCAAAATATCGTTGCTTCACCACTGATATGGGGACTGGGGAGAGTTAGACATTTTTACGATTTCCGTTTGGACAATAATCTGACCCTAAGACTGTTAACTTTCAGATTTTGTTTGTTGTTCGTCTGAATTACACTTCCAGGTGTCTTCCTTTAGTACATATTCTTAGTCACACTGGACATGATTATATATTTGCTGACTGCATTGGTCGAATGATCTTCTGAACTATTGTCTTACATATGAACAAAATTGAGCAGCTATTGGAAGTAACGGCTAGATCAGTACATCTTGTGGCAGATTGGGGAGAATTGGGTTTGGCAGTCGCAGATGGTCTGTCAAATCTGCTGAAGGTAGCCCTCCCTCGAACATTGACACCTAAATGAAAATCATTAATCATGGGCCCTATATAATTATTTAATCATACAAATTGCAATGATTTTTATGCAGTGTCGATTGTCGGCTACAATTCGTTGCCTCTCTCATCCAAGTGCACATGTGAGAGCTCTTAGCCTGTCTGTTCTTCGGGATATAATGCACAGCAATCCAACGAAGTCGAGCAGTTCGAAGAATGGGGAGAGAAATGGCATCTGCACCCATCCTTATCGATCCTTAGGCGTTGGCACCGTCAACTGGCATGCTGATATTGACAAATGCATAAAATGGGAATTTCATAGCCGGCAAGCCAGTGGTTTGGCCCTTGCTTTTCTTGATGCTGCGGCCAATGAATTAGGTTGCCCCCTCGCCCATTGAGAATTCTCACGAAGGGGAGGGGGTTTCTTAAGCTGACAAAAATAGGCGTCTTTGGCCTAGTCCGTCAATTTATATTTGGTAACTGTCAAGTTTATGAACCACCTTTTTTTCAAGTTTTTTAGGTGTTAAAACCATTGATTGGCTTGAAAAAGCTGGAATTTTTCTTATGTACATATATGAATCAACTTCCCAATTGCGATCCTTGTGAACACTTTATAATTTGATGCTGGTGGCAAATTGGCAGTGTATTTGTAATTCTACACCTGTGCCATTGCTTTTGTATATTAATGACAACTGCACGCTCATAAGTGATAGTTCAACGGTTCCAAGATAACAACATGATGTTCATCTGATTTATGATGTAGCATGTATGCGAAGGCCTTTGACTGATTAATGATCTAGCTGTCATGTATATCCTGTCATCTCAGCAGTTTTGATTCTCAAAAGTTGTAAACTTGGTACATTGGCCCACCATAAATATCTCACCGTTTGGCATTAAATTCTAGTCTAAGAGACTTCTTCAAGTAGCAAAGTGTGTAGGTATTTGCTTGACAACATGAAGGTGAAAAATAAGAAACCTTGTTGACGGTGCTGATGATTTTGATGGAAATGTTTAGGGAGTAACGATAGGATAAATATCTCATGAAACTATGATAGAGATGGATCATAGAAGCAGCTATAATATTGGAGAGTCAAGTTTTCTTCATAAGAGGTCTAACAACACTTGGATTGTTTCTCTTATTCTCGGTCTAAAGAAATTTAAGAATAAGGAACCATCCATGTGAGCAACTTCAATTGCAATACCTGAGTAGTTATTGTAAAATTAGTTGTATTTAAGTTTGTGGAGAATGTCGAAGTTGTAAATTAAATAGGAGCTAAGCTGCATCCATGACACATTGATTTGCGTGTATCCATGGTGTATCGATTTGCGCGCATGTCTCGATTTATGTGCCATCTCAAAATTTGTGCTTGCTTGAATTTGTGCATGCCTCAGTTTGCGTGCACGTCTCATTTTTCACGCGTCTTGAGATTTGCACATTTCGAAATCCATGACGTCTTGGAATGCGTACGTCTCAAAATTTGTGTCGTGATATTCGTGCACATATCAAATTCCGTGCTCGTATTGAATTTGTGTGCATCTCAATTTTCGTGAAGCTCGATTCTTGTGTGTGCCTCGATCCTCGTATTTCGGTTTTTGTGCCTGTGTCTCCGTGCTACTCGCATGACCCATACGATATAACCCTGTGTCGTTCTTTTAGATTCATGTAATTATGTATGTATTTTAATAATTTTTTATTGTTTATCTTGAGGACCCCGATGGACGCGTAAGCTTGGACCCGCTTACCTAAACGAGCTCTCAAGACACGTACATCTTGCTCATCGATGGCTCGCGCCCTCCCGATGGTTTTGGTGTAAAATTATATATATATATATATATATATATATATATATATATATATATATATAAAATGTAAATTTTGTTGTAAATAAATAATAGAACTACAATAAATGAAATATAGGATATTTTGATTGGTACGGGGATAAAACCCGTATCGAATAATTCAGACGGATCATCCACACCTCCGAGGACACGAGCACGACCTACATGTATGAATCGTCTCTGTATGTCCCGTGTCCAACTCGCGGTCAGGTAACGGTTTGGTAAATTACTTTTGAACCCCATTTGTGGATTGGATAGCATTAGTGGACCCATATGGTGGTGTACCAGGCGCAAAGATTATTGGTTGTGTGATGGCATAGTACACAATACGCATTATAGTGATGCTAGAGGCAGGGACTTAGTTTTCTCGGTTGGAAATTTTGCGGCGGGTTGCGCCGAGTGGGTTTACTCTTTTGTAGAAAGTTTTGGTCCAAGAAATACAAGGGATACTCTGTCGAAATATTCCAGAATTCTCGATCAAAAATTTGATTCGAAGATATGGGTAGAGTCTCTCACCCTCACTTTTTCAATCAAGGGTAGTTTGGTAATTGACACAGGAATTTTATTTTTAGGAGGATTGTATTTAATATTGTGCATGAGTAATTAATTATTTGTTGTATTGTTTAGTGTTTGATTAGACGTAGTATTTATTTTTAGACTTGTGTAGTGGACCTAACCTATTTTATTAGATGCATGAACCCAACATTTGGATGAGTTTAGTTTGGGCCCATTTAATTAGGCCCATGGATTAGGAGGTTGGATTTAATTAGTGAAACCATTAGACTAGAACCTTCCCCCTTAATTAATTTCTTCAAGAGAGGCCCTATTTGGGACATTATACATTGCTTGGAGAGGGGTTTATGACCAGCCATAATTAGGAGGAGAGAGAGTGCTCTCATTTCACTACCAGAAAAAGTCAAATTAGCGACGCCCAAAAACGTCGCTAAATGACAAAAAAACGTCGCTAAACATGTTTAGCGACGTTTTAACGCAGTCGGAAAAAACAAGTCGCTGAAAGGAAAAACGTCGCTAAATGTCGTTATGCCGACGTTTTTTAGCGACTTTATTGAGTTGCTAAATGTAGCGATGTTTAGCGACGCCGCGTCACGAAATAGCGATGTTTATTAAAGTCGCTAAACGTCGCTAATTAGCGACTTATATAGCGACGTAACAGCGACGTCTTTAATGACCTGGCAGTACTGCCATGTCAGCAATTTGCGACGTACAGCGATATATTTAGCGACGTTTAGCGACGTCGTTAGCGACGGCTAATGACACGTCGCTAAGTAGCGACTTGTTTAGCGACTTATAAAAACATCGTTAGACGTCGCTAAATTTACAAAAAAAGTAAAAAAAAAATCTGAATTGTTCCAAACTATTATTCCTGCAATTTATAAATTTCTAATTAAAAATAGACACGGAGCAACCCTCCGTTGAATTCTATGGGTTCGCCGACCCCTTCGGTGGAACACTCAACACCGGATTAACAATATTTAATATGAATAAAAGTATCACAGTCATACAATTAATACACACAAATATTATAGACAGACAATAAAAGTATCACAGTCATAAAAGTATCACAGTATCACTGTCACACAAAATGGGCATAAACAACATCACAAAATACATAATATATAAGTATCAGAGTATCACAGTAACACAAAATGCATAATATATAAGTATATGAAACATCATAGTATCAATCTCGAGGATTTCCAAAACGGGGCAGATACCAGTCCCTCAAATACTGCGCATAAACAACGTTTATGTTATCAAGCTCCGCTATGGGTGCTGGATGACTGGAACTCCCCGTCTGAGATACAGCCGCGATAGGTGCTGGGTGACTGGAACTCCCCGTCTGAGATACAGCAGGTGGTATCTCTTCCTCCTTAACAGTATGAGGCATCACTTCCTCCTTAACAGTAGGAGGCATCACTTCCTCCTTAATAGTAGGAGGCGTCGCTCTCTTGGGTGCCATATGGTAAGATAGATGAAAACAAAGAATTAGCAAAGAATTAGCTATTGGACCGGAACGGAAGAATTAGATGACTCACAAAGAATTAGCTGTTTGTTGCAGTATAATAATGATACCATAATATCTTATTTATATCCTACGTGTCACAAAATAAAATGACCGATTTAATGAACTAGTTTGAAAATATGATCCAATATTAAATTATATGATTGTAATTAAAATTGAAATTGAAATTGAATTATGAGATTTGGATGATAAAGATTAAAGTAAAGAGTAGTATATGAGGGCATTTTATGAACGTGAATAATGATACACAAAAGAAATTACAAAGAATTTAGTAGGGAAAGAAAATTTGGAAATGTTATTCTCATTCCAAGTGCACTATGCTCTGCCTCCCAATACTGTCGGACGAAACAAAATAAAGAATGGAATCAAGTTACTTGATGTTTGAGGTCAAATTACTTAGCTGGACTCGAGTCATTGTTCCTGAATGCTGCATGACTCCCAAAGTATCGATACTTTAATCCTCGTATGTACCGTTCTTTCTTTTTCTTTTCTCTCCCTTTTTAATTCTCCCACTACTTCTTTTATATATATCAATAATGCTAAGTTTACTATCAAATGCTTACAACCTTCTTGTAACCCTTTCACCTCCACCTCTCTCCCAATAAACGACGTCACATAGCATTTCGACCATGTTGCGACCACCATGACAGCCATACCTTACGGAACGTTGCGTAGAGGAAACTCAGAAGTGTTGATATCAATGCATGCTTAAAAAAATATTAATCACCCAAAAATTGGAACCTATTCTACTATTCTTCTATGTAAATAATCTAAAGTGAAACAAAAAAAAGCAGTATAAACATTATAAACATTACTGATTCCATTGGTTGTCCAGAAAATAAAAATTGATTCAAGAAAGCATTTTCTGTTTAATTTTAGAATTTTAGAGACTCCATTTGAAAAATTGGAAGGTTTGACAGACCAAAGTATTAGGTGGGACTCTTGAGAGTCTGTCTCTTACATAGATCACAACAAATGAATTTATATTGATTAGGAACATGAACTTCTAGAGGGATTGCATTCCTAGAGTTTCCAAACTCAAGAAACCATCACCTCCACTATAATACAAGAGGAGAGGACTGGTCAAAGAACAATGTCCAGGCCTTGTAGGTAGGAAGTGATGTGGTAATATTTCTTCTTCTGATCCTCAAAAGCGAGAATAGAACTTTTATTTAGGGACCTTGTTAGTATGGATATTCCTCTAGGAGACTAGAATAAGAGGAAATCCTATTAATAATGTCATTAAAAACTTTAATGTGACACCCTAAACCTAACCCCTGCTCAAAAATCCTAACCCTAACCCTAACCCCAGGTCAAAAAACCTAACCCTAAACCTAACCCTAACCCTAACCCTAATCTGCATCTGTGTGTGTGTCTACGTCTGTGTGTATGTGTCGTGTGTGTGTGTCGTGTGTGTGTCTGCGTCTGTGTGTGTGTCGTATATGTGTGTCGTGTGTGTGTGTCTGCGTCTGTGTGTGTGTGTCGTGTGTGTCTGTCAGTGTCTGTGTGCGTGTGTCGTGTCTGTCAAGTGTGTCTTGTGTCAGTGTCACATGAGAGAGAGAAAGAGAGAGAGAAAGAGAGAGAGAGAGAGAGAGAGATTACCTAGAGCTCGAGGAGGAGGAGGGGGATGCCGGAGTAGCCGCAACCGTGGAGACCCGGTCGCCGGAGAGGGGGGGGGCGGGGGAAATCAAAACGTTTCGAAATTTTTGACAGATGGAGAAAAGAAAACTGAGCCCTAATTAACCAAAATTTAGCGACGTTTAGCGACGTCAAATAAAAACGTCGCTAAAATAAAAATTAGCGACGCCAAAGACGTCGCTAAATACGTTGCTAAATATTTTTGATAGATACGTCGCTAATTACGACGCTAAACGTCGCTAAATCAGATATATTAGCGACGTTTAGCGACCTTAATTGAACTTATAGCGACTATTCTTTTAAAATCTTAATAAAAATCGCTAAACGTCGCTAAATATCGCCATGTAGCGACGCCTAGCGACGATTTTACGGAGTCGCTAATTTAGCGACATTTTAACTAGGAGTCGCTAAAATACGTCGCTAATACCGCTTATTCTAGTAGTGTTTCATTTCTTCCCCAAATTTCTAGATCTATTTTTTCCTCTTCCAATTTTCCTCCATTCCCTCATCAATTCTTCTCAAATCTCTTTCTAAATTCATCATTGAGACCTCTACATCAAGGATCTACAAGAAGGAAGCAAGGAGCAAGGAAGAGGAGGCCAAGATCTACAAGGAGAGAAGCTACTTTGCATTTGGAGACTTTTTATTGGAAATCCATCTCCCAATAGGTATATTTTAGTTTTCCTCCTTCTATTAGACTCTAGATATGAGGTTTTACTATAAGAAACCAACCCACATGCATAGGTTACCCATAGGATTTGGTTTTGGGACAATCGGAGACCTACGGTGGAAGTTACGTGCATTTTGGTGCCAATTTTGGGAGAATTCTGAGATTGGCACATGTTGTGTTTGTCAATTGGTCAATTAGACCAAATTAACATATGATTGTTTGTTTGTTACTAGTGTCGTGTCCATAATTAGATACGTGTAGGCCGTATCTCGTCAATTTGACGAAACGGATTGATTTTGGGGGTTTTTCCCTGACACGGGGCCTTGTGCATATTGTATTGTGACACGGACACGTAGACACTCTAATTACTATACGTATTGTTCATAATTTATGTATTGGACTTATTCGTGTCCTCCGGGATACGTTTGGTTGTGTGTTGGAGGCCTTATTGCAAGCATATCATAGAAAAGTGTGATATGGGTGCGATGCGCTCCATGTGTTTGATGTTTGTTCTTTTCATTATACGTGCATGTGTAATTATATATATATATATATATATATATATATATATATATATATATATATATATATATATATATATATATATATATATATATATATATATATATATATGGTATTTATATATATATGTATGCATATAATAGTGTATATTGTGTTTAGTGTATATGTTTGTGTCTTTGTGTCGATATACTAGTGTTTATAGCTATGTTTAGATCTAGATCTATATGTATTTATATGTGCTTATAAATATTCATGTGTGTGTTGTATTTTATGTAATAGAGTGTGTATATATATATATATATGGTTAGGTAGATTTGTATATATATATATATAGAGAGAGAGATTGATATAGGTATGTGTAGTGTTTGTGGTTATGTATATGTGTGCATATTGTGTAGAGATGTGTGTAAGAGGAGTGTGCCGTATTAGAGGAGCTCAGGACAGTGGGAATTCAGTGACCAATTGCAGTGAGCAACCTGAGACAGTGCAACTCGTGCACAGAGAGGTGGAGTCACTGTGCAGTCTGTACATGGGTGATGTGCAGGGGGTTTCAGCTCTGTGCAGAGCAAACTGGAAGGTATCATTAGCTGCAGTGAGATGGTGTGTAGCCTGCACCATCAATAACTCTGAGGTAGTACAGTACATAGAAGCAGAGACATGTCAATAGCAAGTGGGAGCCATTCCGTTCAGCTTGCAGTGCATCGATGCACTGAGATGCGAGCAGTGCACAACATCCACACCAAGGTATCAGCAAAGATGAGGTTAGGCAGCTAGGCATCAGCAGAGGAGTACCTGCATTCAGCAATGTGCAGTGCCTCAAGGCAATTCTACAATAGGGAGGATGAACTGCACTAAAGTGGCAGTAGCCAGTGGTTCAACTGAGCACTGCAACAACCTCACTGCAGTAGCAAAATAGAGGGAGAGACTGAGTACCAGCTGAAGAAAAGTTCTAAAATCCGATTTCAGTGTGCAACCAACTGCTCGAGTGAGCAGTGCAGCAATCTACGAGATCCACTACAGCAGCAATCCAACATTCATATCAGTGAAGTGAACAGCTCATGCCCGAGAGGATGCATCCTTGAAGCAGTGTGGCTCAGCAGCTTCATCACCTCAAGGATGCACAGCAGCTCGATCCAACAGTGCACAGTATCAGACAGGTATCATGCCAGAATCATCAAGGTTTTGGGTAGATGTTTTGTTGGGTTTAGATGGTGTAGATGGTCTAGTTAATTATGATTAATTGGTCAGTAGCTATGTTAGTGTTGTAGTTAGAATGATTAGTATATAGTTGGATATATATATCTATGTAGGTAAGTTATTAGTAAGTACCTATAGTATCTATGTATTTAGTAAGTATTATATGTTAAGATAGTAAGTAGATGTATTGTATTAAGTATATTAGTGTTTAGTTGATCTAGTATTAAGTTAATAAATAGTTAGTGTAGTTAAATAGTTATTTAATTATATACTTGATTACATTGTTATAGTTAGCATAATTAGTTTTGGGAAATTATATAGGTATTAGCTATTGACAAGGGTTTTGTATTACCTTGGGATACCAAGGTATTATCAAGGTATTGGGCCAATACCCAAGGGTTTGACTTTGGGTATCGAATTAGGTGCGATACGCATTGGTACAAGGCCAAGGTATCATATTTCAACTGTTTTGTTATAATATTATAGTATTTGACTCGTATATATATATAAAACCTATTTTTATATTAAGAAAACTTACGTATCTTAGGATACGACTTTTTGAGAGACTTCTTATATCTTAGCTTAGCTAGTATAGCACAGTTTCATAATGTATTGACTTAGTGACTTAGCATTAGACTCTTGCAACCTAGATTTCTTCGGTTTGACTTAGAAATGGTTTCGTGACCTAGATATTGACTAGTTTAACTTAAACTCATTCCAACACCTTGTATTAATGCTATATTCCATCTATAGGTTTGTGTGACACTAGTTGGGACACAGTTTGACATTCATTGCTTGGACGACAGGCGAGTACATTCTCTGATAATTTCCATTAATTTCTAATTACTATAATGCAAGAATTTAGAAATGTTTTACATGACTCTTGACACTTTGGTACACGGACTAGTATACACATGGATCAGTCATGGGATGTTATATATATATTGTTCATTATTTTTTGTGTTCTCAATGTTTAACTTAGACAATGTTTCGTGTTCAACATTCATGTTTAACTTAGACAATGTTTTGTGTTCAATGTTCAATATTTCGTGTTCAAGGTTTATTGTTTACATGGCCTTGAGTATCTCGTATCACAACGTGTCATGATTTGTCGGGCGTGAGGCAGATCTGGCAGATTCATTACAGACCTTGAATTGAAGTGGGAGAGTGGGCTTGGAGTTTGGCCAATTGCTCTCGAAGACCAGCTAGGCGAGATTCCGCATTAGGGCTTAACAGCGCCTTATACCCGGAAGTATCTATCGTTTTCTTTGTCTGTTAAGCCGTTGGGACTTCCTAAATCTCTATTATATTGTTCAATACGTTCATGAATAATATTACTAATTTTGTCAGCTCGAAGGGTTACCATTAGTATCTCTTTTTTCTTTTTCGAAAACAAAGAAAAAAATAATGCCTAAACTCTAAACTCAAGTAAAAGTAGAAGGGCTAATCAGTTATTTTTTCCATGGCCCCAAGGATGCCAATATTAGCACTGATGGTACGGAAATGTGTTGGATCCATTGTACTAGTTGGGGGAAAGGGGAAATATTAGCTAGGTATGTGATCAAATCCTAGACAATGTTTCATGTTAACTTAGACAATGTTTATCCAACGTAATGTTCACCCAAGCCGATCACATATCTATCTAGTATTTCAATCACTTAGCATAGTTACAGTTCTTCACCACATTGTTCATTGTTTACCTGTTCTTCCACCATAGTTGATATTATTCATTGTTTCTCGTCTTGTATTATATTCTCTATTTCTGTTTATAGTCATTATCAATTAATTGGAACTGCTATTGGGTTGTACTTCGCTCCATTCCTGACTGGAAAATATTTTTTAGATGAATGGTTAGAAAGGATGTGTCCCACTCACTATGGACTGACAGATGAAGTATCACCTGAGGATAGTGATAGAGACTGAGGCCTCTTAGACTTCCATACGTTGTAGTAGTTTTCCTATTTTAGATATTGGTTGTATTATGTTTGAGATCTGGAGTTGTGTTTTGAGATGGCTATGTGATGTATTGGGACTTGTATTTCTTATTCTTTCTATTCTATATCGTGCATTCATCTTCCTTCAGTTTTATATGTGATTGAGTATTATTTGGTATTGAGATGGCATGGCAGTACTTTATATGCATTGTATGAGATATTAGATAGTATAGTAGACCAAGACAACGTTCTACCGCCGATTCTGCGGCGTAGGCTGGACGTACCCACGTACTCGTGCCCCTATACCGGGTGCGGGTCGTGACACGTTTTTAGTGGCGGCCCATGCAGGTCAGGCTTCGCAAGTTGTGATGTCGTGGTAGTGCAACGACTTAGTTGTACTACTGCGAGCCTGTGATAGGATAGGATATATGATACTAGGATGAGAGGGATACTCGATCACAACTAGAAAATAATTCCAACATAATTGTATCTTGTCATCTTCATTCTGAATATCGCTTTGAAATTTTTGTCCTTCCTTGATGATATCGTATCTTGCTCAATATTTTTCTTATTTTGAATCTGTCTTCAGAATGCAGCCGAATACGCGTGTGTGTTTCTTATTCCGCTGCACTCGGACAATCTGTGCGACTCTGTGGCTTAGACCTCTTACCACCAGTTCGGATTATGGCCTTGCACGGGCATGGCTTACGCTCGTGCGACATCACGCCCAGATGGGTTAGATCGTCCCGCGGGAGCCCTGGCGCGGTGATTCGAGCCTAACGGGGATGGCCGATTATCCTGTGGGAGATCGGGGCATGACATATTGGTATCAAAGCATGGCTTTATGCCTTTGGACTTCATATCAATTTTCTCAATCTCGAAAGCTCGTTCGTGGGTTATGTGCATACACTCTCTCGTTGACCCAATAGAATATTCCAAACAATGAGTCTAAATACTTTTAAAAGTGCTTGTGAATGATAAGATTATTTGTACAAAATTGTAATGCGAAGGCCTTTGTGCCGACCTGTGTTAAACTTGGTTGAAATAGAGTCGTGCTAGAATTTGCAAGTTATGTGTAAACCCAAATACCTATACATGATTATCCAACTGGTTAGTGTGCATAATATAATATCGTTCAAACGATTAGCTATGCACACAGCCTTTCGGCTAAGTTGTGTAAAGTATCGTGCGCCAAGACCCTTTGGTGCTAGCTAGTTGCGAGCGAGATTGGGATACCGTTAAGAAAAAAGATAAGTCAAACTTAGAATGGCAACCGATAGAACCTTATCAGATTTATCTCTTAGGTGAACATAGAGAACTGTGCTTGGATTTTAGGAAATAGCTCGAACGGTATTTCGTATCGGAAGATACAAATCGAATATAATTTACTTGGATGACTATCAACAAGATATATACGAGACTAAGATTTTATTAGGCGATGCTTAGGTATCGTGCAGAAAATTCTAAGAAATGACTTGGTAAATATGCTAGTGATTGATACGAACACTGGTTGAGGATTTAATGGGTTGACTCGATTCCGAGTGGTGTATAGATCATTTAGAAATATCCAAACAGATTCATAAGTCTTGTACGATAATTGGATTGAACGATTTGAGAATATCTTGAATAAATAATAAGGCTTATATCAAATAGAGATTCATGGAAATAGAAATTGATATCTTGGTTAAGAAAACTTATTGGAAACTTAGAGGATCGTGCGAGCAATTTTGGATTAAAACAAACAGACTGAACTTGAATACAATATTACTCGAATAGAAGTTATCCCGAGAATGAATATTGTGTGGTTCGATGAAAGAGATTAGCGATAGTGGATTTGACCTGGAGTTTGGAAGAACGATCTTGAATCTAGTTCGAAAAGATAACTTTCAAATTCAGTCCCAACGAGAACGATTATCTTGCGGGAGCGCCGGCGTGGTGATTTCACATACGACGGGGATGATCAAACTCACGGGAATATGTTCGGTGATTATTCGAAACGAGCTCAATGAATAGAATGTATCAAAGGTGGATAGACTTGGACTTGAATATTTAAAACTTAGTTGTTTGAGGATTGCTAGAAGTATACTATGGATTTAACGAATGATAACATTGAAGTTGGATAATTTTGCTAGACGAATTATAATCACTGCATGAACGAACATGACTTGGTAGAATATATATAACTTGGATGGAGGAAAATGAAATGATAAGGTGTCTCGATCGTTTCGAAAATAACCATAATATTCGACGTTCTTGTCTTGTGCGAGCGTAATTCTATGCTCATACATGTGTTACGTCCGGATTAGGACGATTATCCAGCGGGAGCGTTGGCGTGGTGATCTCACGTCCAACTAGGATGATCGAACTTGTGGGAGACCGGAGTGTGAAAATTGATGGATTGTCTTGACTTGTTCGACACGATAAGATAAATTTGGAAATGCAAGTGAATCAGAAGTGTTTCATGGATAAGTTAGCCTAGAACCTAGAATAAATTACGCTTGATGGTTTCGTGAATGGATACATAAATCTTGTTGGATGACTTGGAGTTATAATCAAAGGTTTAGAATTGAATCTTGGCTTGGTGGTCTAGACTTGGAATGGATATATGGATTCTACGAAACATGCTTAAGGAGATAAACTATGTAAATTGCTAGGCTTGTTCTACAACTTGGATATATCATGGATTGCCTGAACTGACTTAAACTTTTTATAAACGAACGTATTAATAAGAGTAGGATGATCCGTGCTCGATGTTTAGAAATCTGAGTGAGACGAGCTTGGGGAGAATATCCCGTGCAAGCGAACAATAGTTTTACCTTAGGAATTAGGGCGAGCATCGTGCGACGAATTTGTACGATAAATCGTGTTCTTGAACTTGTACCTATGACCTTGTGAGCTGACCTAGTAATTAGGCAGACGACCCTGTGCCAAGTGAAAGAACTTGTGTAACCGACTTTAGAACATTGCTTGAACAAAGCCATAGAACTGGGGAAGCAAGACTTAGATTTAAGACTGGAAACGGTAACGTGTGCTATGTGTGACCCGAATGGATGGACGCTAGTCTGTAGATCAAATAGATCATGCTTAATAGTAGTGCAAATACTTGGTTTAAGTTAGAATGTAAATGACTTAGAATTTTATTGACCTTGTCGGAAGTATCCTTGTGATTTATAAAACGAGAACCCTTGAGATTTTTGCAAGTAGCTTGTCCGATTTTACTATCACTAAGTTTGGTTGAATGCATATGTTTGAGGGACGCCTTGAACGTGTGCACGATCCAAGACCCAGTGATATGTGCAACTCGAGTGCAAAGACTTTGCTATCGCTAAGTTGGTGACATATATATGTTTGAAGGACATTTTGAATATGTTCATGATCCAGACTCGCGATATGCTGATCTCGAATGCTAGTGCAAGTGAATATGTTAGATCCACATGGACAAGTATAATGACTTGTATAAGTTTGTCTCAGCCTTAAATCGTCATTCAAGATGGATCTTACCAGACCCCGCGTTAAGAGATATATATTCCGCGCTAAGGCGCAATAGAGACCGAGTCAGAACTTGGATTGAATGATAGATTCATTCAATGAGACCGACTTAGCATACACGTGACACGGTAATATAGAATGAGTAGGGAATTATGTTCGAATGGATCTAATGGTACCGATTACTACACTTAGGATAGATTCGATAGTGCGATAGAATGGCTTGCGCTCAGGAAGTCTCGAGGACGACACTTTTTCTGAGTGGTGTATAATGTAATGACCTGTTCCGTTCAAATGGACAGCCGATTCAAACGGCACTAGTGCTACGACCCGACCTGCTTTTCTCAACGAGAAGAATCGTTTGAGGCAAGGATTTCCAGACTTGGCCTTTCAGGAGTTTGGACTTAGACTTTCAAGGCTCGCTCAGAGTATCGCTCGACCGAGGCGAATCATCGCTAAGGTGGGTGGCTACGATGAACTTGTCTTTCCTTAGCCAGCATACATAAAATATGGAAGATACATGCTATCTCTATGTGAATCACCCCCTGCATGCTAATAAAGAATACAACGCACCTAGCTAAGAGAATAATCCCAACTTGTATTGCTTGTGTTAGAACATGGAAATAAAACTTTGCTTATAAATGGACCCTTTGCATGCTACCTTTGCCTTGTACAACTAGACCCCGCTATGCCTCGAGTAGAACGAGATATACTCTTCGAAGTGCACTGTTCACTTGTTTACACTGTACGTCCCTAGATCATGTCGTTCGGTATGTTCCTTTATGGTTTTACTCCTCGCTTACCCTTAGACCCGTGTCAAAGCAAATGCTTATGTTCTATATAAATAAAATGCTTTCCTGCTTAAATGCTAACTTGTACTCGTTGCCTCATTTCAATACTTATCACATAAATTCATGCTACAATCAAGTAACACTATCGCATATCGTGCATGTATCTAGTTAGCCAGAAGGCTATCAAATAGTCCTTCTGTGCAATATGAACCTGCAAGTATCCGGGACCGTTAGGTCACCAAGGCAATCCCCGAACCAGAGGAATGCATAAAGTCAAGTTGAACACTGAACGAGAATCATGTCAAGCAAATCAAGAATCACAGCTCGTGGAGCAATGCTCATTCAGAACAAGAATCATGGATTATCATGTCAAGTCGTGAATCTCGTACATCTCATGAATCTGGAAGACCAAGACTTGCATGTCGCGAACAACTTGGAAACAAGGAGGATCTTCGCATCCCGTTCCACGGACGGTCTCCGGGGCACTAGGGCCAATCCGATCCGAAATAGAATTTCATGTGGGGTCATCATGTGTTGACGGGATGGTTTGTAGCGCATCGTGTGCTTTCGTTGCATCCATCCTCGTCAAGGACTCGTCCTTTATGGCTATGCCAACGACTCCAGTTCATATTGATAAGTCATCCTCGATTAGTTGCAATCTGCGTGCGAGTCATTGTATCGCATCCAAAAATTGGGAAACACCTGAATGATTATGAGTATAAGTCATCTATACAAATTGAGCAACTTGAGCAATCTATTGAATACTTTAACATCTTCTACAACACGCCTGAATAATCCGTGTAACTCGTGCACCTGAATCATAATCTCATTCACGATACTTGTGTTTGCATATGCTATTGCCCCTGAATTTTATTATATATGCTCGTGCTTGATTTAACTTAGTTTTTCTTGGACAGGGAAGGACTGATGGTAAGTTGGTAAGTCTTGCTGTGTTCCTTCATATCGTACGCGACGCACTGCCACACAAGTTAGGCTTTACATAAATGCCATAAAATTGATCCTAATGAAAGACTAAAAAGATAACTTAATAGATGGTGCACGGAACCTTTATAACGTGTTTGGATTTGTCGAGTGGGTGAGAAGCCTCCCCACCAGTGCATTTATGTATTAATAAACGACCAGATTGCTTGTAGGGTACGAGAGAACCTCTTTCGGTGCGGATACCTCCTTCGTGCGTGATAAGGCGTGGAGTTCACTCTGGAGCCTTGGAGTGTTGCATCCGAAACAGAAGCACATATACAAGACATAATATTAGAACATCGCCTACATATCATCCCACAAATGTAGCCACTTAGTACGCTTTTTATAGGACCGTGTATGACAACTCTAGAGGGGGGTGGATAGAGTGCAGCGGAATTATCTTCCCAATTAAAATTAAGCAGAGTGAAGGCAGTTAATAACTAACAGTGTAATGCAAGACAATAATGTAAAGCAGTAAGAGTAAGAGAGAGCAAACACAAACACCGCACTGTATACTGGTTTTCCTCTGAAAGGACTAGTCCAGTCCCGAGAACTCAAGCTCGGAGTTTTATCCGCTATAATCACCAATAGTGAATCATAAGCTTTGATCCGAAGGCTTGTCGACTTCTTTACACCACGAGATTTGATCCAAAGTCTCGCAACTTCATACATGTGTGTTTGATACGAAGGGCACACAAATTTACACAGAATAAGAGAGAAAACTGATGGAGCCAAGCTTTTTACAACTCTTGTAGACTTCTGACCGAGATCGCATTTGGCACTTAGAAGGCTAGGAAGTTGATCTTGGAGATAAGAAAGTTTATGCTCTGAGGGTTTACTCTCTATAGGATAAAAATATAGAGAATGGTTGAGTGAGTAAGAATATGGAAATCCAATCCTATTTATAGGGTATTAGCAAACCGAATTCGGCCAGAATTTGGATGGGGTTTAATTCAAATTTTTAACCGTTGGGCCAAGAAATCAGGAGCTATTGAACTGGTTGATTTCATACCAAAAGGGTAACCAAGTTTGGTCCGAGTTTGGCACGGGTTTGGCCCGAGTTCGATCTCCTAGTATGGTAGACTTTGTAAATGAATGTGGCCTGATTTGGTGGATAGGTTCTTTGATTTATTTGAGTGGACTAGGTATCTGGGTATAGGTACTTAAATTTGCCTGTGCGACTCAACTTACATTAATCCTAGACTCAAATAAATAAAAAATTATATATGAAAACCAATAGCACTGATGACGCCAAACTTCTGAAACTTCTGCTGACTTGAAGACATTTTTTTCCTTGATGGCAGTTATCCAAAGATAACCAGATCTGGGAATCTGAATACCTTTCAGCGGAACCTTCGGGTGTAAGGCTCCAGATAAGTCATAAACGGTTGGACGAAATCTTCTGGTATAACGTCATCTTTGGCTCATCGTCATATAGCATATGTCCATTGCTTATCTTGCTTATTGCTTTTTGCAAGTACATGTTAGACAAACAAGGAAATATATAAAACAAATATAATATATCTGGACAATGCTGAGTTTAAGTAGAAGATACTATAGTGATTGATCGATTACCATAATGCTAAACTTAATCGATTAGCCATATTCAAAAACTTAACATAAACATTGGGCTAACACTTTTATCGTTTAAGAGAGAGAGGCTTGAGCGACTTATAATCTCGGCCTAATACCGCTTGTAACACTTGTTCAATATCAATAAAGAGCTTGTTTTACTTCTATAATTGTGTTATTCAATGCTTCTGCTATTGACGACTCTGTGAACTTGTTACCAGTCGCCTGTGCATTTTTTATTCCACTGCACTCGAATAATCTGTGCGACTCTGTGGCATAGACCTTTTACTACCAGTTTGGATCATGGCCTTATATGGGCGTGGCTTACGCTCGTGCGGCATCACGCCCAGATGGGTTAGATCGTCCCGCGGGAGCGCTGGCGCGGTGATTCGCGCCCAGCGGGGATGGCCGATTATCCTGCGGGAGATCGGGGCGTGACACTAGGTAGACTTGTGCTAGTAGAATAGTCACCTTGTTACTGAATTGTCCTACCCATTGGACAAAGTAAGGGGCAAGTCCTACTCGGGAGAGGGTTTGCAACCACGGTCCTTATTTGGTTTATAGGTCATGTATCTACTCCAGAGTGGTTCATGCACTATATTAATAATTTATGGCGACATTAATTGTTACATCATGTTCTCTATCCATACTTTCTATATGTTGACTTAGCTAGCCAGATAGGACTAGTAGCTGTCCTACGTTATGATTTTTAATTTTTCGATAAATAAGAGAATTGAGTATCACTTCAAATTTGAAGTAAGAATTTAGGATATTGACTAACAAGCTCTTGTGGACCCTTAGGACTTTAGTATACCTAGGGTGTAAGCTTAGAACTGATATTGTTAAGAATTTTTGGACCGAGTTATATGATAATATTTCACAAAACAAAGAAAACATCGAGGATATTGATGTATGAATTTTACCCAATTTTTTAAACGCCCAATACCTGTTGTTACCTTTGTATGTTTCTGTAGGACCTAGTAATCGTGTATTGGGGGTAGTATAGAGTCTAATAGCCTTATCAATGTTATTGATATAATTGATACCCAGTAGATTAAGGAGATTATCAAAGATGCTGAATACATGGCTGATTACTTAATTTTCCACGTTTCCTGACCTGACTACACTTGTATCCTCATACCCTATAGGGTATTGGCATTGTTATTAGTATTGAGGTGCCCTTATTCTTGTAGCATTGATACGTGCTAGGGTACATATTATTATCATCATCTTGTTTCATGTGCGGATATTCTTGTAGTAGGCCATACATTGTAGTACAAAGAGTGCCACATCTTTCTTCATACCGTGCCACCAAAAGTTTGCGTACAAGTCCTTATACAACTTAGTACTCCCCAGATGTAAAGTATAATTTGTATAATGCGCTTCCGACAATATTTTCTTTCTAAGATCTATATTGTTAGGCACACATAATCTTTCCTTTACTCATAATATTCTGTTCACGTCTTCCGCAAAATCGGTTGCCTTCCCCGTTGAAGTCCGCTCACGCATCTTCTCCAGGTACGGGTCATACTTCTGTACAGACTTGATTCGTTCCAGCAAGCTCGACTTAAGGTTCATTTGAGCCAGTTGTACCCAGTAGTGTCAAACTCGGAGTTCGATACCCATATCCTCCAAATCCCATAATAACCGTCTGTCAACTGATAGAGACGCCATATACTTCCGTCTCAATGCATCTGCCACAATATTACCTTTTTCTAGAGTATAATCTATTAATAAATCATAATCTTTAATGAGTTTTAGCCGACGCCTTTGCCGTAAATTTAATTCTTTTTGGGTGAAAAGATATTTGAGGCTTTGATGATCCGTGTAGATTTTGTAAGTTGCCCTAGGTAGTGTCGCCATAATTTCAATGCAAATATAATTACCGTCAATTCTAGATCATGTGTAGGGTAATTCTTTTTGTGTGGCTTAAGTTGTCTCGAAGCGAAAGATATCACTTTATCTCTTTGCATGAGTACACACTCCAAGCCCTGGCCAAATGCATTACTAAAAATCTGAAATCTCTCATCGCCCTCCGAAAATGTAAGGATTGGAGCTGACACGAGACGCTGTTTTAATTCTTGAAAACTAGCTTCACAGTCATCGGTCCAATTGAATGTCACTCCCTTGTTGGTGAGGCGAGTCAAAGGCGACGCCACTCTAGCAAAATCTTTCACAAATTTTCTATAATAGCCCGCCAAATCAAGAAAACTTCGAACTTCGCTAGCTGACTTGGGCTGTTTCCAGTCCACCACTGCCTCAACATTCTTCGGATCCATGGAGATGCCTTCTGACGAGATAACATGCCCAAGGAACGATAGGCTACTCATCCAAAATTTACGTTTACTCAGCTTAGCATAAAGCTGATTTTCCCGTAGGGTATGTGTACTATTCTCAAATTGGCGGTATGATCTTCCTTACTATTTGAATATATTAGGATATCATCGATAAATACGACCATAAACTTATCTAAGTAGGGGCGAAAGACTCGGTTCATCATATCCATGAAGGCAACAAGGGGCGCTAGTTAAACCAAATGGTATAACCAAAAACTCGTAGTGTCCATATCTCGTACAAAATGCTGACTTAGGGACATCGTCTGGCATAATCTTCAACTGATGGTGACCAGAGCGAAGATTAATCTTCAAAAATACTGTCGCACCTTGGAGCTGGTCGAACATGTCATCAATTCTAGGTAGAGGATACTTGTTCCGAACTGTGGCTTTATTGAGTTCATGGTAGTCGATGCATAGCCGCTTCGTATCGTCTTTCTTTTTAACAAATAATATTGGGGCTCCCCACGATGAAACATTGGGGCGAATGTATCCACGATCCAATAATTTCTAGAGTTAGATCTTCAGTTTCTTTAATTCTATGGGCACCATCCTGTACAGGGCTCTAGAGATCGGTCTTGTATTCGAAAATGTATCAATACAGAACTCAATCTCTTGGTCCGGTGGCATTTCAGGTATCTCATCTGGAAAAACATCAGAAAATTCGTCCACGACTTCAGTGTGAACTGGGTTGGCACCCTCCCTGCATGTGTCTCGAACAGAAGCGAAGTGCCCTTCGCAACTAGAATTTAACATCCGTCGGGCCGTGGCTGCCAAAATCACCATGGATGGCTTGGTCGACGCCGCACCACACGAGTACGAGAATTCTCTCTCCAGGTAGACGAAACACAACTCTCTTCCTCACAAAATCGATCATCATACCACATGCACTAAGCCAATCCATTCCCTGAATGATATCATAATCCTTGATGGCAAGAACAAAGATATTTAGTGACAAGTTCCTACCTCCAATATATATATAGCCATCCCTACATATCAAGTTAGCATGCATCTCTACCCAGATGGAATGCTAACACTAAGTTTTATATTTAATACAGATGTTTTTAGTTTATGTTCTACAACATAATCAACAGATATGAAACTATGAGTAGTACCAGAGTCAAATAGTATACATGCATGAATGCCACTAAATAACATTATACCTGTCACGACTGTATCCAAAGCGAAGGCCTCCTCCTGAGTCAAAGCATAGACTCGGCCTTGCGCACTGGTTCTCTAATTTTGATTTTATCTAGCCTGAGGTGCCCGTGGAGCTTGCCCATGATCCTGGTAATTCTGAGGTGGCGGCTGCTGGCGCAGAGCACCCTGATTAGCATTTCCCCTGGACAATCTCAAAGTCTGTGGCCTAGGCGACCACACTTAAAATATCCCCACTCGGGGACTTGATAGTTAGAAGAGGTGTGCCCCTTATTGTGACATCGATGACAGTAAGGCCCACCATAATTATTGCCCTGGAAGCTACCGTTGTTCGAGCGCTTCGGGCCATCATATCTTTCTCCAGCATCCGACCATTTATTTTTGACAACAAGTACTGGTGGGACTATATGAGGTGCTGTAGGATATTGTTTATCCAGCTCCTTCGTACAGTCAAAAGATTTTTTGAAGGTCTTATACTTATGACTCACCACTTGTGACTGTAAAGTAGGCCTAAGTCCTTGCTCGAAGCGACGGGCCTTGGCCGCTTCATCGGTGAGCCTGGTAGTCGAATACTAAGATAGCCGGGAAAATTCTTCCTCATACTTCTTCACGGATATATCACCCTGTTCCAGCCCGCGGAACTCTTGCTAATTCTGGGGATGTTCCGTTGAGGAAAAGTACTGTTGCAGAAAGTATCCCTTTAACATCGGCTACGTAATCTTCGTAGCCCCATTCACTCCAGCAAGCATGCATTTCCGACTTTGTCACCGGTAGTGCATGTTGGACACCAACAATAATTGTGCGCACGATACTATCTTAATCCCAGTGATGTTGAGGAGTTCAAGATGCTCCTCCACTTCAGCTAACCAATCCATGGCGATGGTGGCTTCATCTGTTCCCTTGAACGAAATATTGCAAATCTTCTTAAAATCTGTAATATCAGTGGCAAAACTTTTCTTCTTTGCCAGTTGATTGTCATCCGCCCCGACGATGTCTACTGTCCTCGTAGCGGTGACCACTGGGGCAGCTACAGGCTTATTGTTAGAATTTTTGGCTACAACCGTCTACAACATCTGTTGCAGATCATTGATTTGCCTTTTGCTGAACCTCTCCTATCTTCTGTTGCGCTTCCAGCATGCACAATACCCTATTTATCTGGTCTATCGAAGGGGCCGATGATGCCGGCACTCTCGAACTACTTGGGTTTCCGTGTCCGGACTTGGTCATTTTTGCAGAACACAGAAAGAAAACATTATTCTCATAAAATATTATGAACATTGTATGGAGCATCTCATTTCGCGGTGCTTCCTTGCACATTCTCTGATTGCCCCTAGGATGAACGGATCTGTAGCCGCGAATTACCGTCCGAGAAATTATTCCTTGTACACAAGTTGTCTATGACCATGCATATGATATAACTTTACTAATAAAAGAAACACAATATGCATGTATAAATACTCGATAATTATCCAATAGTTCCCGTTTGAGCCGCAGCTCTCAATACTTACTGCCCACATCGGGACTTGTATAATCTACCCTTCTATAACAACACAGCTTAATAGTATGTGATTTTTTATCTTGTATTATCTTTCTGGGTTCTTGCTAGGTATTATTGATCATTTTGTTAATAAGCATGATAACTAAAGGATTCATCGAAGGATCTAAGTCACTCACTAGTTGTTGAATTTGTGAACACCCGAGATTTATTCTATAGATAGTCAGGTTTGGATTTGGGAAATTTTGGATTTTTCAGAAGATGATGAGGTTTAGAGTAGAGTTGAGTTGTCTGTGATTTTTTTTATTTAATTAAAACCCTTGGCGCGCCCTATCATAGTTTAATTATTCGGAGCCCAATATCAGCCCATAAATTCCACCGGACTTTTATACTTCTGACTTGACTTGCCAATTTAGGCACTGGACTTTTTCGTCACTCAAAATCATATTTTTGTTGTGCTCTAATTTAATTACAAAATTTTCCGTAACTGATATTCATATTTAATTCCGTGTCGGACACCTGTGTCGTTACCCTCAATTTTTGAGATACCAACTTAACCCGTTGAGTCGGACCAACTAAAGGGTCTAAGGCTGACTCCAAGCCCCCACCATTTTTGACCATTGCGTCATTTCCGGATTTTGACCACAAGTGTCCCCATTTAATTTAAAAGCGCGGGACACTTTAATTCTATTTAAATTAGGGATACCAACTTTGCCTAATCCTATTTTAATCCTTAATTAATTCCGTTGGCCATAAAATTAAACCCGTGCCAAACCCCCAACACCCCCTCGCCATGCAAATCAATAACCGTAATTTTTTCTACAATTTTGGCATCATTTTATGTGTTTGTGCAATTTCTCGAATTTAAGGGGCTAAGTTGCACTTAATAAATTTATGTGTCATCACCCTATTGGCCATGACCAAATGGAGAGGTCACAAAATGGGGTCCTAATTTCACCCATCCATTCACCACCCTTCATGAAGAAATCAAATTTTCTTCATGACAAATCTCCACCCTCCATTTTCAATAGGAGCATCACCACCCTCCATCCATTTCACAATCCCCTATAAAACATCGCCTCACCCCACCCTCATAACTCACCACTGGCCCTAATCCCAAGAAGACTCCCTCTCTCTCTCTCCTCCTCCAAAATTCCTTCATGCAAGCTTCTTCTTCCTCTATTCTTGTTCTTCTTCTTCCTTTATTCTTCTTGTTCTTGTTCTTCTTCTTCTTCTTCTTCTTCTTCTTCTTCTTCTTCTTCTTCTTCTTCTTCATCCTTTCTTCTTCATTCTGAAGAATGCTCCGGCCGACTGACTTCCTTCCGGTCGCCACTGCCACACACTTCCGGCACAACTAAATCTTCTCCGGTCCAGATCCGCTGTGTCTCTGTGCATCTTCCCCCCCTGTCCGGTCGGCACAGCACCAACCCAGTCCGGCCGACCGAGTTCCCCCGGGGCGGCTGACTCGCTCCGGCAGCGCACCCTTCCCCGCCTACTGCCTTACTCCTCCGACCCACTTTACAGCTCCGGCCGTTGTCCCAGTTTTAACCCGCGCAGCTCCGGTGCAGCGTATCCCACGACCGCTGTGCACTGTGCTCCCCCGACCATCCCGAGGTGCAGCACAGCCCCCGCCGGCCTGTGCTTTCTCCCGACCGACCGCTGTGCGTTTCCCTCCGACGCCGCAGCCTCCCCGCTCCGGTCCCGACAGTGCAGCCACCCACTCCGGCGTGCAGTGCAGCCACCCCACTCCGACGTGCAGTGCATCCCAACGGCTGCCCCGCTGTGCGTTCACCCCGGTCCCGGCTGTACACTTCCCCACTCCGGCAGTGCTTCCCCTCTTCCGGCCATCTCCACCATTATCCCATCATCACCACCACCACCAGCTTCCACCTTCACCATCACCATTATCCCACCATCACCACCACCACTCGGCACCACCCCGCGGCCACCCTCCACCGGCCGTACCCCGGCATCGTCATCGGCGAGGTCGACCCTCCCCTCTTTTGTTTTAATTCCAGAATTTAATATTTCTTTAATTAGGATATTTATATATATATGGACTGGTGTTAGCTAGGGTTAAGTATAGATGGTTATATAGTTGGTAAGTGTTTTGAGGATATATGTAGATATTGTGGCTAGGGTTTAATATATATATTATTGGCATATACATGGTTAGTGTAGTATAGTACTTGAATAGTGTTGTTTAAGATGAATGATAAATATAATGACTTGAGGTTAAGGTCTAATGGTGAACTTGGGGGTTTAATCGTCATCAGTATAAAATATGGATTGGAATGAGAGACATTGAGCTTTAGGGTTTAACATATTTATTTATGTGCATGGTGATCTGTAGGGTTAAGCAGTGATTGTGGGTGAAATGATCTTGAGGGTTGAGGAAGACCTAATATCTAATAAGTAAATACGGTCAGGGAGTGAGCATACCTGAACTACTGAACCACGTAAAGAATATGGTAAGAATGAGGATTGGTCGAGGAGAGTGTACAGATGACTAGTTGATGGACTATCGTACCGATAGTCAATTGTAGTCAGCCCCCTAGTGTCTTGTACCTGTGAGTCATAGCTGAGCTTGAGTTTAGTTGTTGATGCGTGTCGCATCCCTGTCTGTCATAGAATAGATAATTAATTCTGGTCTGTATCTCATCTCTAGGTACTGCGGGACCTGAGGACTTGGACGCGATACCAGATCCCCGTCATCAGCAACCGCACGCAGGCAAGTGTACCTTGCCACCCTATATTTTAGTTACAGATATTTATTATTTTGTTATGTACATTGTGTACGTATTTTATGTTGACGTTCGGTACTTCGCGTCCGGTTCGCAACCGAGTGAAGACGTACGTTGTAACGTCTTAGGAAGATTGTTGTATGATTCGTAGCACCTCGATATACGTACCTTAGTTTATCGACACCCCAGGACACACTCATTCACTGTGATCGTGCCAGATTCCTGTATCCTGATACTGACATCATGACCAGAGACTGGGACGACCTTAGGGTCGCGTCTGTTGAGTTATTTCCGTGTGTCGAGACTGTTAAATAGAGGTTCAGGTTCAGTGCACCATCGTTGACTGCTTGGGAAGGGGAAGACAGTTACTAGATACTTGGGCTCCTCTGCACACGCTTATATATATATGTAGTATCTATGTAGTGATTCTGTATCTAGTGTAGTGGTTTCACCCGTGTGACTCTTTGCCCGGAGCTGCGGTACGTGCCGTGTGTTTCCGTGTCTGGAGCTACGGTTTTATTTTGGACAGCCCACGCGTCGAATATTATCTTTAAACTGTGTCACACTTGTTTGTTTGTGTTAAATTACCCTGTTGTTGCACTTGTACTTTCTGTTTACTTGGCATGTTATATTTTTGTACCTTGTTACGTCCCTCTGAGGACCTGGTTCTCTGCCAGTTTTGCAGCATAGATAATTACGGAGCATTTGGATCTGCTGTTGGAGTTACATATCTTGCGGGCATGGTACCAGGTACTCATATTATATCTACCGGCATTATAGTTATTTTACATTATTTATTTCATCTGATGTTGTAGCCTAGTTTTTATAAACTCATACTTCTTCTCGAGTCTATTCGAGTTAGTGTGTTATTGGGCGGCCGACTCTAGCATATATAGATCTTTCTTGTATACTGTTGTACATTGTGGATTGAGACATAGAGGTTTACATTTATGGGATATCTAGATAGTTCTATTTTATATTATAACTTATACGTATTCGAGTCAGACCAGATTTTGGTCGAATGCGTAGCTGGCGTGTCACGTATTCCTGGTCCTACGTATTTTGGGACTGGGGCGTGACATGTTTTTGTGGTGGCCCATGCAGGTCCGATTTAAATCGTCTTGGTCACCTGACAGTGCCAAGTGAGCCTGCAAATTAGGAATAGATATTATGATTGTTGAATATGATCTCAATCCATAATCGATTTTAAAAACTCTTTGTATGTGATTATCGCCCTTGGACTTCCAATTTGCATTCGTTCAATCTTTGTTGATATTGCTATCATTGTTTCTCGTCCCCTATTGTTTGGGAAGACGAAGGCTTGTGACTGATGATTTTCCTCCAGAAGAAGATCGAAGACCAGACGGCAGAAGATAGAATTCGTATACCTTTCTCTGAGAAGATGGTTACCTTATCAGGATAGTTTGATGGGTTCTTTGGATTCTAGATCTAGTATGGAAGGTTGGCAAGAGAGTTGGACCCAGTAGTACCCTACCCGTGCATGAGGTAATAGTGATCTTGGAAGTGCTGAGAGCTAGAAGGATTGATGATCATGACCTAGAATGATTTAAGGGAATGCATAGCCTGATGATAGAAACTAGTGGTTGGATATGATAGCAATACCAGGAATGATATTATGGACTAGAGGAAAAAAAATAAAAAATTTCAAGCACTCACTTGGAAGATGATGATCTAATACCAGAAATTTTAGTATGTGCTTGGGTGACATCGTTATATTATAATTGCACTATATGACTTGGACAGATAAATAACGAAAAGAAGGAATTTGAGGAATATAATTTTAAGGAAAACTTTGAGGAGAAGAGAATTATACATTAGGCAAGGAATTTTTTTTTCTTTTTCTTTTGAGGATTGATGTTGGAAACAGAACGGGAGAAATTATTGTGAGGTTTAGCCTAGACTACGACCTTATCCTAGACATGGATTGGTTGAGCCAATACCTCACGATGCGAGATTGTCGACGTGATTACATTATTTATGACCACCAGATTACCCTGAGTTTAAGTTACTTCAGGGAGCCCGGGAACATGGTGCCCATCTACCTTAGAGACACACATTGCAGAAGGTGAACCAGTGTACCCCGTATTATATCAGGGTTTGAGGATGTGTTTCTAGAGAATCTTTCGGGCCTGCCACCTGACAGAAAGAGTGGTTACAGAGTTGACTCCAAGAGCCGAGCCAGTTATTTTCCCGTCTTCAGAGTAGCACCGATAGAGTTGGTTGAGTTGAAGGTCCATCGTAGAGGATCTCTTAGACAAGGGTTTCGGTTGGGCTAGTGTTTTTCCTTGAGAAGGAACCATCTTATTGTACCAAAGAAAGACGGGACGGTACAATTGAATCAGCTAAGTGGTGCATATGTATTCTAGAAGATCGATCTCAGATCAAGCCACCATCTGATCAAGGTACGGAAAGAGGACGTTCCGAAGACGGCTTGTCGGACGTAGTTTGGACACTATGAGTTTTTAGTCATGCCGTTTGGTTTAACCAATGCGCCAGCAATATTTATGAGCTTGAGGAACAATATTTTCCACCAGTACTCGGATAAGTTCGTGGAGGTAGTTATCGATAACATCATGGTATATTCCAAGAGTCAGGAGGAGCATAAGAGACATCTCAGGATCGTGTTGGAGACGCTGAGACAGGAGAGACTGTAAGCCAAGCTCAGCAAATATGAGTTATGATTAGGTAGAATAGATAGTATACGCATCAGGACGACTAAGGGTTCATGAGAAGAACTATCAAACACACGATCTAGGACTAGCTGTAGTAATATTTGTACTAAAGCGATGGCGACACTACCTTTATGAAGAGCATGTTGAGATTTATACAAAATACAGAAAGTCTGAAGAATGCCTACACGCAGAAGGAACTCAACATGAGACAAAGGCATTGGCTAGAATTTATGACAGAATATAATATCGAGTTGTAGTACCATCCTAGCAAGGCGAATGTAGTAGCAGATGCCTTGATGTAGGAAGCCTATGGCATATTTTTATGACTCATCGCCAGTTGTTGGAGGATTGTCAGGAACTCAGGATTGAGGTTGTATTGCCAGGCATGGATGGACTGATGACCTGTCTCGAGGATTCAGACCGCATTTATTGAGAGGATCAAGGCAGTCTTGCCTACGGATACGAGATTTAGACGACCGCGAGAAAGGACAGAGGCCGACATGCAAACGGGACTCAAGTTTCATAAAGACGGAACAGTGAGGTGTGGAGATCGCCTATACATTCTGAGTGGCAAGCTACGCCAAGAGTTGATGACCGAGGCTCATAGCTCGATTATTCTATTCATCCCGGGGGTACGAAGATGTACCGATATTCGAGGCAACATTACTGTATAGGATGAAGAGAGAAATTGCAAGATTCGTGACGGAATATTTAGTTTGTCAGCAAGTCAAGGCTGAACATCAGAGGACTGCAGGACTATTGTAGTCGCTTCCCATTCCCGAGTAAAAGTAGAAACACATTACCATGGACTTTATCGCAGGATTCCCGCGGAGCCCTAGCGGGAAGGATGCAGTTTGGGTGGTCGTAGACAGTCTTACCAAGTCTGCACATTTTTTGCCCTTCAGAGTTGGGCAATCCACAAAAATTTTAGCTGACATGTATATGAGGCTGATAGTACGATTACATGGAGTGCCTGTCACCATCGTATCGGATCGTGATTCCAGATTCATGTCATGTTTTTGGCGGAGTATGCAGGAGAGCCTAGGAACTCGCCTCAAGTTCAGCACAGTATATCATCCACAGACTGATGGTCAGTCAGAGCACACGATACAGATATTAGAGGATATATTAAGAGCGTGCATGATTAATTTTGGAGGATCTAGGGAGGACCACCTGCACATGGGGGAATCCTCCTACAATAACAGTTACCAGGCTAGCTTACAGATGGCACTTTATGAGGCACTATACAACAGAAAATATAGGTCGCCAGTTTAATAGAATAACGTAGGAGAACGTCAGATACTTGGTCCAGAGTTGGTGACACAAACAGTAGAGAAAGTCAAGTAGATTCAAATCCACCTGCGTGTATCACAGGATAGACAGAAACATTAAGCAAATGCGCACCGCAGACCATTGGATTTCAAAGAGGGTGACCATGTGTTTTTGAGGATATCACTTACTCGTGGTACAATCAGACTCGGAGGCAGAGGCAAGCTGAGTCTGAGGTACATCGGGCCTTTTGATATCTTGGAACGAGTTGGCGAAGTGGCTTACCGTCTTGCATTACCTCCACCATTAGAGGGAGTACATGACGTGTTTCACGTATCGCAGTTGAGGAGATATGTCGCAGACCCTAGCCACGTGCTTGATCATTCAGAGATTACAGTCGGGCCCAGTCTGTCTTACGTAGAGCAGCCAGTTGAGATCCTCGATCGCAGCGAGAAGACTTGAGAGGGAAGACTATTCGACTGGTCAGAGTTGCATGGAAGCACCATTCACCAGGCGAGTCTATCTGGGAGCGCGAGGATTCTATCCGACAACGGTTCCCGTACTTATTTGAGGAGCAAGGTACGAATTTACGTATGGCATTTGATTACCAGTTGTTTTTAAAATTCTTTTAGCTATTATCGTGATTTACTTTTAATTTCGGGGATAAAATTTTTCTAAGTTGGGAAGAATGTGAACCCCCTAGATTTATTCTATAGATAGTCAGGTTTGGATTTGGGAAATTTTGGATTTTTCAAAAGATGATGTGGTTTAGAGTAGAGTTGAGTTGTCTGTGATTTTTTTATTTAATTAAAACCCTTGGTGCGCCCTATCATAGTTTAATTATTCGGAGCCCAATATCAGCCCATAAATTCCATCGGACTTTTGTACTTCTGACTTGACTTGCCAATTTAGGCACTGGACTTTTTCGTCACTCAAAATCATATTTTTGTTGTGCTCTAATTTAATTGCAAAATTTTCCGTAACCGATATTTATATTTAATTCCGTGTCGGACACCTGTGTCGTTACCCTCAATTTTTGAGATACCAACTTAACCCGTTGAGCCGGACCAACTAAAGGGTCCAAGACTGACTCCAAGCCCCCACCATTTTTGACCTTTGTGTCATTTTCGGATTTTGACCCCAAGTGCCCCCATTTAATTTAAAAGTGCGGGACACTTTAATTCTATTTAAATCGGGGATACCAACTTTGCCTAATCCTATTTTAATCCTTAATTAATCCCGTTGGCCATAAAATTAAACCCGTGCCAAACCCCCAACACCCCCTCGCCATGCAAATCAACAACCGTAATTTTCTCCACAATTTTGGCGTCATTTTATGTGTTCGTGTAATTTTCCGAATTTAAGGGGCTAAGTTGTACTTAATGAATTTATGTGTCATCACCCTATTGGCCATGACCAAATAGAGAGGTCACAAAATAGGATCCTAATTTCACCCATCCATTCACCACCCTTCATGAAGAAATCAATTTTTCTTTATGACAAATCTCCACCCTCCATTTTGAATAGGAGCATCACCACCCTCCATCCATTTCACAATCCTCTATAAAACATCACCTCACCCCACCCTCATAACTCACCACCGGCCCTAATCCTAAGAAGACTCCCTCTCTCTCTCCTCCTCCAAAATTCCTTCATGCAAGCTTCTTCTTCCTCCATTCTTGTTCTTCTTCTTCCTTTATTCTTCTTCTTCTTCATCCTTTTTTCTTCATTCTGAAGAATGCTCCGGCCGACTGACTTCCTTCCGGCCGCCACTGCTACACACTTTCGACGCTACTGAATCTTCTCCGGTCCAGATCCGCTATGTCTCTGTGCATCTTCCCCCCTGTCCGGTCGGCGCAGCACCAGCCCAGTCCGGCCGACTGAGTTCCCCTGGGCCGGCTGACTCGCTCCGGCAGCGCACCCTTCCTCGCCTACTGCCTTACTCCTCTGACCCACTTTACAGCTTCGGCCGCCGTCCAGTTTCGACCCGCGCAGCTCCGGTGCAGCGCATCCCACGACCCCTGTGCACTGTGCTCCCCCGACCATCCCGAGGTGCAGCACAGCCCCCGCCGGCCTGTGCTTTCCCCCGACCGACCACTGTTCGTTTCCTTCCGACGCCGCAGCCTCCCCGCTCCGGTCCTGACAGTGCAGCCACCCCACTCCGGGGTGTAGTGCATCCCAGCGGCTGCCCCGCTGTGCGTTCACCCCGGTCCCGGCTGTACACTTCCCCACTCCGGCAATGCTTCCCCTCTTCCGACCATCTCCACCATTATCCCATCATCACCACCACCACCAGCTTTCACCTTCACCATCACCATTATCCCACCATCACCACCACCACTCGGCACCACCCCGCGGCCACCCTCCATCGGCCGTACCCCAACATCGTCATCGGCGAGGTCGACCCTCCCCTCTCTTGTTTTAATTCCAGTATTTAATATTTCTTTAATTAGGATGTTTATATATATATGGACTGGTGTTAGCTAGGGTTAAGTATAGATGGTTATATAGATGGTAAGTGTTTCGAGGATATATGTAGATATGGTGGTTAGGGTTTAATATATATATTGTTGGCATATACATGGTTAGTGTAGTATAGTACTTGAACAGTGTTGTTTAAGATGAATGATAAATATAATGACTTGAGGTTAAGGTCTAATGGTGAACTTGGGGGTTTAATCGTCATCAGTATAAAATATGGATTGGAATGAGAGACATTGAGCTTTAGGGTTTAACATATTTATTTATGTGCATGGTGATCTGTAGGGTTAAGCAGTGATTGTGGGTGAAATGATCCTGAGGGTTGAGGAAGACCTAATATCTAATGAGTAAATACGGTCAGGGAGTGAGCATACCTGAACTACTGAACCACGTGAAGAATATGGTATGAATGAGGATTGGTCGAGGAGAGTGTATAGATGACTAGTTGATAGACTATCGTACCGATAGTCAATTTTAGTCAGCCCCTAGTGTCTTGTACCTGTGAGTCGTAGCTTAGCTTGAGTTTAGTTGTTGATGCGTGTCGTATCCCTGTCTGTCGTAGAATAGATTATTAATTCTAGTCTGTATCTCATCTCTAGGTACTGCGGGACCTGAGGACTTGGACGTGATACCAGATCCCCGTCATCAGCAACCGCACGCAGGCAAGTGTACCTTGCCACCCTATATTTAAGTTACAGATATTTATTGTTTTGTCATGTATATTATGCACATATTTTATGTTGACGTTCGGTACTTCACGTCCGGTTCGCAACCGGGTGAAGACGTACGTTGTAACGTCTTAGAAAGATTGTTGGATGATTCGTATCACCTCGATATGCGTACCTGAGTTTATCGATACCCCAGGATACACTCATTCACTGTGATCGTGCCAGATTCCTGTATCCTGATACTGACATCATGACCAGAGACTGGGACGACCTTAGGGTCGCGTCTGTTGAGTTATTTCCGTGTGTCGAGACTGTTAGATAGAGGTTCAGGTTCAGCGCACCATCGTTGACCGCTTGGGAAGGGGAAGACAGTTACTAGACGCTTGGGCTCCTCTGCACGCGCTTATATATATATGTAGTATCTATGTAGTAATCCTGTATCTAGTGTAGTGGTTTCACCCGTGTGACTCTTTGCCCGGAGCTGCGGTACGTGCCGTATGTTTTCGTGTCCGGAGCTACGGTTTTATTTTGGATAGCCTACGCGTCGAACATTGTCTTTAAACTGTGTCACACTTGTTTGGTTGTGTTAGATTACCCTATTGTTGCACTTGTACTTTCTGTTTACTTGGCATGTTGTATTTTTGTACCTTGTTACGTCCCTCTGAGAACCTGGTTCCCTGCCAGTTTTGCAGCATAGATGATTACGGAGCATTTGGATCTGTTGTTGGAGTTGCATGTCTTGCGGGCATGGTACCAGGTACTCACATTATATCTACCGGCATTATAGTTATTTTACATTGTTTATTTCATCTGCTGTTGTAGCCTAGTTTTTATAGACTCATACTTCTTCTCGAGTCTATTTGAGTTAGTGTGTTATTGGACGGCCGACTCTAGCACATATAGCTCTTTCTTGTATACTGTTGTACATTGTGGATTGAGACATAGTGGTTTACATTTATGGGATATCTAGATAGTGCCCTTTTATATTACAGCTTATACGTATTCGAGTCAGATCAGAGTCTGGTCGAATGCATAGCTGGCGTGTCACGTATTCCTGGTCCTACGTATTTTGGGACTGGGGCATGACAGAATTATTGAGAAAGAGAGTTCTTCTTTGGGACTTCAGGCGTGACTCACAGGCTCACCTGCATTGGCACCAATAATGGTTCAGAACTCTACTTCTATTTATCAGTAATTCGATATGAAATATGAGGCAGTGAAAGAAAATAATGAAAATTATTCAACGAAAATAATCACAAAAATGCAATCACAAAACCAACACAAAAATTTATCGAAAACCAACAACGAAAACCAACAGCTCATGGGTCTTGAGGTTTGGACCCTTATATAGAGTTTACTCCCCAAGACATCATGCACTGCATCTTGGGAGCAACTTCTAAGGATTCCATCCCATAACGAGGAACGACTCCCCGTTTCTTTGTCCCGATCATTCGATACCGGCAAAGTTTCCTCATTTTATGATTCTGACTCAGCCATTCCAGCCGCTAGCCCACTCCGCGCTCAGCAACGATATCACCGTACTCAGATCCGTGATCGGGGCACTACATAATATATGTCATTTATATTGTTACTGACCCAGTATCAATCCTATAGGAGTACTGTGACTGTTACAGAGTTTTATTATCGACTTGGTGGCCACTTGAGAGGGGAACTGTCGAATGTTATTGATTATATATGCATATGGTCTGGCCAGTCCCGCTTCAACATCAAACAATTGAGAAATCCTTATATTGTATCACTACCACATTTTCTAGGAAGGGTGATTTGGTTATTTTTATAATTAAATAATTATTGTGCATATTAATATTTAATTCTTGTATTATTTATTTATTATTATTAGGTTACATGATAATTTTGACTTGTGTTAGTGGACCTAACTAGTTTAGATTGGACTCATGGACCAACATTATTTCTAGTTAGACTTGAGCCCAGCAAACAAATCTAATTTATTAAGTTGGTGATTAATTAGTCAAATCATTAGGAGAAGAACCTTCCTTCCTTATTTACTTTCTTCATGACAAGCCCATAGGGGTATTTTAGACATTAGATACTTGCTTGCATCCAATCTAGGGCTGGCCATAGGGGGAGGAGGAGAGACTCTCTCTCTTTATTCATTTTATTTCAATTCTAGATCTATAATTTCTCTTTTCCAAATTCCTTCTTCCTACACCAATTCCTACCCAAATTCTCTCCCAATGCCTTCTTTATTCATCATTAGAGGCTATTGGAGCAAGGTGGAGGCAAGGATCTATAAGGAGGTGAAGAATGTACAAGTTGAGGGCTCTTTGCATCCAATTGGAGACTTGCATTGGGAATCCATCTCCCAATAGGTATAATTCAGTTTTTTCCTTCTAATTAGACTCTAAATTTATAGTTTAATCATTAAGAACCCTCTCATATACTAGGACTACTTATAGAAAAAAAATTTGACTACTAGGGACCCTTATTTTGGAAGTTATGATGTATTTTGTGCCCAACTTAAAGGAAATCCGAGATTGGTGCTCCATGTGTTTGTCAATAGGTCTAGTAGACCAAATTGACATGTGTTTGATTGTGTGAGACTAGTATCGTATCCAAAATTGGATACGTCTAGGCCGTATCATGGCAATTTAGTGATACGGGTTGAGTTAGAGGTTTTTCCTTCAACACGGGGGTTTGAGCATGCCATATTTTGACATGGACACGTAGTTGAGTAGTTAGCACTTTGTATTATTCATAATTATGATTCTAGACTTGTTCGTATCCTTTGGAATATGTTTGGATCAAACCTTGGTAGCGTATCGCAAGCGTATCATAGATTTAGTACGATACGGTACGGTACACGCCAAGTGTTTGTGAAATTGATATGTTAGTTTCATATACTTGTATGAGCCTTATTTATATATAATTTGTACTATTATAGAATCTATATTTTATATATATACATATATTTTAGTATTAAAGGTTGTTAGTAATATATATTGGTGTATCTCTATGTGTATTTGGTATTTAAGGTAAGGGGGTATTGTATCATAATGTGGGAAGGCTCGGGAACCTGGGGTGTGTCACTGTTGTATAGGTGTATCCACTACTGGTAGCAGTGTCTTTGGTGTGGGTACAAGGCTCGGGTAGGAGTAATGTTTAGACCTTGGGATTAAGTGGGATATAGCAACAACATCAGTTATGTGAATTGGTATTGGGGGTTAAGGTGAATTCTCGAGTGGGGATTGTATGCAGACAAGTGTGCTGAAAAGGGGTTGAGGAGGTAGGGTGTTTTTGCTTGTAGCAGTTGGTGTTGGAGGTCTGTCCAGACCACAGGAGCATGATAGACATTAGATTTAGCAGTAGATATTAGCAGTAGCAGCAGAAAATCATATGCACTGCCATCTAGAGGAGTAGCCATCCGATTATAGAGTTGGGGTTAGATATTATGCCCTGGTATCATTTTGAGGGTGCCTTACTAGGGGTAATGCAGTGTGTTAAAGTGAGGAGATGAGGCCTGCACTACACTGTACAGTGAGCAGTCGAGTTAGGGTAAATGGATGGAGGCTGCAGGTGAATTAAAATAAGGGAAGTAGCAATAGTAGCAGAACATGAAGTTGAGCTCTGTCCAGTACCTATGTGTGTGAGTGCAAGGTGTGTGATACCCATGTGTATCGGTGTGTAGTGATATATTGTGTAAGCAGTAAGTGAAGGGTGGGTGTTCAGTTAGCCACAGATGCATTAGGATGATGAGAGCAGCAGCTATAGAACTGGGCATTAGTACACTACAGAATGATAAGTTAGTATTATCATGACTCGCACCCAATGTAGAGGCACGAGTAGTGAACAATGTCCAGCCTATGCCACAGCATCGGTGATAGAGCATTGTTTGGGTAAACTATCTATCTAACAATCAAGACATAAATATGCCACCAATGTAATATGAATACTCAATCACAGATCTATAAGATGGAACAAATCGCACGAATATAATAAAAGAATAGAAGAGTCACAATACAGCTCACAAGACAAATAATATGCAATGAGTCATAACAAAGAAAGACTAATAATAATACTGGAGACAAATCCAGAATAAAGAGTCTAACTACTCTGCTACGAGTCCTAGGTTATCTGTCTCAGTCGAGATAAGACCCTCCTGAGCCAAGGTCTCTGTCTTTAAGCCTATAAAATCCTACTATCAGAAAAAGTCAAATTAGCGAGGTCTAAAAACGTCGCTAAATGACCAAAAAATGTCGCTAAGTACGTTTAGCGACGTAATTAGCGACGTTTTAAAGAAGTCGAAAAAAGCAAGTCGCTAAAAGAAAAAAATGTTGCTAAACGTCGCTATGCCGACATTTTTTAGCGACTTTAATGTGTCGCTAAATTTAGCGACGTTTAGCGACGCAGCGTCACTAATTAGCGACGTTTATTAAAGTCGCTAAACGTTGCTAATTAGCGACTTATATAGCGACATTAAAAATACGTCTTTAATGACCTGACAATATTGCCATGTCAGCAATTTACGACGTACAACGATGATTTTAGCGACGTCTTTAGCAACGTCATTAGCGACGTGTAACAGCATCGCTAATTAGCGACGTAGTTAGCGACGTATATTAACGTCGCTAAACGTCGCTAAAAATGTCGCTAATTTTACAGAAAAAAAAGAATACTGAATTGAATTTCTGGGTTTGCCAACCCCCTTGGGTTCATTATCAGGTATATGATGGTAGTAGAAATAATTGAATAAGGGATACAGTAGCAGCAACAAGGGGGAAAATTCTAGTACACTGGGTAAATTCAGGCCAAGTATCTCTCTTGATCTTAAAAAATCTTTGACCCTTTTTCACCCTGGATTCGACCTTGGACCTCCATGGCCGGAGGTCTCTATTTATAGAGTTCAGCTACAGTCGGCGTAGAAACCGAACAGCGGAGAGAGCTGCACCTTTTACGCGGCGGTTATAATAATTGCTACCCTCGTATGAATGATCTCCTGAATTGGCGTGTAACGCGTATCCCATTATGAGGTAATGCATATAATCGCTTATCGAAGATCATGGTATACAAGCAACGTAGATAACTGCCCCTTGCGTAGAGATGGTTGGAATAAAAGCCAAATAACTATCTCGTAGGCATAAAAGCCAAATAGCTGTCATGTTGGCGTAGAAGCCGAGTAGCTGTCATGTTGGCGTAGAAGCCAAGTAGCTGTCATGTTGGCGTTGAAGCCAAGTAGCTGTCACGTTGGCGTAGAAGCCAAGTAGCTGCGTAAAGCTTGATGCTGCATGGATAGGTAACCAGCGTAAAGATAGCCAGTTATCCTTCTTTGACTGAGATTTTAAGCATATTCTGGGACAGATAGCCTTACCACGCACCTTTGCAAATATAGCCTGAGTTGGCGTATTTCGAGGAGATAGCATACAACGTACTCCTATAGTTGAAAATAGCCAGGTCGACGTATTTCAAGGAGATAGCGTACAACGTGCTCCTATAGCTAAAAATAGCCTGGTTGGCATAATATGCGGGGACGGTGATGTAGAAGTATTAGCCCAATTTATAGCTCACCCAGTCATTAAAAGTAGAACCAAATCTTGTGCATTAAATGCAGAGATCTGCCCCCATCTCGCGCATTAACTGCAGAGACGTGCCTCTAGTTCTGTACGAAGAACAGCTTTTGACATGGCGGTTGGTTTTGTCTCTTCTTGAGCGTAAAAGCTCATCTTTGCCTGTGTAAAATAGGCAGCGTATTCCTTGAATGCATAAACAACGTCTTATATCAAGGGTTATGTTACTAGACGACAGTCTGGGGCTCTGTGCAGAATTATCATTACAGCCGTCTTCTAGATCGTCGTGCAGTACTCTTTGTCAGGAGTCAGGTTCACTGCTTCCACTGATAGGTTCATTTGAGGAATACGAAGAGTTTCTCGTACAACTTCCCGCTGTATTAAAAGCAGATGGGTTTTACGCTGAAGTGGCGATGTAGTAACCTTTTTACGCCGAAGTAGTCTGAAAATACTGCCTTACACGGGTTGTTCTGGAGCTATGCTTTACGCTGAATAGCGTTGAAGCTCTGCTGTACGCCGATGGCTCTGGAATTATTTTTCATGCCACCCAGTGCTGGAGCTCTGTTTTATGCGGGCTTCCTGCATGTTGAGGGTTTATGCGTATAATTCCCCAGCGTATTTTTTATGCTTCTACAAGACCCCTTTCAAAGTTTTCAAATTCCTTGTTATTTAAAATACTTTGAATGAAGCATGAAACGATCAATTTTGACTCGTTCCGCAAGGCTAATTTCTCGGCGAATTTTTAGGAGTTTGTTGGGATTTGGTGTGTTCACCTTTGCCTATATAAAGGCGAGTGAGTTAACCTATTTTTTCCCACACTTCCTTCACCATAAAGTGAAATGGTTGCCGAGATTCGTCGTGCTGATTTGAGAAAGAAGAAGATCATTTTCTTCCAGCACGTAAGGAGCCGTAAAAAGAGGCATCTTCGAGCAAATGTCCTCTGTAACGATGGATTATGGAAGGATATCATAGCTTCCTTTGCTCGGGATGATCAGCAATTTTATATGGCGATTCCTCCAGGAGAGAGGAAGGGTCTCATTTTGCCACACAGCTTGCAAGCTGTATTTTCTCCCATCATGGAGCTGGACGAGGCTAGGCAGTTTGGCCCTGTCTTCCAGTATTGAGTTGGGTCTGATCCCCCAACTCAAATCTAGGGCATGCCTGCCATGGCGTATGGAGGGTGGGCTTCCAAAATTGATACATGCCCAGTTCTGTATCCTCCCGCCATTTATTATTTTCTTGTTAATCGGCCGCGGAAGCCAATTAACTGTTGTAGAAGACAAAAAAGATCTACACCAATATGAGAACCTAGCAAAACAGATTCTTGGTGTGATCTCAAACGAAAATAAGAAACCCTTTGTAGAAGAAGAATTTCCATCATATGTAATCATGAAGATGAAAAACCCTTTGTAGACTGGATTTCCATCATATGTAATCATGATTAATAAATTTGTCTTCTTTTACGAATCTGATGATTTGCCATATTTGCTGTGATGAAGTCTGAATAGTGTGCAACTTCGATATGTCTGAATAATTTTATGCCGACTCTGATAAAAGAATATCTGATTTTGCCTTGTCTTTTACGCGTAACAGAAGACGCATAGAAAACTGCTTAGCATTTAAGTTGAAGATCCAAACTGTCATGCTGTTTTGGACGAGGAGTCGCGTAGAATTCTGAACTGTCACTTCTCTGATGTGAAGAATTCTTGTTCAGATCATCATCTTCAAGAATGGATTTTTCGAAAATCCCTTGAAAAAGGCGAGAAATTTCTGTCGACCAAGCCATACTTGAACTTTTTGTAAAGTATTCTGACTGGACTTTGGATGGACTTCCAAATGGCCCAAGAAGAAGAGTCATCTTCAATGCTGAACTCTGTGTGTTTTTAGGCACTTGGAATATTTTTGTAGCCAAAAAGGAGCATCTTCTGCGTAAACTCTTGTAATTGGTCGTCTGTAGCTTTTGAGTGTAGAATCGTAGATTTGTAGCTTCTGAGCGTAAAAAGCTTCCGAGCGTAAAATTATAGATTTGTAGCCTCTGAGCGTAAAATCGTAGGTTGGTAGCCTCTGGAGCGTAAAAGCATCTGGGCATAAAATCGTAGATTTATAGCCTCTGAGCGTAAAACCGTAGATTTGTATCCTCTGAGCGTAAAAAACTCCTTAGCCTAAAATCATAGATCTACTCTGTGCGTAAAATCTGGATCCACAGACTGTCCGTCTTCCCTACATGATAGGCTGACGTGGTCCTAAATCATAACCGAATATTAAATATCGAATTTGGTTAGGGATTCGAAGAGTTATCCGAACTCTATAAATAGTCCAAAGTTCTGAGAGAGAAAACTTTTATCTGTCTTCCCAAAACCCTTGCTTTCCAAGAACCCTTCTTCTTCGTCTCTTTCTTGAGAACTCGGAATCGCCATGGCACCAAAACAGACTTCCACTGCTAAGGGAAAGAAGGTCGCTTTCTCTTCTCTCTCCACTGCTCCAGCACGAGCTACTCCCATTAGGTTGAACGGGCCTCGATCGGAACGCAGCACTCCGCCGTTGAGCTGTGCTCTGGACATTACATGTAGAGACTTGGGAAGAAAACAAAAATCCTTCGTGCACGTTGTACGTGCACGCGCGAGGTCATCTTTTGTACTGAGAGCCTCTTCGAGGAAGATGATGTACGGAGATATTTTATTATTACGTGCACATTCCTAATGTGTTGGCGTAAAAACTCCAAATTTTTGCAGTCTGGCATAAAAACTCAGACTGTCGAGATTTGGCGTATACTACAAACTTTGAATTTTACGCGCTGGATATGAATATCGGTGTAAAAATATTCAAAGTTTGTCAATCTAGCGTAAAAGCTCAGATTGTTAGATACTGCCAACCTTGAGTTTTACGCAATGGAAAAGTAGTTTCCAGCGTAAGACTCAAATTTTTGCAGTCTTGGCGTAAAAGCTCAAACTGATAATCTTTGGCATAAAAAGCAAGAGTGTAGTGTCTAGTGTAGAAACTGACTTGTTCTCTTGCATTTTTGTAGTGGACTTGCAGATTTCTTCTTTGGCTGAAGTTATGGGCTCTGTTACCTGGATGTTGGCTCAAACTATTTGGAGGACTTGTCCCATGTGACATTCCCTATTTCTGGAGCTAATTATCCTGAAGAAAGGGGAACCCTTATCTCGTCACAGGGAGAACGCATGCTGCTGAGTATGATCAGTAGGGAGCCCCTGACATACCTAGACGGGACGGAGTATAAAAAACCTGGTTTCTTATTCGGGGATGTTATCGACAAACAATCCCAGACCAAGCCCAAGAAGGAGGATTAGGTGTTTACTGCTGAGGGCACGGTGATGTATCTGCCCAAGATGCCCTGGGATTACCCTATTTCTGCGTTCTTCCATGCTACACATCCTAGGAAAATGTTATGGAACCTGACTTTCGATCTTCACGGCAGACCGGGGAAAATTTTATACAGCAAGGAATACGACGGAGGGGCCTATATGAGCCATCCCTCGGGCCCTGTTATGCCCTTTAGGGGATTACTGTCGGGTAGTATCCCGAGCGAGGATACGTCGCTGATCCAGGCGGTTCAGATGTCGACCTTCTGTAATAACTTTATGGGGCAGGGAGGAATGTACCCCACGGTCAACCCTCGACCAGCGGATGGCTTAGCCCGAGAAATCTTCGATGGGCCAGTTTGACTGCCTGGGCCCTGAAACACTTTCAGACGGAACTGGAAAATATTGGCTTGTTCGTGGCTGTGAACGCCATAAGTGTTGGGCTGCCTGTTAACCCTAACTTGTTTTTAGCCTTGATGGAGCGATACAACTCGCTCACTGGGACTTTTGCCACTCCGCTGGGTAAGTTGGACTTTGTCCTTCATGAGATGACAGAGATTTTAAGGCTGCCAATGGGGGATGTTCCTTATGAAGAGTACGTCCCTACAAACAGGGAGTTGAGGGATACAAACCCTCGGGCGGTGGCAGTATATCAGGAGCTGATGTGCCACTATCTTGCCTGCACCACTTTCTACAAGGAGCCTTCCGACTTGGCTCACATCAACAAGTGGGCAACCTATCTCTTCTTCCACCAGGCCAAAAATGTTAAGTCGGACAAGGTGGTAGATAGTCGAGATAGGCCTTTGAACCTCCTGAGCATGCTCAATGCTAACACAGTCGATGACCTTATTGAAGATGTCGGGGCTTCAGATCATATTTTTGACGAGGAGATAGGGGGTTACCCTGCAGGCACAAAAGCCTTCAGTTATATGAGGCATTATCGTAAGTCTCTGTCAAATGAAGCTCAATTGGCTGGCTTTCTCTCCGTCTGGCTTCGCCGCTGGGTAGTGCCTGGCATCGCGTCTACAGATCACACCCATCGCAACACCTTATGGCCTGTAGTAAGTTTAGTGTTCGGAGCAAGACTGGGCCAGCTTCCTGCTATGGTATGTAGAATACAATTAGGCCTGAGGGCCCTTACTGATGGGCTGCTAGCTGATGATACGCAGCGTGAAATCTTTCCCCGAGTGGAGTTACCATTCCTATACTTGAGGGGATGGTTAGTTCTTCATAACCCCAGGGTGATGTCTCACGGTCCTGCCAGCGGTTCAGGAAATAACTTCTTGTTGAATTACAAGAATTCCTCTTGGAAAGTGACGACCGTCATAGATTGTCGGCGGGCGTTAAATGTTGTCCATAGCTGGAAGCTCTTCTGTATCGTCCCCCCTGTACATATCAATCAATAGGGGAAGAAACTTAAGGACGAGGGCCATGGAAGGACCATTCTTTCTCCTAAAGCCTTCTACTGGTTGGTCTGCATTAGTCCTTCCTATTTGTTGTACAGAAGCAATGACCACTGCTACCTGGAGCCTTATTTGCCTAGTCGGTTCGCCAGGCAGTTTGGGTACGATCAGTTGCATGTGGGGAATGCCATTACCAGCTTCAAGTCCAAAGGTGGACTTATTGATGGAGCCAGAGGATGGCGGTACTTTATCACGGGCTGTACTGGTACGACTTTTGCTGTGCCTGCGACTTCTCTTTCTATGGAGTTGCATATTCTTCCCTCATATGCGCAGTTCTATACGTCCATAAATAGCTTCCATCATGATTTTGATGTGCATGGAAGTTTTAGGATGCCCTCTCACAGGTCTGCCACAAGGGATGAGGTTCCGTCTGTTTCCTAGGATGAGAATGAGGATATCGCCTGGGCAGATGAGTTCTTGACAACAATACCGAAAGACGTAATAACTTCGCTGGCAGAGCCTCTCGTTATCCCCCAGAAATGAAAAGCTTCCACTCCGAAAGAGCCTTCCCCTCGCAAGAAGAAGATTGCCAGAGGTCCGAAAAGGGCTTCCACCAAGGGGGCTCCTAGGAGCGAGCCTGTCGTCTCCCCTGTTGGGGATGATTCTTTGATTAGAGGTCTTTCGCCTTTTAGAGAGGGGACCTCCATAGTTTCGGCTGGCAGTGTCAAAGATTCTTTGCTCGAGATCGCTGCTACTAACGCTTCTGGTAGTGCTATGAGATCACCTCCGAGGCCAAGCATAATAAGATTCCATATACCTTTATCCAGACCAATAATGGGAGTAACCCCTACTTCGTCTGTAAGTATTTCCAGCGAGATTCCACCCGATGAGCCTCGAGTGGATCTTGGTGAAGACTGGGAAGACTACCCGCCAATGTCAGTTGGTGCACCCTCTTCTCCAGGTATGACAGCTCGCTTAGCATCATTAAGAAATGATTTAGCTGTACTGGCTGCGGACGCGACATATATACCATCGGCCATGGGTAAATGTTGTCTTTACGCCCCTTTTAGAAAAATTAACATCAGGTTGATATTAACTTTCTCTTGTCTTCTTTTCAGGTGAAGAAATCTTAGGGGAGGGCAAAGTTGACGCATCCTGCCGATGAAACGGCGGCCCTCGACTTTGAAGGGGCATGCTTTGAAGCTGTCGATCCTTCCTCCACAACATTTTTGGGTGTAGCCTCGCCCACTGCAGTCCTGATATCTTCAGAGGAGGATGAGCCCATCATAGCGATTGTGCCTCCTTCATTGAGTACGCCAGCAACTTCGACCGTTGCTGGTGTTAGTTCTTTTGTAGCGCCATCTGTAGAGGCAACGGCTGTTGCGACTTCCTCTGCCGTCATTCCTGGAGGAAGGTTTACTGATATTGCGGCCACTCCCGGCGTCCATTCGAGCTTTACTATGCTAGTGGATCAATACACTAGCATACTTTATCTCACTTTGAAGGAGTTAATATCGTTGGTGCTGGAAAAGAACTTAGGTTTGGCTGCCCTGAACATGTCCTCCAATCTCCTTATCATGTAGATTAGAAATTTCAATGATAATGACAGAGCTGATGCGCTAGAGAAAATAGTTAATGGTTTGGAACAACCCATTAACGAGTATTTGCAACTATCTCGAGGCAACGTCGATGAGATGATTCAGGCCGAGTACGACTCCTTGACTGTGAAGTTTGCTGAACAGATGGAATGCTTCAATAAATCCATCCAGGCACAACAACAGGAGATGGGTAAAGAGGAGGCTGTCTTGGAGGAGGTTATTCCTCAGATAAACTAGTACGAGGCCGAACATGAGGGAAATGAAGCTAGCGTCCGTAAATTGGAAGCTAAACTCGCTCAGGCAAAGGAGTGGGCTCTCCAGTCCTTGGCAGCTCGAGATAAGTTGAAGGGCTGAATGGATACAACTCAACGGAACTTGGCACACATGGGTGCCATTTATGCCGATTATATACATGCTCGGTCTGAACTATCCCTCCTGAGTGATGATGAGGCACGACTGGAACGGACTCGCGCTAACATCTTGGACTCCAGGAATAAGAGGATGACCGCTTTGGCGCAGCAGATTCGTGATTTGACTGCTCCTCCCTAATGATATACTTTTTGCTTCTCTATGTAATTTTGCTTTTCCCGGAGAAAATAAAGAGACTTTATCTGACTTTGTGGGCCCATCATTTTTGAATATAAATGATAGGCTAGGGTGAAAGTGATATCAGAGGTAATATGGATGTGATATACTTTCGGTAAGCTTCAGCTGGATATATCTATTCAGAGGTTATGTGGACATGATAGAAAATGATCGAACTAAATTTGTATACAAAACACTATCAGAGGTAATATGTACGTGATAGTTTTGAAGTTTCAAATTAGTTAAACATATCTATTCAGAGGTCATAATAACATGATAGAATATGGTCCAACCAATCTTTATACCTAGTATCGTCAGAATGAGATCTTCACCATACTTTGTTTAAATAAGGGAGACTAAGTGTAGTACTTCTTCAGGAATTTGCCGTTGATAGGAGCCATTATTATATCTCCATTAGGCTTGGATAATCTGTATGCGCCATTTGAAAACATCGTATCAATCACATAAGGGCCCTCCCATTTGGGCTGAAATTTACCCTTACTTTTGTGGGTAATGATCATTGGCCTCTTCACAGCTAGAACTAGCTCGCCAACTTTGAACACTCTCTCCTTCACCTTTCGGTTAAAAGCTCTAGAAATGCGTGCCTGGTAGAACGTAATACGCTGCTGAGATTGAAGGCGTTTCTCGTCTAATCCTTCTAGCTCTTGAAGCCGTAGTCGATTATTATTTTCCTGAGTCAACTCATTAGCCACTGCTATTCTGAGTAATGGAATTTGGATTTCAATAGGGAGAACTGCTTCACACTCGTAGACTAATAAGAATGGGGTACAACCCGTCGGTGTTTGTACTGTTGTGCGGTATGCCCAGAGGCATTCTACCAGCTTCTCATTCCAATCTCTTTTGTTTTAAGAGACGAACTTTTTCATGAGTTTGATAATGGTTTTGTTGAAGGCTTTCGCCAAACCATTAGCAGCTGGATTGTATGCCGTAGAGGCTATATTTTGTATCCGATTCTTATCGTAAAATTGGTGAAACGCTTGGCTGATGAATTGAGGCCCATTGTCATGAATTATCCTTCGGGGTAATCCAAAGCGATAAATGACATGATACTTGATAAAGCTGATCATATTGGATGTCTTTACCTCAACAAGGGGGATCGTCTCCGCCCATTTGGAGAAATAGTCCGTAATGGCCAATATGAACCGATGTCCTCTAGAAGAAGACGGGTGAATAGGACCAATAATATCCATACCCCATGCTTCAAAAGGCCATGATGCAGTCGTAGGATGTAAATGTTCAGAAGGCTGATATATAAAATCTGTATGAACTTGACAGGCTTTGCATTATCTTGCATATTTCACTGCATCTGCGATCATAGTAGGCCAGTAGTAGTCCATCCTCCTGATACGATCCTGTAACTTAGGACCGGATTGATGTGCTCCACATACACCTTCGTGAGCTTCTCGGATAACCCGTTTTGCATCATCGTCGGAGAGACATCGTAATAGCAGTCCATCGTATGTTCGGCGATATAAACATTATGAAGACGCATCAAAATAGAAGCGTAATAATCGTCTTTTGATGGATACTGCTTCTTTAGGATCCTCTGGTAAGATTTCGTATGACACGAAGTCTATAAAGGGACTTCTCCAGTCTCTCTTAGGAGGCACCGTGTTTACAGCGTAGCTGTGTTCTATGTGAAAGTTATTTTTCACACAGAATAAATCTCTGTTAAGAAGGATCACTGAATCCTGCCTTCTTATAGGAATAGCTAGATCTGCAGCAAGGCTGGCCAGGGCATCAGCTTCCAAATTTTGAGATCAAGGCACGTGCTCTAGGAAGAATCCTCTGAAAGACAATGCAATCTTGATCGTTGCTTGGTGATAAGGAATGAGGTCTGGATTGCGGACTTCATATATTCCTCTGACCTGATTGACGATCAGTAGCGAATCACCAAAAGCTTCCAAGTATTCCACATCAAATTCTTTAGTGACTTAGAGCCCTATTAATAGGGCATTATACTCTGCCACTTTATTAGAGCAGGGTTCGCTAAGAGAATATGCTCGATAGATGACGAGTTTATCGGGAGTGACCAGGACAATTCCTACTCCTGAAACCACATTTCCCCTGGGACCAGTCCTGGAGGCACCATCGAAGAATAGCTGCCATGTATCACTTTCCATTGTGGAATTACATTCTGCAACTTCGTCGGGAATGTCCTCGTATAGTTTGGAGGTTTCCGGAATCGGATGAGCAGCTAAGAAATCAGCCAAGGCTTGACCTTTTATGGACTTCTGAGGGACATACACCATATCATACGGTGTTAATAACATCGCCCAAGTCACGAGTCAGGAATTGAGAACACTCGGCTTGTTCATCAATACCCGAAGAGGATTGATCCTGGAGATGATATGAATAGTTTGGCCTGTGACGTAATATCGTGTCTTCTGAATGGCGAACATTAGGGCCAATCATTCTTTTTCTACTAGATTGTACCGGTGTTCAGCTCTGATCATCATCCTACTTAAATAGTAGATAGCCTGTTCATGACCCTCATTGTTCTTCTATGCGAGGAGAGCTCCTAAAGAATGATCCATTGCTCGAACATACAGCAAAAATGGTCTTCCTATGACAGGAGGCACCAGAACTGGAGGATTAGTGAGGTAGCGTTTGATATCATTAAACGCTTGCTGACAGGATTTGTTCCATACGAAGGACGCACCTTTCTTCATGAGGCAAGAAAAAGGTTGACATCTCCCAGAGAGGTTGGATATGAATCTCCTGATATAAGCCAGACGACCTTAGAATCCCCTGAGTTTCCTCAGATTACGGGGTTGTCTCATTTCTAAGATAGCCTTCACTTTGTCAGGGTCCACTTGAATACCTTTAGCGGTAATGACAAATCCCAGGAATTTTCCACTGGATACACCAAGAAAGGACTTTGTAGGATTCATTTTGAGTTGATGTTGGCGCATCAACTCGAATACTGTCTTCAAGTCTTAGATGTGATTATCCTTGAGGCGGCTTTTGACAGCAATATCATCTTCGTAACATTCCACTATTTTACGTAAATGCTCATAGAATATGTTACTCATAGCTCGTTGGTATGTAGCCCCGACATTCTTCAGTCCGAAAGGCATAACCGTGTAGCAATATACCCCCAATGGTGTCCGGAAGGCAGTATGCTTCTCATCTTCAGGATTTATCTTAATCTGATTATATCCTGAGAATCCATCCATTAAAGACATGCGCTCAAAACCGCACGTATTATCGATCATGACGTCTGTAATGGAAAGAGGGAACTCATCTTTAGGGCATGCTGCATTCAGATCTCGAAAATCGATGCAAACACGCACTTTCCTATTTTTCTTCATGACTGGAACAATATTGGTGACCCAATCAGGATGTTGTTCTTCCCGGATGAACCCACAGGCTATTAGCTTCTTGATTTTAGCTTCTATGGCATCCATCATATCCGGACGGAACTGGCGTTAGTGTTGTTTTATCGGCTTCGAATTGGGCAGTATGTTGAGTTTATGAGTAGCTAATTTCGGATCAAGACCTGGCATATCCTCATAATTCCATGCGAAGACATCGATATATTCTTTTATCAGCTGGATTATTTCTTTCCTTTCTTCTTCGGAAAGATTGTTACTGATAAATATCGGTTTTGGTAAAAGTTTATCTCCAACATCGATTTGGATAATTTTATCTTCAGTGGGCGGTCTCTCTGTTCGAACAGGAGTTTCCATTGTGTATCCATTTGCTGAGCCCAGGATTCATCTTCAAATGGTTCAGATTCTTGTTTGTCTGCTTCAAGAGAATCTGTCAACACCATATTTACTGATAATACCTGTTCCAGTTCAGCATATGAGCCAGAGGACGACGAGTCATTTTGAGAAGAGGAAAAGGTATCCTCATTTGATTCAGAAGTTGCAAGAGACGTGGTATACCCTAACCCAATACGAGTTTGTTGACAGTAGGGATCATCCTGCAACGGTATTCGTCTGCCTTTTCCATAGTTGAGACCTGGCTCTGAGTTCATATCATAACCCATATTTTGCATAATCTTCAAAGCTTGCGGGCTATATCTGTGAACTTGCATTTTGCCAACATCGGACTCGTGAGAGTCTTCTTGTACAATCGGTCTGCTGCGCATGCGACCGAAGACTATTGGATGTTGATTGCTGCGAGTAGGCGGGATAATAAAGATAGAATCTTCATGTGGCCCATGTATCGTGATGACATTAGATGTTGATGCCACTTTCCACACATACGGATGATAGGAGTCTATAGCTTCCAAGAATTTTTGTGCTATAGGTTCTATATCGTTATGGGGGGATGATTCCTGATTTGGACGTTGAGCATCAGTATACTGGAAAAGAGAATCTTTATTATCGTCAGAAACTACGTTCCCGGTTATATTTACATCAGTCGGCTGTTTGTTGCGCCTGAGGTTAATGACCAAAGGTGGAGGCTTCTGGTTCAAAGTGATCACTAGAGGATCGCTTCCTTCTCCTGATTTGGTTTTGTTCAAGTGAATAGCCATGGGTTCCATGCCTTTCGGACGGGTAGTCTGTTCTTTCACCTGGATCGACAGGGGTTGCTCAGCAGATGGTTCTCCTGGCTCCCGTTGGGATTCCTTCTCCATCTTACTTGACACCTCCTTCATGTAGTCTTGGGTGTACAACATGGCATTGGAATAGTAGGACTCTACTCCTTTGAACGGGTTAAGGTCAGCAAACTCTGTTTTTACTGTTCCTTGGGTATCTACATATTTGAAGCATTGATGTAGAGTCGAAGGAACAATGTTGTGATCGTGGATCCATGGTCTACCCAGCAGAATGTAGTAGGACACCTCTGAATCGATGATGTAGCATGTAGCTACTGATCTAAGGTCCCCAATTTGGATCCTCAGACGAATCTTCCCCAAAGGCTTACTTTTCCTGGCGTTGAAGCCCACAATTGTAGTGGTGGTGTAAACCAGTTCGCTTGTAGGAATCCTCAACAGTCTGAGCAGACTATGAGGGATGATGCTGATCGACGATCCCAGATCTATGTGAATCCGGTCTACCTCCTTGGAACCGACGTATCCGGTGTAATATAGGGGCCTATCATGCTTGTTATGTTTTAACAGCATGTCATCTTGAGTGAAAGTGATATTAGGGACCACCTCCATCACACTATGGCATTGAGGGCAAGCCACAGGTTCTTTATCGGGGGACTTGAGCTGAGTCAAGCATACATCCGCCTGCATTAACGCTTCACTCAAGGCTTGACGAGTGTCTCTGGAAAGCCTGAGTAGCTCAAAAATGGACAGTCTGGCCGGAGTTTTAGCTAATTGCGCCAGGATGTCGAAGTTATATGGTTTCTCCAAACCTTTGTTTTTAATATTCTTCAAAGGTTTATCAAAACGCACTTCCTTTTGCTTGCCCTTGTCCGCCGAAGTTGGTCTAGAAGGACCTGCCTTTGGTATGACAGGTTCTGGCTCTGGAAGTTTGGCAGCTGAATTGTTTGCCGTTGCATCTTCCTGATTTCCTCCATAGTCCTTGAGGTAGGCTTTCCCTGAATGGTTTTCGGTAGCTAAAGCCTCTTCTTCTGACGTCGAGGATATATTAACCATATGGCATGGTTTACATCTTGAGTTCTTTTTAGACTTAGCCTTAGCGGCTTGAGTCTCTTCCTCAATCTCTAACACCAGATCAGGATGAACCCACATAATCTCACCACGCTGGGTAGTTAGAGGTACCAGGTCATGATTTTGACCCCTGGCCGGAGGGAGATTAACAATGTTTATCACCGTTCGGGGAATAGGTACCATACCATCCGGAACTTCTTGAGGAGGCAGATTGTCGAATTGGAGAGAGATCATGTTAGCGGTGACCGTCTTCTCGCTATTACGCAGAGTGATGGCCTTAGCGTTGATCAACTCCTGGATTTTCCTTTTTAGCACATAACACGCCTTTGTGGGATTATGTATGTACCTGTAGAAAATGCAGTACTTAGGGTTATTGGAACTGCCGACTTCATTAGGCCGCTTTGCCTCGGGGAGGGTGAGCTTGCCACTTTTGACTAGACAGTCGAATATGCTCGGAATATCGTCGTCATCAAAAGAATATTCTTCAATGGGCCTGGAAGTCCCAGGTTTCGTCTGTGTGGTTGCCGGAGTATTTTGCCTGGACGTATTGATCGCCATAGCTTCTTTTTCTTTGGAACCACAAGGATGGTCGCTATTGGAGGATGATCTCTTCCCTCTATCAGAGGTAAAGATCATGATTCCAGTGTCACACGTCTTCCGACTGTTGTCTTTAGCGGCTACTGCTGAGATGATAAACGAGGGCCAATCATGGAACTGATATGGTCCTGTGAACACCGAGATCAGTGGAAGAAGGTTCTTCCTGCAAATATCCACCAAGGCAGAATCCGGAACCCCGGGAGGCATCTGTAAAGTAGCCTGACAAAAACGTTCGATGAAAGTATGAACGCTCTCTTTCTCCTTCTGCTTTACTTCGATGAGCGAGGACATAGACATGTCCATCCCTCCTTCATAGAATCGTGCGAAGAACAGAGTCTTAAAATCTTCAAAGGAAGTAATGCAGTTGTCCGCAAGACTACGGTACCACTGATAGCCCACTCCAGACAGACAGCCTTTAAACACTCGAGTGAGAAGGGCGTCATTCCCTTGCAACAACACCGTCATCATGCTAAAGTAGTTCATGTACTGGCTCAGTGACGTCTTTCCCTCAAATAAATCCATAGACTGTGGTTTATATTTTGGAGGAAAAGGGATCTCATCCCAGATAGCTGGGTAAGGCTGGTTGATTCCCAATTTCTTGAACTGATCCTTATGATTCAAGGCATCAAATTGGGCTTTCAATTCCTGCACTGCCTGCATCGGATCTTCCGCTGGTAAGGGGACCGCAGAGTGGTAAGAGATCGGTTGTATTGTAACTCCAACATGAGGCAACACATTCTCCGAGTTAAGAAGTTGAGGAGCTGCTGACTCTTGATTTAGAACAGGCTCCTGGTTCGCATTGGATGGTGGTAGGTCCACTCCCACACCTATTTGAGTTGGAAGGACCGATGCTTGAGCTATAGCAGCTGTATGTTGAGTCAGCATCATCTGGTGTATATTCTCCATCATGGAATGCATCTCTTTCAGTGATGTCTACAATACAGCGATGCGTTGCTCAGTACTTCCTGATGGGGAAGCCTCTTTACGTTCATCTCCAATGGCGTAGACTCCCATTTCCCTGGATGTTATTGAAGGGTTAGTATAGATCTTTGTAAATATTGAGTCTATACTTTCAACATCCGATTCGGGAAACTGGCGACCCCTGTGTCAGAATCAGAAGAATGTGAAGTCGGTTGTCGTGACCTTGAACGGGTGTTTCAAAACACACCAGCTTCTATATTCTGAAGGAGTCTGTCGAATCTCCTTTGGCTTGGAGTTCTAGAGGGATGACGTCTTGAATTTGACCTTCCTCTAGGAATGTGTGAAGCCATGTTCACTGATGCGAATGTAGGCTCTTCTTCCTGTAAAGACAAAGAGTAGTTCAACCGGTCGAAAATTGACCGTCTTGCCTTAGAACAACAATAGTTAACTACAACTTTGTGACAATTACAACAATATTCCCTAGGGGGTATAATAGACATGTTAGACGATCCCCTAACTTTGTGCTTCTGGATCAAGAGATTACGCAAGTCCGGAGGATTAACAGAAGAAGAAGAAGAAGGCTTATTCTGCCTTTTTATATCAGTTGGAGTATAGATATTGGGAATCATAACTCTCTTCCTGCCATACGAATACAGCAGTTTATCCATGTGAGTAGCACATGATCCCTGAGGAGCGTATCTATCCACAAACAGGGCCTTTTTTATGCTGAAGGGCTTGTCCTGGTGTAATATGAAACTTTGCATAGGTTGGCATAAAACTGAGGAAGTCCTCAATCGGCCATCAGCATTCTGCGTAATCTGAAGAGCGGGCAGATTCTTCTCTTGATGGCGTAGAAGCCGAGAGGTCTAGAAATCCACCACTTGTTTTTTCTTGCGGTGGTTGCAGGGAACATCTGCCTCATTGTAGAGGGGAGATATATTTTTATACGTGGGGCACTTTTAGAATTTTTGAATTGGCACTGAGGCATTATTAAAAATTTTGTCTGCTATGTCACAGACGGAAGACTGAATTTTACGCGTGGGGCATGGTGTAGACTTCTGGATTGGCACTAAGGCATAGCCAGAAGTTTTGTCTGCCATGTAACAGACGAAAGACAAAGTTTTACGCGCAAGGCGCAGAATAGACTTCTAGATTGGCACTAAGGCATTGCCAGAAGTTTTGTCTGCCATGTCACAGATGGGAGACAAAGTTTTACGCGTAAGGCATGGAGTAGACTTCTGGATTGGCACTAAGGCATTGCCAGAAGTTTCGTCTGCCACGTCACAGACGGAAGACAAAGTTTTATGCGCAAGGCGTGGAGTAGACTTCTGGATTGGCACTAAGGCATTGCCAGAAGTTTCGTCTGCCACGTTACAGACGGGAGACAAAGTTTTACGCGCAAGGCACGGAGTAGACTTCTGGATTGGCACTAAGGCATTGCCAGAAGTTTCTTCTGCCACGTCACAAACGGGAGACAGAGTTTTACGCGCAAGGTACGGAGTAGACTTCTGGATTGGCACTAAGGCATTGCCAGAAGTTTGGTCTTCCACGTCACAAACGGGAGACAAAGTTTTACGCGCGAGTTGCGTAGGTTGTGATGCTACAACCTTGTTGGTCGGAGAGAGAGAGTCCGCAGGAAGGGTAGAGGATGTCCGGGGCATCCATACTTTACACAATTTCCTCTTGCCTTGGACAGAGATGGAATGAGAGCTACCCCTTGCTCGAAGCATGTCTTCGTAAGCTGATTGGTCGAATTGGACGACCAAGGACTTCTTCGTTGATCCCACTGATACAGCATCGTGTTGAGCAATGGTTTTCTCGTCAGATGAGAAAGTATTCCCCAGTAGAGTTGTCATCTTATGTTTGATAATAAACGAAAGAAATTAAAACTAGGTTTATACGAAACCCTTTCTTTGGTTTACAAACAAGAAAAAGAAGTAAAATTAATCCTATACGAGGATATTAAGTACAAAAATTTGATTTTGGGGAAATATTGCTATAGGAGTCTGATCTGTAGTCGATCACTTTGTCCCTTGGACCACACGATGACGAAGAAGTGTTGTAGAAGACGAAAAAGAAGCTTCAAAGACTGCAGGAGGGGTTGAACTCTCGTTGCCAAAGCTCTCTATATGTGCTCTATTGATCTTGAAAAATCTTCGACCCTTTTTCACCCTGGATTCGACCTTGGACCTCCGTGGCCGGAGGTCTCTATTTATAGAGTTCAGCTACAGTCGGCGTAGAAATCGAACAGCGGAGAGAGCTGCACCTTTTACGCGGCGGTTATAATAACTGCTATCCACGTATGAATGATCTCCTGAATTAGCGTGTGACGCGTATCCCATTATGAGGTAATGCGTATAATCGCTTATCGAAGATCACGACATGCAAGCCACGTAGATAACTGCCCCTTGCATAGAGATGGTTGGCATAAAAGCCAAGTAACTGTCTCGTAGGCATAAAAGCCAAATAGCTATCATGTTGGCGTAGAAGCCGAGTAGCTGTCATGTTGGCGTAGATGCCAAGTAGCTGTGATATTGGCGTAGAAGCCAAGTAGCTGTCATGTTGGCGTAGAAGCCAAGTAGTTGCGTAAAGCTTGATGCTGCATGGATAGGTAACCAGCGTAAAGATAGCCAGTTGTTTTGGTTGTAATATAAACGAGAAAAGATTTGATGAATGCGGGAAAACGAGGTCTTGTACGAAGACCCGCCCTTCTTTTATTGTTTACAAATAAGATTGTACAAATTTGATCCTACATGAGGATGTCTAAGTACAATTTATTTAATCTGGGTGAATATTGCTATAGGTGTCTGATCTGCAGTCGATCACTTTAGCCCTTGGACCACACGATGTTGAAGAAGTGCCGTGGAGACAGGTAGCAGCTTCGAGGGTTGCTAAAGAGGGTGGATGCCCGATGCCAAAGTCGTTGATCCCTTCTCTTTGCCTGAGCTCCGGATTCTCCTCTCTCTCTCTCTCTCTCTCGACCGTCCGACCTTCGATCTTTGCGACCGTAGGATCTGATACTGGATTTCTTGATCCATTTTTAGACCTAATTTTTTCGACCTTGTCCTCTGTTGATAGAGGTCTCTATTTATAGAGTTTTAGTGACAGTGACCACTCAATCGGTTTAAAAACCGAGTAGTAGAAAGTACAGTACCCTTTTGCACAACGGCTAAAATAACCAATGCATGCGTATAGATGATCCTTTGAATGAGCATGTGACGCAGGTCCAACTAAGGGACAAAACGCGTATAATCGCTATGAAGATCACGGCATAGAAGCCACGTAGGTAGGTATCCATCGTGTAGAAGAGGTTGGCATAGAAGCCAAATGTCTGTCACCATGGCATAGAAGCCAAATAGTTATCAAACCGGCATAGAAGCCGAATAGGCGTAGAAGCCGAGTGGTCATAGAGGCCGAGTAGGCGTAGAAGCCGAGTGGTCATAAAGGCCGAGTAGGCGTAGAAGCCGAGTGGTCATAAAGGCCGAGTAGGCGTAGAAGCCGAGCGGGCACCGAAGCTGAATAGGCGCAGAAGCCGAGCGGGCACCGAAACTGAATAGGCGTAGAAGCCGCTGCGTAACGTGCCAGAGTGATGATGTGGACGTCTTTATCCGGAATTACGGCTCTTGGAGATAATCAGATCTCTTGCATTAAATGCAGAGATCTGCCCCCATCCTGTGCATTAAATGCAGATGCTTGTCTTTAAGATTTGCTATCATCTTGTGCATTAAATGCAGATATGCGCCTTGAATCCTGTGCGAAGAGTAACCGCTGTCGTGGTAGTCTATTTGTCTTCTGCGGAGCGTAAGGAGCTCTCGTTTGCCTGTGTAAAACTGGGCAGCGTATTCCCTTGTATGCGTAGGAGCATCTCTCGCAAAGGGGATGTCACTAAACGACGGTTCGGTGACATTTAATCAAATCTTCTGCATTAATTGTGGAGATCCGCCATCATCCTGTGCATTAAATACAGAGGCGTGTTTTGAAGGTCTGCCACCCTTCTGTGCATCAAGCGCAGAGACGTGCCTCAGGCATCTGTCAGTATTCAGCGCATTAATTGTAGAGACGTGCCTTGAGGTCCTGTCACCACCCTGTGCATAAAATACAAAGACGTGCCTCGAGTCCCGTACGGAGTGCAGCTTTTGACGTGGCAGGCGGTTTGTCTTCCGTGGAGCGTAAGGGGCTCTCATCTGCCTGTGTAAAACTAGGCAGCATATTTCTCTGTGTACGTAAAAGCGGTTTACGCAAAGAAAATGGCAGTAAATGACAGCCTGGGTTGCAGTGTCGCGCCAACATTATAGCCGTCGCATGGGTAGTCGAGCAGTATCCCTTTGTCAAAAGTCGAGACGTCTGGTTCATTGCAGGATCTGACAGGTTCATTGCAGGGTCTGACAGGTTCACTTCGGAGAATACGAAGCGTCCCTTGTACACTTCAATGCTACACTGAAAGAGGTTGAGTTTTACGCCATATAGGCGATGAAGTACCCTATTTACGCTGAAGCAGCCTGGACATACTGCCCTACGCGGATGGTCCTTGAGCCTGTATTTCACGCTGTGCTCGGCGGATAAGCTCTGTTTGCACGTTTGAAGGCTCTGAAGTCCTCTGTTTACGCTGCTTTGCATCAATATGCTGCGTAGAGCTATCCAGCGTATTTTTCATGCTTCTACAAGACCCCCTTCAAAGCTTTTAAATTCCTCGTAATTTGAAACGCTTTGAATGAAGCATAACCCGCTCCTCGTAACTTAAAACGATTCTAAATGGAGTTTCGAAATGGTCGAAGCTGACTTTATGGCGGATTTATTGGGGACCGGTGCTCTCTCTCGCCTATAAAAAGGCTGAGGAGTTCTTCTGTTCTTCCCACACTTCCTTTATCATGCAGAGATGATGGCCGGAGTTCGTCGGGTCGACTTGAGAAAGAAGGAGATCATGCTTTTCTAGCATGTAAGGAGCCGAAAAAGATGGCATCTTCGAGCAAATGTCCTCTGCAACGATGGATCATGGAAGGATATCATAGCCTCCTTTGCTCGGGATAATCAGCAACTTTGTATGGTGGTTCTTCGGGAGATACAGAAGAATCGTATTTCACCACGCTGCTTGCAAGTGGCACCTTCTCCCATTACCTCTGGGGACGAGAGGCAGACAGACTAGCTCTGTCCCGGCTTGAATGGCGGTGGTCTGTAGGAAAGCAGATTTACCCTGCTTTCCTTCTGTTGGAGGATGGGTCTATGCCTATTTTTTGTATCCTCCCGCCACTGATCATCTTCTTGTTCATCAACTGTGGATGTCGACGAACCGTCTTGGAAGAAGAGGAAGACCTTCACCAATGTGAGAACCTGTCAGAACAGCTTCTCGGTGCGATCTTCAGCCGACGATGGGGAAGTCCTTTGTAGACGGGATTTACCTCATATGTAGTCATGAAAAAATAAAAATAAAACCTTGTAGACTGGATTTTCCTCATATGTAATCATGACTTTAATCTTTAAAAAACCCGTCTTTCTTCTTTATATGATCATGTTTGCCATACTTTGCTGTGAAGTCTGAATATGTGTAGCTTTGACACGTCTGATTCTTTACGCCGACTCTGTTTAGAAAGAGTGCTAGGTCCTGTCCTGTCTTTTATGCATAACTTAGTGATGCTTAGAAGGCCGCTTTAGCATTCGAGTGTTCGAACTGTCCTGCTTTTTAGGAGTGAGGAACCGCATAGAATTCTGAACTGTTACTTCTGATAAACAGAATTTCTTTGTTCAGATGTCATCTTCAAGAATGATTTCTCAAAATTCCCTTGGAACAGGGCGAGAAATGGTTGTCAAACTGATTTGCCATCTTGGTAGATGAGATATTCAGACTGGAGTCTGGATAAACTTCGAACCAACCCATGAAGAAGAGTAATTTTTCAATATTTGAACTCTGTATGCTTCGGGTACTTGGGATATCTTGAGGTCATTAAGGAGTATCTTCTGTGTGAACTCCTATAATTGACCGCCTTGAGGATCGTTCAGATGTTCGCGTACTCTGGCCTGCATATCTTTCAGATGTGCGAGAAGTCATGGAGTGCAAAATCATGAGTTGGCAGCCTCTGAGCATAAACTAAACACCATCGAGCGTGAAATCATGGACTTATAGTTCCTGAGCGTGAAGTCGTAGGTTTGTAGCCTCTCGAGCATAAAAGCTACCGAGCACAAAGGCATCCGGACGTAAAACCCGACTTGTAGCTGTCGAACGTAAAGTCGTAGATTCGTAACCGTCGAGCGTAGAAAGCTCCTTAGCGTGGAACTATGGATTTGTTGCTTCTGAAAAGAAAAGTTTCCGAGCGTAAAGTTGTGGATTCGTCGCCTCTGAGCGTAAACTAAGCACCACCGAGCGTGAGATCATCGATTTGGTATTTGCTGAGCGTGAAGTCGTAGGTTTGTCGCCTCTCGAGCATAAAAGCTACCGAGCACAAAGGCATCCGGGCATAAAAACCATAGACTTATAGCTTGCGAGCGTAAAACCGTAGATCTGTAGCTGTCGAGCATAGAAAGCTCCTTAGCGTAGAAACCATGAACCTGCTTTGCACGAAAAACTTTTCGAATTCGCTGACTGTCCGCCTTCTCTGAATAAATAGGCTGACGTAGGATCCAATCATAACCGAATATTAATTAGGGGATTTGGTCCAGGGTCCGAGGAGTCACATCCGTATCCCAAGTTTCTGAGAGAAAAACTTTCCATCCGTCTTCTGCGAGAGAAAGCTTTCGACTGTTCGAGTTCTTCTCCGTTTCTTCTTCGAGTCTTCAAAGTCTTCCAGCAATGGCCTCGAAGCAAGCTTCCTCCACTAAGGGAAAGAAGGTTGATTCTTCTTCTCGTTCTTTCGCTCAAGTGAGAGCGTCTCTGGTTGGACAAGGCGAACTTTATTCTGAGCGGAGCATCCCGCCGACGAGTAGTGCACCCGGCCTGGAAGGTAGAGCTTTTGGAAAGAAGAGAATGACTGAAAATCCTTCGCACACGTTGAATGTGACCGCGCTAGGTCGTCTTCTGTGCTGATAGCCTCTTTGAGGAAGATGATGCACAGAGACGTAAAAAACTCTATTTTTTCCGCAGTCGAGCGTAAAAGCTTTGACCGCCGAAAACTTGGTGTATACTATTAAAATTTGATATTTATGCTTGTGGATGAAAATCCTGGCGTAATAACTTATTTTAATCAATCTGGCGTAAAGCACAGACCGTATACCGCCAATCTTGAATTTTACGTCAAGGAAATGGATTCCAGCGTAAAGGCTCAAGTTTCACAATCTCGGCGTAGAGCACGGACTGTTGATTTTCCTTTTTGCGGATGCTGTAAGTCCCGAAATGTCTAGTTAGGAACTGACGTGTTTCTTCTGTGCTTTTGCAGTTAACTTGCATGAGTCTCCGCTAGCTGAAGTGATGGGCTCTGCCGCCGGGATGCTGCACTCCAACTATTTGGAGGATCTGTCACACGTGACATTTCCCATCTCCGGGCCCCAGTATCCCGAAGGAAGGGCAATTCTGATATCGGCTCAGGGCGAGCGAACACTGCTGGACTTGATCAACGGGAAGCCCCTTACGTACGTAGACGGGGAGCAATATCTGAAGCCGGCAGTCCCAGACAAAGCCCAAGAGAGAACTCTGGGTTTTCCCTGCCGTGGATTTGGTCTTGTATCTGCCCAATATGCCGAGAGACTACCCCATCTCGGCCTTCTTCCATGCTACGCATCCCAGGAAGATGTCGTGGACGCTGACTCCCGATCTTCATGGTAAGCCAGGAAAGATCTTTCATCTGAGAGGAGCTGCCCAGGGGTCGTTTGTCAGCCACCCTTCTGGCTCTGTGATGCTGTTCAGAGGGCTATACCCGGGCAGTGTCCCGAGTGAAGATAGTTTGGTGATCCAGCCGGTTCAGCTACCGACTTTCTGTAATGATTTTATGGGGCGTGGGGGAGTATACCCTAAGGTGAACCCTCGGTGCGGTGGGTGGATCACCCCATCAAATCTTCGATGGGCTCGTTTAGTGGATTGGGCCATGAAGCATTTCCAGGCCGAGTTGGAGAACATTGGTCTATTTGCAGCTGTGAGTGATACCGGTGTCGGGTTACCTCCTAACCCTAACCTGTTCCTGGCACTGATGGAGCGATATATTTCGCTCACCGGGACTTTTGCCACTCCACTAGGGGAGTTGGAATTGGCCCTGCATGAGATGGTAAAGATCTCAAGACTGCCGATGGGGGATACTCCATACGAAGAGTATGTTCCCACGAACCGGGAGCTGGAGGGTTCAGACCCTCGGGTAGTGGAGGTCTATCAGGAGCTCATGTGCCACTACCTCGCCTGCACCACTTTTTATGATGAGCCCTCAGATTTGGCTCACATCAGCAAATGGACGTCCTATCTTTTCTTTCACCGGTCTAGGACTGCTAAGCCGGAGAAGGTATTGGAGGGCAAGGATCTGCCTGTGAATCCCCTGAGCGCGCTTAATGCTCAGGTAGTTGACGATCTCATAGTGGATGCTGGTGCTCCAGACCGGTTCCTCGACGAAGGGACGGGGAAGTATCCTGAAGGCACTAAGGCCTATAGTTATTTGAGGCGCTGTCGCAGGCCTCTGTCCAGGGAGGCTCAACTGGCTGGCTTCCTCTCTATATGGCTACGCCGAGTAGTAGTGCCTGGCGTCGCATCTGCGGACCGCATTTACCGTAATACGCCGTGGCCTGCAGTGCGTCTGGTGTTCGGGGCAAGACTGGACTTGCTCCCTGCCATGGTGTGCCGTATACAAGCTGGCCTGAGGGCCATGACTGACGGGCTGCTCGTAGATTAAGTTCGGCGTGATAGCTTTCCCAGGATAGAATTACCATACCTGTATTTGATTGGGTGGTTAATTCTCCATAACCCCCGGGTGATGTCTCCCGGTTCCGGTAGTAGTTTGGGGTCTAGTTTCTTGTTGAACTACCGGAAGTCTTCCTGGAACGTGAACACGGTTATAGACTATCGGCGGGAGCTAGGCTTCAGTCATAGTTGGAAGCTTTTCTGCACCGTCCCTCCTGTGCACCGCAATCAATAGGGGATTAGGCTCGAGGATTCGGGTAGAGAGAAGACGATTCTTTCTCCCAAAGCTTTTAATTGGTTGGTCTGTATCAGACCATCCCATCTGCTGTACAGAAGCGAAGATCATTGCTTCTTGGAGCCCTACTTGCCCAGTCGGTTTGCCCGGCAGTTTGGGTATGATCAGTTGCATGTGGGCAACCCCGTCACTAGCTTCAGGTCCAGAGGTGGACTAATTGATGGAGCGAGGGGATGGCGATATTTTATCATGGGCTGTACTGGGGCAATTTTTATTGTGCCCGTCATTACACTCTCCACGGAGCTGCGCATCCTGCATTCGTATGCCCAGTTCTATGTGGCGACGAACACCTTCCATCGCGATTTTGATATGCATGGAAGCTTTAGGGTGTCCTCTTCCAAGCCTGGGGGAAGAGTTGAAGTCCCCTCAGTTTCTTCCGACGAGGGTGAGTCCGTTACCCCGGATGAGCCTCTGGTGTCGGTCCCTTGGGGTGAAGTACCTCCGCCCGCGGGGGCCTTGGCAGTTCTTGGGAAGCGAAGGGCTCCTGTGCCCAAGGAGACTTCCCCTCGTAAGAGGAAGAAGAAGACGGTAAATCGTCCTCTCCGGATTTTTGGCATTGAGGCTCCTGGAGGGGAGCTCGCATCTCCCCGTGCTGGGGACGATTCTTTGGTTGGAGGTTCCTCGCCTTTTAGAGAGGGACCTTCTACAGTTCCGGCTGGTGGAGCCGGAGAATCTCAGCTGGACACTGGTGTCGCGGCTATTGCTTCAGGTAGTGAAGCGAGGTCGCCTTCGGGGCTGAGTATAATAAAGTTCCGTATACCTCTAGCCGGATCGGCATCGGGAGGGACTTCTGCCGCGCCTGCGAGTGCACCTAGCGCGATTCCAGACGATGAGCCTCGGTTGGATTTGGATGAGGACTTGGAAGACTATCTGTCAGCTTCTGTTAGCCGACCCCCTTCCCCAGGTATGATAGCTTGCCTAGCATCATTAAGAAATGATTTACCTGTACAGGCTGCGGATGCGACATATATGCCGTCGGTCCCGGATAAATATCGTCTTCACGCCTTTTCTTTTTTAGGAAAGTTAACATTATGCTGATATTAGCTTCCTTTCATCCTCCTTTCAGGGGAAGACCTCTTTGGGGAGGGCAGTGTAGATGCGTCCTTTGGCTCTGGCGGTGACATAGAGGTACCCAATTTTGAAGAGGAGACATCTTCGGGCGCTGGCTTGCCTGTCGAGGAGACTCCGATATCTCAAGAGGAGGACGAGCCTGTTATTGCGACAGTACCTCCTTTGAGTATGTTGGTATCTTCGTCCGGTGTTGGCGCTTCTTCTTTCATCGCAGCACCTGCTGAGGCGACGACTGTGGCGACATTGTCTGTAGTTTTTCCTGGAGGGGAAGTTGCCACCATTGCGGACACTCCCCGCGTTCATGCGGACCTAGTTGCGTTGACCGAATAGTACACCGGTATCTTCTACACCACTTTGAGAACGCTAATGTCAATGGTGTTGGCGAAGAAGCTGGACTTTGCGTCGCTAAAGAGATCCTCTCAGTTCTCGATAGAGGCGATCTGGGAATTTGATGATACCGGGGTAGCTGACGCGCTGGAGGCGATGGTTAATGGTTTGGAGCAACCCGTTAACGAATACCTGCAGCTAGCTCGAGGCAACATTGAAGCTCTGGTCCAGGCCAGATACGACTCCTTGACTGCGCATCTTGTTGAAAAGAAGGAAAGTCTGAATAAATTCCTCGAGACCAACCAGCAGGAGATGGACAAAGGAAAAGCCGTTTTGGAGGAGAATATCGCCCTTCAGACGAAGTGCCAAGCCGAGCATGACGGCAATGTAGCAAGGGTCTGCAAACTGGAGATAAAGCTTGCTCAGGCTAAGGAGTGGGCTTCTCAGTCGTTGGCAGGTCTAGATGTGGTGAATGGCCGACTGGTCGTAGCACAACAGAACTTGGCGAGTGTAGGAGTCACCCGTGCCAGTTTCCTTCGGGCTAGAGCCGAACTGTCCCTCCTGATAGATGATGAGGCACGGTTGGAGCGGGTCCGTGCTGATGTCTTAGATTCTGGGGCCGAGAGGATGGCCGTACTAGCGCAGCAGCTTCGCGACCTAACCGCTCCTCCTTCATGATGTACTTTTGCTTTTCAATGTACTTTCGCTCTTTTTCGGGAATAATAAAGAGGCTTTTCATCTGACTTTGTAGACCCATCATTTCGAAATATAAATGACAGGTTTGGGTGAAAGTGATATCAGAGGTGGTATGGACGTGATATACTTTCGGTAAGTTTTAGCAGAGCATACCTATTCAGGGGTCGTATGGACATGATAGAATATGATGCAACTAGTTTTGTTTTGAAAGTAGTTTGGTCAGAATGAGGTCTTCGCCATATTCCGCTTGAGCAGAGAAGGTTTAAGCATAGTACCTTTTCAGGAATTTGCCATTGATAGGAGCCATTAGCAGGTCTCCATTAGGTTGGGCTAACCTGTAAGCGCCATTTGAGAATATTGTCTCGATTACGTAAGGGCCTTCCCATTTGGGCTGGAATTTGCCTTTACTCCTGTGAGTGAGAATCATCAGCCTTCTTACAGCTAAAACTAGCTCACCGACTTTGAACACTCTTTCCTTTACTTTTTGATTAAAAGTTCTGGAAATGCATGCTTGGTAGAGCGCGATGCGCTGCTGAGCTTGGAGGCATTTCTCGTCTAATCCTTCTAGCTCTTGAAGCCTTAACAGGTCATTCTTTTCTTGAGTTAACTCGTTAGCTACGGCTATCCTGAGTGACGGAATTTAAATCTCGATGGGGAGAACTGCTTCACTCCCGTAGACCAGTGAGAATGGCGTGCAACCTGTCGGTGCTCGTACCGTGGTGCGGTATGCCCAGAGACATTCTCCCAGCTTCTCGTTCCAATCTCTCTTGTTCGAAGAGACGAACTTCTTCAAGAGTTTGATAATGGTTTTGTTTAAGGCTTCTGCCAAACCATTAGCAGCCGGATAATAGGCCGTAGAGGCCACGGTTCGTATCCGATTTTTATCGCAAAATCGATATAACGCATGGCTGATGAACTGAGGCCCATTGTCATGGTTATCCTTCGGGGAACCTCAAAGCGATAAATAACGTAATGCTTGATGAAGCTGGTCACATTAGATGTTTTTACCTCAGCAAGAGGGATCGCCTCTGCCTATTTGGAGAAGTAATCCGTGATGGCCAGTATGAACCGGTGACCTCTGGAAGAAGACAGGTGAATAGGACCAATGATATCCATACCCCATGCTTTGAAAGGCTAGGATGCAACCGTAGGATGTAGATGTTCGGACGGTCGACGTATGAAGTCCGCATGAACCTGACAGGCTCTTCATCGTCTGGCATACTGGATTGCGTCTGCGATCATAGTGGGCGAGTAATAGCCCATTCTCCTGATACGATCCTGTAGCTTAGGACCGGGTTGATGTGCCCCGTACACGCCGTCATGAGCTTCATGGATAATCCGCTGTGCTTCATCACCAGAGAGACATCGTAATAAGAGCCCGTCGTAAAACCGGCGATATAGGCATTGCGATGATGCGTCGAAATAGAAGCGTAATGATCGTCTTTTGACATATATTGCTTCTTTAGGATCTTCTGGCAAGATTTCATATTCTACGAAATCTATAAAGGGACTTCTCCAGTCTCTCCTGGGCGGATCTGCGTCCACCGTGTAGCTATATTCTATGTGAAAGTTATTTTTCACACAGAATAAATCTCTGTTAAGAAGGATTACCGAATTCTGCCTTCTTATAGGGGTGGCTAAATCTGCAGCTAGACTTGCTAGGGCATCAGCTTCCAGATTCCGAGACCGAGGTACATGCTCAAGAAAGAATCCCTTAAATGTTATGGCTATCTCGACCGTTGCTCGATGATAGGGGATGAGGTCAGGATTCCGGACTTCATATATTCCTCTGACTTGATTGACGATCAGCAGAGAATCACCGAAGGCTTTCCAGCGATTCAATCCCCCGCTCTTTAGCGACTAGGAGCCCGATTAGTAGAGCGTTGTATTCTGCCACATTGTTAGAACAGGGCTCGCTAAGAGAATATGCTCGGTAGATAACGAGTTTATCAGGAGTGACTAGGACGATCCCTACTCCTGAAACCATGTTTCCCCTGGGACCAGTCCTGGAGGCGCCATCGAAGAACAGTTGCCATACATCGCCTTCTGTTACGGAATTACACTCTACAACTTCGTCGGAAATATCCTCGTACAGTTTGGAGGCTTCTGGGATCGGATGAGCAGCTAGAAAGTCAGCCAATGCTTGGCCTTTGACGGACTTCTGAGGGACGTACACCATGTCATATGGCGTTAATAATATCGCCCAAGTCACGAGTCGGGAATTAAGGACACTTGGCTTGCTCATCAGTACCCGAAGATGATTGATCCGGGAGATGATGTGAATAGTTTGGCCCGTGATATAGTGTCGCATTTTCTGGATAACGAACATCAGGGCCAAGCATTCTTTCTCCACTGGGTTGTACCGGTGTTCGGCTCCGACCATCATCCTGCTGAGGTAGTAGATAGCCTGCTTGTGGCCCATATCGTTCTTTTGTGCGAGAAGAGCTCCCAGATAATGATCCGTTGCTCGGACGTACAGCACGAACGATCTTCCTATGACAGGAGGTACCAGAACTGGTGGACTGGTCAGGTAGCGCTTGATATCCCCGAATGCTTGCTGACAGGCTTCGTCCCATACGAATGATACACCTTTCTTCATGAGGCGCGAAAAGGGTTGGCATCTCCCGGAGAGGTTGGATATGAATCTCCGGATATAAGCCAGACGGCCTTGAAATCCCCTGAGTTCTGTCAGATTGCGGGGCGGTCGCATTTCTAAAATGGCCTTGACTTTATCGGGGTCCACTTGAATGCCTTTGGCGGTGATGACAAATCCCAGAAATTTGCCACTAGATACCCTCAGAAAGGACTTTGTAGGGTTCATTTTGAGTTGATGTTGGCGCATCAATTCAAATACTGTCTTCAAGTCTTGGATGTGACTATCCCTGAGGCGACTTTTGACAGCTATATCGTCCATGTAACACTCCACTGTCTTGCGTAAATGCTTATGGAATATGTTGCTCATAGCCCATTGGTACGTAGCCCCGGCATTCTTTAATCCGAAGGGCATGACCGTATAGCAATATACCCCCAGTGGTGTCCGGAAGGCAGTATGCTTCTCGTCTTCAGGATGCATCTTGATCTGATTGTATCCTAAAAATCCGTCCATGAAAGACATACGTTCAAAATCGCATGTATTGTCAATCATGACGTCTGTGATGGGAAGAGGGAACTCATCCTTGGGGCAAGCTGCGTTCAGATCTCGGTAATCGATGCAGATACGTACTTTCCCGTTCTTCTTTATGACCGAGACAACATTGGCGACCCAGTCGGGATGTTGTTCCTCACGGATGAAGCCGCAGGCTATCAACTTCTTGACTTCAGCTTCAATGGCGTCCATCATGTCCGGGCGGAACCGGCGTTGGTGCTGCTTCACAAGCTTTGAGTCGGGCAGTATGTTGAGTTTATGAGTAGCTACCTTTGGATCAAGACCCGGCATGTCCTCATAATTCCACGCAAATACATCGATATACTCTTTTATCAGCTGGGTAATTTCTTCCCTTCCTTCTTCGGAAAGGTCGTTACTGATAAATATTGGCTTTGGTGAACGTTCATCCCCTACGTCAATCTGGATAACTTCATCTTTAGTGGGAGGTTCTCTTTGCTCGAAGCGGAACTCCCATTGTGTATCCATCTACTGAGCCCAAGCGTCATTCTCGAACGGTTCGGATTCTTGTTCGTCTGATTCGAAGGAATCCGTCGCTACCATATTTGCTGATAATGTTTGCTGGAGAGCATGAGATGAGCCGGAGGGCGACGAGCCATTTTGAAAAGGGGAAAAGATATCCTCATCTGACGTGGAAGTCGTAAGTGAGGCGGCGTACCCTAACCCAAAATGGGTTTGTTGATAGTGGAGATTGCCGAGCAGCGGTATCCGTCTGCCTTTCTCGTAGTTGAGACCCGGTTCCATCCTCAAGTTGTAACCCATATTTTGCATGATCTTCAAGGCTTGCGGGCTGTACCTGTGAACTTGTATTTCACCAGCATCGTCATCGACGGAATCCTCTTGTATAGTCCGTTCGTTGCGCATGCGACCGAAGACTATTGAATGTTGACCGTCGCAGACAGGTGGAACAATGAAGATAGAATCCTCATGTGGTCCATATGTCGTGGTGATATTGGATGATGACGCCACTTCCCATATATACGGGTGGTAGGAATCTATAGCTGCCAAGAATTTTTGTGCTATAGGCTCTATATCATCATGGGGAGAGGGTTCCTGATTTTGAATCTGAGCGTCGATATACTGGAAAAGAGGTCCATTGTTATTATCAGAAACCGCATTCCTGGTTGCATTTACATCACTCGGCTGCTTGTTGCGCCGACTTTTGATGATTAAGGGCGGAGGCTTCTGGTTCAGATTGATCACTAGAGGATCACCCCCTTTCCCTGACCTGGTCTTGTTCAGGTGGATAGCCATAGGTTCTGTGACTTTTGGACGGGTAGTCCGCCCTTTTACCTTGATTGACAGAGGTTGCTTGGCAGAAGGCTCTTCAGGCTCCCGGTGGGATTCCTCCTCTACTTGTGCTGACACCTCTTCCGTGTAGTCTTGAGAGTATAACACGGCATCGGAGTAGTAGGATTCTACTCCCTTAAACGGGTTTAGGTCAGCAACCTCCGTTTGTACTGTCCCTTGGGTGTCTATATATTTGAAGCATTGATGTAGGGTCGAAGGAACGATGTTGTGGTCGTGGATCCATGGTCTTCCCAGCAGGATGTTGTAGGACACCTCTGAATCGATGACGTAGCATGTAGCCACCGATCTGAGGTTGCCAATCTGGATCCTCAGGCAAATTTTTCCCAACGGCTTACTTCTTCCGGCGTTGAAACCCACAATAATAGTGGTGGTGTAAGCCAGTTCGCTGGTAGGAATCCTCAGCGGTCTGAGCAGACTATGAGGAATGATGCTGATTGAGGATCCCGGATCTATGTGAATCTGATCGACCTCCATGGAACCGACGTACCCGGTGTGGTAGAGGGGTCTTTCATGCCTGTTATGTTTTAACAGCATGTCGTCTTGAGTAAAAGTGATGTTTGGGACCACCTCCATCACACTGTGGCATCGAGGACACGCCACGGGTTCTTCATCGGGGGACTTGAGTTGGGTCAAGTATGTATCCGCCTGTATCAATGCCTCACTCAGGGCTAGACGAGTGTCTTGGGAGAGCCTGAGTAGCTCGAAGATGGACAATCTGGCTATTAGCTAGTTGGGCCAGGATGTCGAAGTTGTACGGCTTCTCTAAACCTTTGTTTTGAATGTTTTTCACAGGTTTATCGAAGCATACTTCTTTCTGCTTCCCCTTGTCCGCTGAAGTTGGTCTCGAAGGACCGGCCTCTAGTACTGCGGGCTCTGGTTCTGAAGGTTTGGCAGCTGAAGCGTCTGCAGGTGTGTCTTCCTGACTTGCTCCGTAGTCCTTGAGGTAAGCCTTCCCTGAACGGGTTGCTGCGGAAAAAGCCTCGCGTTCGTCTGATGTCGAAGAAGTTGCAACCATATGGCAGGGTTTGTATTTGGAGTTTTTCCTGGGCTTAGCTTTAGTAGCATTAGTCTCCTTTTCGAGCTCCGACACCAAGTCTGGGTGAACCCACATAATCTCGCCTCTCTGGGTAGTTAGGGGTAACAGGTCATGATTTTGACCCCTAGCCGGAGGGAGATTAACGATGTTCATCGTTGTCCGGGAAATAGGTGTAACACCGTCCGGTACTTCTTGGGGAGGCAGATTGCCAAATTGTAGAGAGATCAAGTTGGCCGTGACCGTCTTCTCGCTATTGCACAGGGTGATGGCCTTAGCATCGATCAGCTCTTGGATCTTCCTTTTCAGTATGTAACACGCCTTTGTTGGGTGGTGTACGTATCTGTGGAAGATGCAGTACTTGGGGTTGTTGGCATTGCCGACTTTACTGGGCCGCCTCTCCTCTGAAAGGGTGATCTTGCCACTTTTGACGAGACACTCGAATATACTCGGGATATCGTCGTCGTCGAAAGAGTATACCTCGACGGGCCTGGAAGTCCCAGGTTTTGTTTACGTGGTTGCCGCAGTCTTTTGTCTGGACGTATTGATTGCCAGAGCTTCTTTTCCTTTGGAACTGCGTGGATGGTCGCCGTTAGGGGATGACCTCTTGCCTCTGTCAGAGGTAGAGATCATGATGCCATTGTCATGCGTCTTGCGACTGTTATCCTCGGCGGCTACCGCTGAAATGATGAACGAGGGCCAATCATGGAACTAATATGGTCCTGTGAACACCGAGATCACGGAAAGAAGGTTCTTCCTGCAAATGTCCACCAACGCTGAGTCTGGAACTCCTGGAGGCATCTGTAAAGTGGCTTGGCAAAAACGTTCGACGAAGGTGCGAACGTCCTCCTTCTCCCTTTGCTTGACTTCGATGAGAGAGGACATAGACATGTCCATCCCTCCCTCGTAGAATCGTGTGAAGAATAAAGCCTTGAAGTCTTCGAAGGAAGTAATGCAGTTGTCCGCCAGGCTGCGGTACCACTGGTAAGCTACTCCCGAGAGACAGCCTTTGAACACCCGGGTGAGGAGGGCGTCATTCCCTTGTAGCAATACCATCATCATACTGAAATAGTTCATGTACTGACTTGGTGATGTTTTTCCCTCGAACAGGGCCATAGTCTGAGGTTTGTACCTCGGAGGAAAAGGGACCTCTTCCCAGATAGCTGGGTATGGCTGGTTGATTCCTAACTTCTTGAGCTGATCTTTGTGCTTCAAGGCATCGAATTGGGCTTTCAACTCCCGCACTGCTTGCATCAGATTTTCAGCTGGTAGCGAGGCCACGAAATAGTGCGGAGTCGGTTGTATCATGACTTTCGTAGGAGGTGGTACATTCTCTAAGTGAGGAAGTAAAGGACCAGTTGACTCTTGATCAAGAGCAGGCTCTTGGATCGTGTTGGATTGTGGTAGGTCCACCCATACGCATATCTGGGTAGACGGGACCGATGTTTGAGCCATAGCAGCCACCTGTTGAGTTAGCATTATTTGGTGCATGTTCTCCATCATGGATTGCATTTGTTTTAGAGATGTCTCTAGTGTAGTAATGCATTGCTCAGCGTTCCCTGATGGCGAGGCTTCATCGTGTTCATCTTCAATGGCATAAATTCCCATCTCCCTGGGCGTCATTGAAGGATGAGTATAGGTCGCTGCAGAAGTTGACTCTATACTCTCAGTATCTGATTCGGGAGACTGACGACCCCCAGCATCAGAATCAGAAGAGCGCGAAGTCAGTTGTCGTGACTTTGAACGAGTGTTCTGGAATACCCCGGCTTCGGCGTCCCTAAGGAGCATGTTGAATTTTCTTTGGCTCGGAGTTCTAGAGGACGGACGTCTTGAGCCTGAGCTTCCTCCAGGTATATGTGAAGCCATGTTCACAGATGCATGCGTGGGCTCTTCTTCTAGGAAAGATGGAGAGTAGCTCAGCCGGTCAAAAACTGGCCATTTTGTCTTAGAACAACAATATTTAATTACAATTCTGTGACTATTACAACAGTGCTCGCTAGGAGGTGTAACAGCCATGCTGGAAGATCCCCTATCCTTGCGTTTCTGGATTAGATACTTGCGCAGGTCAGGAGAAGTTGTAGAAGAAGAAGATGATGGCTTGTTCCTTCTGTTCCCATTGGTGGGCATGCGGACGATGGGAGTCATAGTCTTCCCTGTGCCACCCGTATACAACAGATTGGCCATCTGGGTGGCGGATAATCCCCGGGGAAGGTGTCTCTCCGCAACTGGAGCCTTTTTTACGCTTAGGGACTTCGCCTGGCATAATTTGGAGCTTTGCTCTGGTTGGCGTAAAGCTGAGGATGTCCTCAGGCGGCTATCAGCATCTCGCGTAATTCGGAGGGCGTGCAGATTGTTTCCTTGCTGGCGTAAAGGCCGGGAAGTTCAGTGGTCCGCCGCTTGCTTTCCCTTGCGGAGATCACAGGGATCATCTAGTTCTCCGTAGAGGTAAGATATTGTTTTACGCGCGGAGCGTGTCTTGTACTTCTGATTTGGCGCTAAGGCTTTATCAGAAGTTTTGTCTATTCCGCCAGGGACGAGAGACTGAATTTCACGCGCAGAGCGCGGAGTATACTTCTGGGTTAGCGCTGAGGCATTGCCAGAAGTTTTGTCGGTTCTGTCAGAGACAGGCGACTGAATTTTATACGCAGGACACGGAGGGAGCAATGCTACAACCTCATTGGTCGGAGAGATCGGAGAACCCACAGGAATGGTAGGGGATGTCTTGGGCATCTAGACTTTACGCAGCTTCCTGTTATTTTGGTCAGAGAGAGAGTGAGAGCTGTCCCTTGTTCGGAGCATATCTTCGTAGGCAGACTGGTCGAACTGGACGACCAGTGTCTTCTTCACGGACCCCACGAATACCGCATCGTATTGAGCAATAGCTTCCTCATCAGAAGAGAAAGATGTCCCCAGCAGAGTCGCCATCTTGTTTTGGTTGTAATATAAATGAGAAAAGATTTGATGAATGCGGGAAAACGAGGTCTTGTACGAAGACCCGCCCTTCTTTTATTGTTTACAAACAAGATTGTACAAATTCGATCCTACACGAGGATGTCTAAGTACAATTTATTTAATCTGGGTGAATATTGCTATAGGTGTCTGATCTGCAGTCGATCACTTTAGCCCTTGGACCACACGATGTTGAAGAAGTACCGTGGAAGACAGGTAGCAGCTTCGAGGGTTGCTAAAGAGGGTGGATGCCCGATGCCAAAGTCGTTGATCCCTTCTCTTTGCCTGAGCTCCGGATTCTCCTCTCTCTCTCTCTCTCTCTCTCTCTCTCGACCGTCCGACCTTCGATCTTTGCGACCGTAGGATCTGATACTGGATTTCTTGATCCATTTTCAGACCTAATTTCTTCGACCTTGTCCTTTGTTGATAGAGGTCTCTATTTATAAAGTTTTAGTGATAGTGACCACTCAATCGGTATAAAAACCGAGTAGTGGAAAGTACAACACCCTTTTATACAACGGTTAAAATAATCAATGCCTGCGTATAGATGATCCTTTGAATGAGCGTGTGATGCGGGTCCAACTAAGGGACAAAACACGTATAATCGCTACGAAGATCACGGCGTAGAAGCCACGTAAGTAGGTATCCATCGTGTAGAAGAGGTTGGCATAGAAGCCAAATGTCTGTCACCATGGCATAGAAGCCAAATAGTTATCAAACCGGCATAGAAGCCGAATAGGCGTAGAAGCCGAGTGGTCATAGAGGCCGAGTAGGCGTAGAAGCCGAGTAGTCATAAAGGCCGAGTAGGCATAGAAGCCGAGTGGTCATAAAGGCCGAGTAGGCGTAGAAGCCGAGCGGGCACCGAAGCTGAATAGGCGCAGAAGCCGAGCGGGCACCGAAGCTGAATAGGCGTAGAAGCCGCTGCGTAACGTGCCAGAGTGATGATATGGACGTCTTTAGCCGGAATTACGGCTCTTGGAGATAATCAGATCTCTTGCATTAAATGCAGAGATATGCCCCCATCCTGTGCATTAAATGCAGATGCTTGTCTTTAAGATTTGCCATCATCTTGTGCATTAAATGCAGATACGCGCCTTGAATCCTGTGCGAAGAGTAACCGCTGTCGTGGCAGTCTGTTTGTCTTCTGCGGAGCGTAAGGAGCTCTCGTTTGTCTGTGTAAAACTGGGCAGCGTATTCCCTTGTATGCGTAGGAGCATCTCTCGCAAAGAGATGTCACTAAACGACGGTTCAGTGACATTTAATCAAATCTCCTGCATTAATTGTGGAGATCCGCCATCATCCTGTGCATTAAATGCAGATGCGTATTTTGAAGGTCTGCCACCCTTCTGTGCATCAAGCGCAGAGACGTGCCTCAGGCATCTGTCAGTATTCGGTGCGTTAATTGCAGAGACGTGCCTTGAGGGCCTGTCACCAACCTGTACATAAAATGCAGAGTCGTGCCTCGAGTCCCATATGGAGTGCAGCTTTTGACGTGGCAGGCGATTTGTCTTCCGCGGAGCGTAAGGGGCTCTCATCTGCCTGTGTAAAACTAGGCAGCGTATTCCTCTGTGTATGTAAAAGCGGTTTACACAAGGGAAATGGCAGTAAATGACAGCCTGGGTTGCAGTGCCGCGCCATCATTATAGCCGTCGCCTGGGTAGTCGAGCAGTATCCCTTTGTCAGAATTCGAGACATCAGGTTCATTGCAGGTCTGACAGGTTCATTGCAGGGTCTGATAGGTTCACTTCGGAGAATACGAAGCATCCCTTGTACACTTCAATGCTGTACTGAAAGAGGATGAGTTTTACGCCATATAGGCGATGAAGCACCCTGTTTACGCTGAAGCAGCCTGGACATACTGCCCTACGCGGATGGTCCTTGAGCCTGTATTTCACGCTGTGCTCGACGGATAAGCTTTGTTTGCATGTTTGAAGGCTCTGAAGTCCTCTGTTTACGCTGCTTTGCATCAATATGCTGCGTAGAGCTATCCAGCATATTTTTCATGCTTCTACACCAGTTATCCTTCTTTGACTGAGGTTTTGAGCGTATTCTGGGACAGATAGCCTTACCATGCACCTTTGCAAATATAGCCTGAGTTGGCGTATTTCGAGGAGATAGCATACGGCGTACTCCTATAGTTGAAAATAGCCAGGTCGGCGTATTTCAAGGAGATAGCGTACAGCGTGCTCCTATAGCTAAAAATAGCCTGGTTGGCGTAATATGCGGGGACGGTGATGTGGAAGTATTAGCCCAATTTATAGGTCACCCAGTCATTAAAAGTAGAACCAAATCTCGTGCATTAAATGCAGAGATCTGCCCCCATCTCGGGCATTAACTGCAGAGACGTGCCTCGAGTTCTGTATGAAGAACAGCTTTTGACGTGGCGGTTGATTTCGTCTCTTCTTGAGCGTAAAAGATCATCTTTGCCTGTGTAAAATAGGCAGCGTATTCCTTGAATACGTAAACAACATCTTATATCAAGGGTTATGTCACTAGACGATAGTCTGGGGCTCTGTGCAGAATCATCATTACAGCCGTCTTCTAGATCGTCGTGCAGTACTCTTTGTCAGGAGTCAGGTTCACTGCTTCCACTGACAGGTTCATTTGAGGAATACGAAGAGTTCCTCGTACAACTTTCCGCTGTATTAAAAGCAGATGGGTTTTACGCCGAAGTGGCGATGTAGTAACCTTTTTACGCCGAAGCAGTCTGGAAATACTGCCTTACGCGGGTTGTTCTGGAGCTATGCTTTACGCTGAATAGCGTTGAAGCTCTGCTGTACGCCGATGGCTCTGGAATCATATTTCACGCCACCCAGTGCTGGAGCTCTATTTTACACGGGCTTCCTGCATGTTGAGGGTTTACGCGTATAATTCTCCAGCTTATTTTTTATGCTTCTACAATGGTATCTTTTGGAAGGAGGTTTTTGATTAGCTGACGCCTTTTTAGGAGCACTTTGTGGTATAAATTGTTCATTTTGCATCACTTCCTCGAAGGCCTTAATGCATGACGTAGACTCCCGATTCATGACATCCTTTCTCATGTCGTCTTCCAGGCCTTTTAGGAACCGATGTGTACGGGCCCTCTCGTTTGGAATCAATGAGCTAGAGAATTTAGCATGCTTGAAGAATTCTGACTCGTAATATTAAAAAAACATGCTCCCTTGCTTAAGTTCGGTGAACTCATCTTCCTTTCCTTGTCTGATGGCCGAAGGGAGATACTGTTCAAAGAATGTGTCCTTGAACATTCCCCAAGTGATCCTACCATCATGATGCCTTGTGGCGAGATCCAGTTTATTGATATTCCACCAATCGTGTGCTCATAACCGTAGCTGCATGACTGCACATGCCACCCTCTTATTCGCAGGTACCTCAGCAAACTCAAACAAACCCTCCAACTTAGCAACCCAGTCCATCACCTTACCGGTGTGGCCCTGCCCTTGTACTATGGAGGTTCAACTTCAGAAACTCGACGCCTTTAAAGGTAGATTTATTGGACGCCTGCTGAGGCTCATCAGCTTCTTCCAGGCCCACTCCTCGAGGCTCGGGTGTGGCTGCCATAGATTTTGTGGTGGTTCCTGATGCACTATTGTTTGTTGCCAGTGTGGTGACTTTCTGAGTCAAAGCATCAAGTTGTTTCTATTGTGCCAAGGCCCGAGCATCAGTCCGCTGCTGTTGGGGCTCAAATATTTTTGTTGATTCTCTATCATGGCTATCAATCGGCCAACTTGGTCATCGATCGAGCCAGATGCTCTCGATGTCCCTTGGTTGCCGATCTTAGCCATTCCTCTACAAAAATAAAGTAGCTTGCATTAGTCTTATAAAATATTATAGACTTATTGTATGGGATATTAGGTTTTCATACTTTTTATGATCGAGACATATAATACCATTAATTTAGTTATACAGTTTCACAAACATTTTTTGAAATCTGGGACTTATGAAATCCCTTGAAAACTTATTTCATTTTTGGAAATGATATTTAAAGAGGCCAAGGACATAAAGTCATACTCTGATACCACTCTGTCATGTCCCGATCCTGCAAGGGTCGATCATCCTCACTTTGGGCCTTACGGAACCGATCGTCCTCGCATGGGCGTGATGTCGTACAAGACTAAGTTGTGCTTGCACAAGGCATAGTACCTATACAAAACACAAAATAGATAGGATATATATAAATATAGAAGCACATAATTTAAAATGTAAAGAATCAAAGTTTGAACACATTTGATAGGAACATAAAATATTATCTTTATTGAATACTTGAAATTGGATTACAATGTAGTTGCTTGGCTGATAACAAAATATTCCATAGTTGGGCTTACATCTCTTTGTACAAACCCAAAACTAGCAACAATGCCCATACATTATATCATTTTAGTAGGACAGAAGCTTAAACACCTAACAAAAGATCTTGCCAACTGAGAAGGAAAGTCAAGAAAGCAACGAGCATGGTTCCGCTGGATGTGATGCACTCCTAAATCTTAAAATGCTCGCCAAACTCTTGCTACTAGAACCTGGAGATGCCTACAAATATGGGTCAGTACTCAACATGTAATGGTGAACAACCGTAGCCAAACTCACCTAGAAATTAATACTATATAAATATGTGAAGCTAGCATTACTAATATGTGATCTTTCTAGTTATCTAGGTTCTTTTTAATAATTCATGCAAAGGAACATAAACAATAAGGTAAACTACAATATGGTAATTCTTACCCACGGTCGAATGGTTATCCCTGCAGCAGACATACAAGTTAGCCACAATTTAGATATATGAATAAACTTATGAATCAGTGCTGGTATTAAGTATTTGGTATACAAGAAGGTAAACCTAGCATGCGACCTAACTATATGATGGTCCATGGGAAAACCTATGAGTAACAGCTGGAACTACAAGCCCAGGCTAACTATTAGACATAACACCCCCATAATAGGGAGGACTACAAGCCTCAAGGTGTTTCGATTATCTCTCCCAGGCCGAATAATTCCCTTTTCCCCAGGAACCGCTTGAGAGACGGTACCTTTTGCACAAGTTATCCGAGACCGATGCGATGAATGCATTTTATCAAAATATAAAAAAATATACATCTATAGGGACTCTCTCTTTTTGATAGAGCCTCGGCTCTTCAATCTGTCATATCAATCGATTTCAAATTATAAGGGATTTTCAATAAATTCTCTATATGCAGAATTTGATAAGGGTCAAACATCAGTTCTCTGAACGAGTTCAATGAAAATTCTACGTTTCAAGAAGTATAGTTCTTTTAACAAGAAACAAGTAAGGTAGCAATTCTACAAATCTAGCATACAATTTTTAACTCTTTTATTATTATCTTGCTATAGTAATATCATTGAGAAAAGGAACATTCAATTGAGTGAACTAGAGATTTCTTTTATTAAGGCGTGAAGACAAAAAAGGTTTCATCGAAGGGCAGAAGCCACTCACCGAATGAATCAACGTGAGAGACTGGGGAAGCTTCACTCAATGATCACTCCTTGGTTATGCGCCCTAAAATTGTAACAACACTTTATTAGCATCCTTCGATCTCTTTCTTTTACGATTCAAAATGAATGCACAAGCGACGAAAGCGAACTATGAAAACCAAATCATCAAAGCAACACAAAACGAAGCAGCAAAAACAACCAATGAAAACTCTTGGACTCATTTTAATTGAAGTTGTCCATCTGTCACCCTCATATTTTCAATCAAGGGTAGTGTCACGCCCCGATCTCCCGCAGGCTAAATTGGCCATTTCTGCTATGCGAGAATCACCGCCAGCGCTCCCGCGAAACGATCACTTTGACCCATCCGGGCGTGATGCCGCACGAGCGTGAGCCACGCCCGTGCAAGGTCGTGGTTCATTGGCTGGCGGTAAGAGTTTTAAGCCACAGAGTCACACAGATTGTCCGAGTGCAGCGAAATCATAAACGCATAGGCGATTTGGTAACAAGTTCACTGAGTTGACAAAAACGGAAGCATTGAATAACACAAGTTGAAGTAAAGCAACTCTTTATTGATATAAACAAGTGTTATAGGCGGCGTATAGTCGAGATTACAAGTCGCTCAAGCCTCTCTCTCTGAAACAATAAAAGAGTGCCAAGTGGCTACAATTGTGGAATGATTATACAGGCGATGTCCAGGCGATGTTCAGGCGATGTCCCAATATTATGTCTTGTATATGTGCTTCAGTTCCGGACGCAGCGCTCCAAGGCTCCGGAGTGATCTCCACGCCTTAGCACGCACGAAGGAGGCATCCGCACCGAACGAGGTTCTTTCGCACCCTGCAAACAATCTGGTGGGTTATCAGTACATTGAATGCACTGGTGGGGACGCTACTCGCCCGCTCGACAAATCCAAACACGTAATATAGGTTCCGTACACCAACTATTATGTTGTCTTTCTAGTTGTCTTAGGATCAGTTTCATGCAAACATTGAATAGCCTAACTCGTATGGCAGTGCGTCGTGCGATATAAGAGGAACACGGCGAGACTTACCAACTTACCATTTGACCTTCCATGTCCAAGGCAAACATTATTATTTCAAACACGAGCAGAATATATGAAAACCAAGGCAATAGCACATGCATACACAGAATCAAATAACCAATCAACTCTATATCTGAATCAAGTATAAAATGCTTGATAAGAACAAGTAGTTGGGTGGAGACAAATCCACTACCAACTAGAACATAAGAGAAACCACATAAGAACATCTAATGAACAATGAGACTCGAAGAGAAGACCTCCTTGAAAGAGATAAGTAGCAAGTCCTGATCCGTGCTCCTGCGAATAGTCATGATCATCTACACATGGAAAGGGACCAGGTCCTCAGAGGGACGTAAAAAGATACATAGAAGCATGCCAATTGAATACAGTAAACATGCATAATAGACAAAAAATATATAAGTACACTGTATAAGACAATCTATATGAATATGCATAATGAGGACAACCTTTAGACGTATGGGCAAGGGTAGGCTACTCTATCTAATCTCACAACTCACACACACGTCAGGGACATCATTAGCCGTCATACCGCGAGGGTAGCGACCATCGTGACACCATCAGCCGACATACTGTGAGGGTAGCGACCATCGAATACGACTACCATAGTGCGTGCTAGTTACTATGATTTACCAGAGTGGTTATAGCCCATACGCGTATTGATTGTCCTCCCCTCCCATGATACTATGTGTCAAGTGTGTGTCAACATAAATATATAGTATATAATTATGACTGAAAGAAAATACACATGCTATGAATATATAAAATATAATAAGCATGCAAGGTACTGTAAGCAATTTGGCAAGGTATACTTGCTTGGCAAGAAAGCTGCAAAGTGTAAGCGTCCAGACGTCACGCACAATAGATCAGAAAATATGGCATCAGAATGAACGTCTCCGGATACTGAAACAAATATCACTAACGTTCCTAGAATAAGCGAGATAGCTAGAAAATACGACCCTTTCGTCCAATTTGGACACAGGGACAAAACGGTAAGTTCGGATAAAAGTTGTTCCCCTTGTGGGTTACTTTGCACCGAAAAGCGTGCAAGAGGTAAAGGTCTCAAAATGGGACAAATTATAGGTCAAAAAAATTCTAAACGTCGATACGAACTCAACAGTATGTCCAATTTTGGATTCCGGTGAGCCGATCATAAATTTGCCCTTAAAGTCAACCGTGGGGCCCATAATTTGGCAGCTTGGTCAACTATCTCAGAATCGCATGAAACTTGGGTCACAAGACCAGCGTGATACCACGAATCCAATGGCGCAAGTTTTGTCATATTCTGACGAGCGTACACTAAATGGTGCAATATTTTACAAAAGTCATGATACGAGAATTTTTTACGGATACGGGTTGATTCCGACGCGCACACACGTCCGATCAGCTTCTGCGAAAGCTCACATGTCAGGATATACCATACGCGCCTTTTGGTGCAATCGGTATACGACGAGGCAGTCCCGTTTGGCAGGGCGCGCTTCGTATCACAATTTTCTAATATTTTAAAAATAAGTTTTTGGTCAATTTGGAGGTTGAATAATTTTACACATAGAACAAATTAACAAAAACTAAAAGAACAGAAAAATTCTACGTTATATGGAGAAGAAAAACCCTTTTATTTGTTTTCAAAAATAATAAACAGGTTGATGGCAAATTGGGTGTGAACATGAGGTTTTGGATTCGAAATTCTGAACTATTTTGGTCAGTTTTCCAGTCATTTTCCGATCGATTTTTCGACCAATCCGGGACACGAAAACTCGTGCCGCTTGAATGAAAATCCTAGAGGGTTAGGTTGTGGACGTACACAAATAAACCACACGCAAAAATAATCAAAATTGAGGGAGATATTATTATTATTACCAATATTATTATTATTGCTATTATGTTTATTATTATTATTAATAACTATATATATTAACATATATATATTTACATTTATAGATGATGTTAAAAATCTCAAAAATAATATTTTTACACAAAATAAATTCTAGAAAATTACTTTCTAAAGTTGTAATAAATACTACACTAAAAATAATTTTAAGTAATATTTTATAGTTAATAATTAATTATTTATCTAGTTATATAAATCAAATAATTATACTATCTAATTAACTAAGTAAGTAATTAAATAGTTATCCACAAAACAAGTAATAGTAAATAATATGCACATCTATAAAAAGGGAAAATGCCTAACTTGGCACAAAAAATTATGGGGTGCTAATTATAGAAAAGTTGGAATTAGAAAATAACAAAAATTAAATTATATATATAAATCTAAATATTTAACCATTAATTTATGGTCGTTACACTAACGTCATACTAACACCAAGGGATCGAATTCTTGTGCCACGAAAGGATCCTACAAGTAGTGTCTCCTATGTAGGCTACTTCCTATGAAGGGAGATACAAAATTTAGGGTCATCCTATATTATTAATGTCCAAACCACGGTGAAGTATCCTAATAGAATTATTGGGTTTTAATTGTTTTGAAAAATAATCTAAAACAAATACATGAAATATAAATACCTATTTTTGGGTGAGGGGGTTTACAGTGTCGAGTTGGGAGTATATATATATGTATAGGTTGTTATGTATATGTATCTAATTATATCTACCCCATGACCCCTTCCCATTTTAGCCGCTCGCTATGTATATATGTATTGATATATGTATAATTGTATATAGCTATACCTATATCTATGTGTATATGCATATATGTATGGGTGTTTATATATCTATGTGAGAGTGTATATATAAGTATATATGTAGATAGATATATATAATTAAATATGTGAGTGTATATATATATATATATATATGAGTGATATTCATAGAGGTATTTGTATATTTATATGTGTATGTATGAGTATTTATATAGATAGATTGGTATTGATATACATAGAGGTGTATGTATATATTTATATAGGTGGGTGCGTGCATATGGTTGTGTAGGTGTGTGGAGGTGAGTGAGTGAGTGAGCAGGGTATTTCCAGTTAGCAATGTGCAACTGCACACAAGGGGGAATGGCAATCAGTGACAGCAAGGGGGGGAGATACTGTGCCCATGCATAGTGGCTGTGAGGGAGAGCAGCAGTATCAGCAAAGGGAACTAACATATAGCAGTTTTTAATAGTATTTCTATACTGCAGTCTTCAGTGACTGCAAGGGGGAAGTCAAACTCAGGCAGTGGATCACTGCATTAGTCGAGCCATAGCAGGAATTAAGTACTGCATTCATCAATAAATACAGTCTCAACTAGCAGTCCAGCAACTGTACAGTATGTGCACAGTACAGTTCAGTATCAGCAACTGTCAATGTTGTACAGTTTTAGTAGCAGTGAGAGCCTTCGGGTAACAGTACAGGATCTGCATAGTACAGTGCAGTATCATGCACAGTATCAATATTCAGTCAGTATCAGTCCAGTTAGTTATCAGTTTCAGTATTAGTTAGTTATCAAAGTATATGGTTTATGGGTAGTTAGTTAATAGTTGGTTTAGTTATTTAGGTAGTGGTTTATGTTAGTGTAGTTAGTGTAGTGTATTAGTTAGTAGTTAGTATAGATAAATAGTTAGTTTAATAACTATATGTAACTATGTATGTATTGTACTGTGTTAGTATCTATGTATTGTATTGTATTGTATTGTATTGATATATAATATAGTACTAGTATATTATAGCATATAGTTTGGTATATGGGGTTATTTATATATTAGCTATAGTTATGGGTTTTGAATTACCTTCGGATACCAAGGTAATGTCAAGGTAATGGGTTGATACCAAGGTATTGGGTTTGGATATCGAGATAGGTAGTGTGATGCACATTAGTGCAAGGCCAAGGTATCCTAAATTACATTAATTTGTTAAGTACTATATATATTGACTTGTATATCTATATAAATTACTATACTATTTTCCTATATTAAACTTGCGTATCTTGGGATACGGTATTTTAGTGTATTTCATAGTATCTTAGATTAGCTAGTATAGCTTAGTTTCATAGTGTATTGACTTAGTATCTTAGTGTTAGACTCTTGCAACCTAGAATTAGTCGGTTTGACTTAGAAATGGCTTTATAACTTAAAATTGCATCAATTTAACTTATTTTTATTTTTTAACCTTGCATTGATGCAACATACCATATATAGGTTTGTGTGACACCAGCTTGAGCATCGAGAGATACACCTTGCTCGGGACTTCAGGCGAGTACATTTTTTTGATAGTTTTCAATTCATAATAGTGTATATATGCATGTTCTAGAATTGTATACTTGATTCCTACACAGTGATTTTACGGACTTGTACTACATGGATCCTGTCAAGAGATGTTATCCCCTACCGTGTTCAGCGGGTACTCATGTACATATATTTCATCATATATATTGGGTATTGATTTACATTTCGTGTTCACATACTACTCGTGTTCAGTGTGCTTATTCGTGTACACACACTGCTCGTGTTCAGTATGATAATATTTGTGTACACCCACTTCTCGTGTTCAGTGGTCATATTCGTGTTCGTAGCGTGTCGTGATTGGATCCATTAGTATTAGTTGGGGATGGGAGAGTAGGAGTTGATTATGTGATCAAAGCCCCATTGTTCATCGTGTACATTATGATTACATACCACACTTGTAATCTTCTTACCTTATTGATCATGTTCACCCAAACCGATCAATAAACTTGTATTCTAAGGCATATTAGTTAGATTGCAGTTATTTTATCATATTGCAGATATTCATATTATTGTTCTATATTCTCGTACATTACCTATATACCTATTATTCATTAATTCATATATTTAGTGATCTTGTATTTTATTTCTATTATCTGGTGTATATGCTCGATTATGTTATTGAAACTTCTTTCAGAGGTATGTACTTTGCTCCAATCCTGACTGGATAAATTTTTCCAGATGATTGGCTTGTAGAGCAGTCCCATATTCTACGGTCCGCAAGACGGTGTACCTATAGAGGATACTCCCATAGATCAGGAGGACTTAGTTGTAGAGCCCGAGGAGGTTTAGTTATTTGTGTTGGACTTATATTAGACTTTATTTATGGTGATTCATAGTGTGTATATTATTTCAGATTGTGGATTGTATCATATTCTTTCCTTCGCTATTTTATTCGTGCTTTATCTTCCTTAGTTTATTTTGTGATGGAGATGAGTTCTACTTGTGAGATACCATATTGTTCCTCCGTTTGGAGTTGAGATGATTGACAGGTACCATATTATATTATTGAGATATTAGATAGTTAGAAATAACCCAAACAACGTTCTATCACAGATGCTGCAGCGTAGGCTGGGCGTAACCACGTACTCGTGCCCGAATATCCGGGTGCGGGTTGTGACACCATCAATTGGAAGGGTTCATTGAATTTTGTCCGTGATCGATTGGGTAGTAAGGTTTTTTTGATACTCGATTTTCAACCGAGTCAAAGTCGTAGGCATTACGTTAGTGAACCCCTGTAAGAGGGGTACTACAGTCGCGCCGCCCGTCATTATAATTCTGAGGGCGCTTTCCTCGGTCTTCAAAGCCAAGAATTTGGATCTTAAACAAGAAGAAGTATTTGGCGTTCTTCTCCGCTATGTCTGCACTTGTAATGAATGTCGTCCAAGTCGCGTATTATGCAGTGCCTATGCAAAGTTTCACTATTGGTTGTAGGCTTCGTTAGTAAGTGTCCATAAGGGCATACTTAGGGGGGCCGGATGGCATCTTCAGGGCTGTCTGCCGGAAGCGCTCTATGAAGGCACGTGTCGGTTCTTTCTCTTTTTGGGCCACTTCGATGAGGGATGTCATGGTTATATCCATCATGCCGTCGTAGAATCGGGAGAGGAACAATCATTGAAGGTCGTCAAATGACTAGATGCAGTTGTCTGGAATGCTACAGAACCATTCATAAGCCACCTCGGTTAGATTCCCCATAAAAAGCTTGGTGAGCAAAGCATCGTCTTGGGGTAAGTGTCTTATTATGGTCTCAAAGTAGGTCAAGTACAGATGGGTTAACATCTTCTCGTTGAACTGAATCATGGACTGTGGTCTATATTTTGGGAGAAATACCATATTCTTCCATTCTGGGGGATAAGGTTGCCTTATCTTGAGACTCTGTAACTTGTCTCGGTTGTACATGGAGTCCAAGCGGTCTTGCAATTCCTGGATAACCTTATGAGTATCTTTCGAGGCCATAGGGTAAGAGAAGCATGGTAAGAGAGGGATGCCCATTAGAGGATCCAAAGCAGGTGTGTTAAAATCCCTATTGGTCCCTGGAACCTGGCTTGCCTGTCCCAGAGTTCTTGGTTGGGGTGGGACTAGGTTTGCCCAAATATCTAGGATTGCCTATGTCAGGGTTTGCATTGAGGCACTCATTGTCTGCATCATTACTTCTAGTGCCTCGAGATATTGGCGGTTGTCATGACCCACACCTGGTGTAGGGGTACGAGTAGTAAACAACATCCAGCCTACGTCGCAGCATCGGTGGTAGAATGTTGTTTGAGTAAACTATATATCTAGCAATAATGATCATTAAGATCTATAATGCCACCAATAAAGTATGAATACTCAATCACAGATCTAAAAGATTGAACAATTACACGAATATGATATAAAGAACTAAAAAGTCAAATATAACTCACATGACAAAATAATATCCAATGAGCCATCAAATAATAAGAAATTCTATTATCAAATGCTGGAGACAAATCCAGTACAAAACCTATCTGCTGAGCTACAGGTACTGGGTCGTCTGTCTAAACCGGAATGAGACCCTCCTGAGCCAAAGTCTCTGACTCTAAGCCAACTATGTCCTAAGGCCCGTAGTGAGTGGGATACTACTCCTCAGTGTCATTTGGCAAAAATATATATACAGTCAGGAAAGCAGCAAAGTATACCTCTAACAGAAGTTCCAATAAATGATATAAACTATGTAACAATAAATAGATTGAATATACAAGATGCAAGATACAAGTACAAGGGATATATGAAATAGGAATACAGGAATTAAATATAAGAAATGAGTATCATGGAAATGAGAAAGAATACTACTATTATGTAGGTGAGTACCAGCTTCAACATGTGATCTGCTTGGGAACTAGTACAAGGATTTGGCTCTGGTTAATCATACGTGCGGTGTATGATCAACACTCACAAGGACATGCACAAAAAGGGGTATCATCACATATCTACACTAACAACCCCCCTCCCGCCTTGACTGGTATAGTGGATCCAACCATGGTACGTTATGACGTGGGATTCAGTGGGTAGGTAACTAGTCTCCCCAAGAATCGATGTATGTACATGTACAAAAAGAACGAGGAACAAGGGTTGCACAAGATACACCATAAATACTAAGGAATAACATCTCATGACAAGATCTATATATACCAATCCGTGTAACCATCGTATCAAAAAGTCTAGGATATCTACACTAAATACAAAAAATATAAGGAATATTATAAATGGAAAACTATCAGACAATGTACTTGCCTAGAATCCGGTGAACAATATCAAAGATGTCCGAAACGGTGCCTCGGTGACCTAAATATGAAATATTACATCAATACAAGGTTTTAGAATAAAAATAAGTTAAACTAGTCAAATTCTAGGTCATTAAGTCATTTATAGGTCAAAATAGTCAAACTAGGTCATCTCTGGATCAAACTAGTCATACTTGTCAAACTAGCTATTTTTAGGTTGTATGAGTCCACCTCAAGGATATCAGGCCCATAAACTATGTATATTGGCTATACTAGCTATATTAGGATATTAGGATATCGATACTATACCGTATCGTAAGATATATATATATATATATATATATATATATATATATATATATATATATATATATATATATATATATATATAATATACTAGTATTCCTACCTAACTAGTACTATGGGATACCTTGGCTTTGAACCAACTTGGTATCGCACTAGCTACCCTCATCTTGATACCCATACCCAATACCTCACTCTTAATATCACCTTGGTGTTTCTCAAGGTAATTCAAGAACTAGCATCAACCCATACTAATATGTATTCTATCTAGATTATAACTATATACTAACATATATACTAACTTATTATAACTACTAATCATGATACTCTAACTAAATACTAACATGAGTATCTAACAGCTAACATCTAGAGCTAGCATCATCTAACACAATCTAACACTAACATGTTAATTTAACTGTAACATATATATACATTAACTTATCACCAACTCTAATACATACTAACATTAGACGGATACTACTTAACTAAGATATATACTATTAACATCTTAACTTCACTTATCTATCCATACACAACCACTTATATCACCCCAACAAACCCTAGATACTCCCCATCTGGAATACTGCTTCCCCCTAGTTCCTGATGTTGTTATTGTCTACATACTATGCCTAGTGCCCGACTTCCCCATAACTCTGTGTTGCTGCTCCAATGTCAGTATCAAAGGATACACACCACTCCATAACATATTTCCCCCCTCTTCAAGACTGATCTCCTACTAACTGAACACAGTGTTCAGTTTTACATATTTACCTACACATGTTGTTGTTGCAACAGAACTGAACATTACCTCCATGCAACAGAAAACAACAACAATAGCCATAGTTGCTGATTCTTGTTGGCCTGTGACAACCCAAGTTTCCCTTCCATCACCTATTAGTTAGTGCTGATGCTGCCCTCTAAAATCCCTCTAAACTAACTGATAAACCAACTGATAGCAGCACCCCGTGTTCATCACAGCACACATAAGCATGACAGACCCCCCTCTACAAAATACATTAGGACAGTCACCCTTATCCCCAACTGACTGATGCACATATAGGTACAATAATACATCATGCAAGGAAAAAAATATTCAAGACACTCTAGTATGTAGACAGATAAATATATACATAACACAAACTAAGGATATATATATATATATATATATATATATATAAGAGCAACAACTATAGTTTGGATACTCAAAATACCCATCAAGAAAATATCAAACACATGGAGTGCATCACCCATGTATCATATTAGAATTATGATACGCTTGTGATACGGCTCCAACACACCACCAAATGCATCACAAATAATATAAGAAGGATTAGAATCATAATTAGAAACAACACGAAGTGTTAACAACTCAACTATGTATCCTTGTCAAAATATGGCATGCTCAAACCCCCGTGTCAAAAAAAAAAACCCCAAATCAACCGTATCGCCAAATTGTCGTGATACGGCCTACACGTATCCAATTATGGACCCGACAATAGTCTCATACAATCAAACACATGTCAATTTGGCAATAACCCTTGGGTCTTGTCATGAAGTAATTAATTAAGGAGGGAAGGTTCTAATGCAAATGGTTTAACTAATTAAGTCATCCTCCTAATGAATGGGCTTGTTTGTTGGGCTCAATCTAACTAGAATTAATGTTGGTCCATGAGTTTAGTCTAATCTAGCTAGGTCCGCTAATACAAGTCCAAAATTAAATATAACATCTAACACTAAATAAATAATATAATAAATAAATATTTAATAAGCATATTAGTTAATTAATTATGAAATGACCAATGTACCATTTCCTAGAAAATATGGTAGTAAAAAGTCTACCCCACTTAAAATAATTTTGTCCCGAAATTCAAAGATGAAACTATCCCCAGAAACAAAACAGAATCAGGAAAGAACATACTTCAAGGCACAAACAAATATGGGTAACGTTCTTGCATTTCATCATCCCTCCCCAAGGTAGACTCACCCGGAGAGTGATGCCTCCATGCGACGCGTACCAAAGAAATGGTCTGGTTCCTCAGCACCTTCTCTCTGATCCAGAATCTCAACTGGCTGCTCTAGATAGCTAAGAGTAGGACCCACCTCTATCTCTGAGTGATCCAATATGTGACTAAGATCCACTATGTACCATCTCAGTTGTGACATGTAAAACAAGTTATGCACTCCCTCCAATGCAGGTGGTAAGTCTACTTTGTAAGAAACTGCACCGACCCTCTCGAGAATACTGAAGGGTCCGATGAATCGCGGACTAAGCTTCCCGCCTCCATCGAAATGAATCGTGTCTCGTGTCGGAGACATCCTCAAAAGTACCAGACCTCCAACCTAGAACAAAATACAACCATAAGAACTTAATCTATAACAAATAACCAATATCAAGCATAAAACAAAAATCTAAACTATAACTTAAACTCCAAATATCTCCGGTGGCTATCGGCCCAATGTCGTTGTCTGTCCTGTGCCACTCGAAGTCTGTCTCTGATCAACTTAACCTTCTTCGATGTATCCACAATCATCTCTGGCCCTAGCAAAGCTCTCTCTCCAACGTCGTCCTATGACAATGGAGTACGACATCTCCGACCATACTGAGCCTCAAATGGTGACATCTCTATACTAGCCTGGTAGTTGTTGTTGTAAGCAAACTCTACCAAATAGAGATGGTCCTAACAAGATCCCCCGAAATCTATTACAAAGGTGCACAACATATCCTTGAGAGTTTGAATGGTCATCTCTGACTGCCTATCTGTCTGGGGGTTATATGCAGTACTCAACTTGAGCTGGGTGCCCAAACTCACCTGCAAACTCTTCCAGAAATGAGAAGTAAAAAGACTATCCCGATCCGAGACTATGCTGACGGGAACCCCATGTATCCTGATAATTTGTCTCACATACATCTCTGCCAGCTTCTCCGTAGATAAATCCACCTTAAAAGGTAAAAAGTGGGCCGACTTGGTCAACCTGTCAACGATGACCCAAATTGTGTCTTTTTCTCCTGGAGATCGTGGAAGTCCAGACACAAATCCATAGTAATGTGCTCCCACTTCCACTCTAGAATGGGTAATGGCTGAAGTAAACCACCTGGTCTCTGTCTCTTGGCTTTTACCTGCTGGTACACTAAGCATCTGGATACAAACTGTGCCACCTCCCTCTTTATGCCATACCACTACACACTCTCTCGCATATCCCGATACATCTTGTTGGCACCTTGATGCATGGAATACTGAGAGCGATACGCTTCCTGTAATACCTCCTTATACAGCTCTCCACTAGGCACACATAATCTAGCACCATGCCACAAAGAATCATCCTTATCAATGGTGAAATCATCCTCCAATCCTGCTCTTACCTGAGTTCAGATGCTCCTCAGAGATACATCCTCATACTGGGCTATTTTGATCCTGTCCATCAACTCTGAGTGTACCTACAACCCCCATATATGTATGACAAAACCGGGGACTATCACCTCAATGCCCAAGCTTTCTAGATCCTCCAACAAATATCGTTCCTACGTCAAAAACATAGCTACCAGATACCTGCTCAAGGCATCGACAACTATATTGGCTTTCCCCGAATGATACTGTAAGGATATGTCAAAATCCTTTATCAGTTCCAACCACTGTTGTTGTCTCATGTTCAACTCCTTTTGAGTGAAAACGTACTTCAAGCTCTTATGGTCTGTGAAGATCTTCACACGCTCTCCGTACAAATAGTATTTCCACAACTTTATGGCAAAAACGACTGCTGCCAACTCCAAATCATGGATAGGATAGTTCTTTTCATGAGGACTTAATTGCCTAGATGCATAGGCAATCACTTTCTTATTCTGATGAAGAACACACCCTAGCCAATTCTCCGATGCATCACTATAGATAGTGAAACCTCCATACCCTTATGGCAACGTCATAATAGGAGCAGATGTCAACCTTGTCTTCAATTCCTTAAAAGTATCCTGGCACTCCTCTTTCCAAACAAACTCTGTATCCTTCCTGGTGAGTATGGTCATCGGCTAGGCAATCCTCAAAAAATCTTGCACAAACTTGCTGTAGTAGCCTGCCAGACCCAAGAAACTCCTGATCTCTGCCACTAAAGTCGGGGTCTTCGAAGATTCCACTATTACGATCTTCTTCGGATCCACTAAAATTTCATCACCAGTAACAACATGTCCTAAGAACTCCACCTTGTCCAGGAAGAACACATACTTGGAAAGCTTTCCATACAACTTCTCTTTCCTCAGTATATCCAATACAATCTGCAGATGCTCCCCGTGCTTCCCTGGTGTTTTTAAGTATATGAGTTTGTCAATGATGAACACCACCATAAACTTGTCAAGGTACTGGGGGAACACCTTGTACATAAAATTCATAAATATCGTCGGGAGATGAGTTAACCCAAACGACATCACCATAAACTCGTACTGTCATACCGAGTCCTAAAAGCAGTCTTCGGAATCTCCTCCGGCTTTACTTTCACCTGGTGGTAGCCTGATCTCAAGTCTATCTTGGAAAATACCTTGGCGCCACTCAACTGATTGAACATATCATCAATCTGTGGCAATGGGTATTTATTCTTGATAGTGAGATTATTCAATATCCTGTAATCGATGCACATATGCACCGATCCATGCTTCTTCGGTACAAATAATATCGGGGCACCCCATGGTAAAGAATTGGATCTGATAAATCCCTTATCCTGCAATTCATCCACTTGCTTCTTCAGCTCGACTAGCTCATAATTGTTCACTCTATAGATATGCAGAAAAATTGATTCTGCACCTGGCACCAATTCTATAGAGAACTCAATATCTTGATCTAGCGGCAATCCTAACAATTCCTCAGGAAACACATCCAAGAACTCTGCTATCAAAGGATGCGATAACTCCTTGTCTTCCACCATAGCCCCATAGATAATGCCTTCTCTCTGCTCTGCAGCTTCTCTAGCAAACTAAACTCTAGCTCTCCTGGCGGGCTAAACAAAACTCTACCTTCTCTACAATCTATACTAGCATGGTGTCTACTCAACTAATCCATCCCGAATATAATATTGTAGCTCAAAAGTGGCATTACAAGTAGACACGCACTCAGCTTTCGGCCTCCCAGAGTAATATTTCGATCCTTGCAAATATCACTAACCAGGATAATGCCTCCCCCGGTCATGATCTTGCAAGTCCTAAGCAAAGACTCAGCTACCAAATGATGCTTCAAAGCAAAAGAAACAAATACAAAACTATGGGAAGCACCACTATCAAACAATGCTAAAGCTATAATAGAATCAAGAAGAACATAACTTGCGATAAAATCTCCAGTGGGCTTGGTCTACTCGACCATCATAGCAAACGCTTTTCCTGAGGTGCACCCCCCTGATGTTGGTGCTGGGCATAACGCTGCTACTGGGTCAGAAGCGGCAGTTCCCTCAGTTGTACTACAAGTGGCCTCGCTTGTGTTCTCGGAGCTGGAGCTACTTCCTGAACTACACGATGAGGATTGGAAGGACAATCCCTCAGCTGACGTCCCTCAGCACCATTATAGACAAACTTCCAACCTCTTTTTGTAAACTTCCCAGATATGGCAAGACTTCTTGTAGAAGTGGCAGAAAGCTTGTTTTGACTATCTCTGCTGCTGCTGTGGTGCCTGGTGAACTGGCGCCCTAGCTGGATTCTGGTGCTAGCCGGCACTATGCTTCTACTAGCCCCCTGAAAAGAATTACGGTCTCTTTTGGGTTTTAAGCTCTACTCTTGCTCAACCTTGCGTGCCTCCACAAGTATCTCTAAATACGTCCATAGAAAGACAGAATAAGGATCTTTATTCCTATTTTAGACCCTCGCGAAAGCGGATAACCCAAACCTTTGGCTCCCTCACCAAATACTCTGTAAATTAGCTCAGTCTACCGAACTCTGTGGCGTACTACTCCACGGACATGCTCCCCTGAGTAAGGCCCTCAAACTGCCTTCCCAAGTCTAATATGTCCGTTCGAGCAAAAAACTTTTTCTTGAAAAGGTCCTTAAATACCTCCCAAGATTACCCTACATCAGCAAGAAGTGGCTCATTCCTGAACCAAGTATAGGCGATATCAAAAAGCTGAAGTCCTACTGCCTCAACCTTCAGATCCTCAGCAAGACGGGATACCTTTATGAGATGCTTGATGTCCTCAAGCCAATCATCAACGAAAATGATGCCCTTGATTACATTAAAGACCCGAGGTTCCATCTTCTTGAAGTCCTGGATATTACCCGGCCAAAGCTGGGCAACCTGCGGAGCAACCTGCTACTGGACCGGAGCTCCCCTCTCTACTACAACAAGGGCAAGTTGACGAGCACTCTCAAAACCCTGCAACAACACGTCGGTCTACCTCTGGTGAGCCCTAACTGGGCCCTCTGAGCCTCCATCATCTCGCGAAACAATGCCAACACCTGAGTCGCATCTGTCGGCACAGAAGGTGGAGGTGGAAGCCCCTCAGACACAGCTGGAACATTCCTCTGAGCTGGAGGTGGACCCCCGAACGCAGCTGATATGCCAACCACCAAAGAAGTGATTAGTGCAGGCCCTCGGGAAGTCATAGATCTCTCAGAAACTTCTCCTCTCTGCTGTGATCGAGTCTTAGGCGGCATCCTGAGGCAACGCGAAAGAAAAGAATCAATATGGCACATTATATAATATATTCAAAGAAGGATAGTTAAAGATCAAATATCAATATCAAGGAAGAATATTTGAAATAAATCAATAAAGTTTTTCCTAGATGTGATTGAGTATTCTTAGCCTATAGACTATATCCTATATCCTGAAACAGGCTCATACTAGTAATCAAATAAGAGCACCACTACGAATCGCACTACTTGTGACCTCAAAGACCTACATGGGCCACCACTACAAATATGTCATGACCCGCACCCGGTGTAGGTGTGCGAGTAGTGGACAACGTCCAGCCTACGTCGCAACATCGGCGGTAGAACGTTGTTTGGGTAAACTGTCTTTCTAGCAATAATGATCATCAAGATATATAATGCCACGAATGAAGTATGAATACTCAATCACAGATCTATAAGATGGAATAATTACACGAATATGATATAAAGAATTGAAGAGTCAAATATAACTCAAGACAAAATAATATCCAATGAGCCATCAAATAATAAGAAATGCTAACATCAAATTCTGGAGACAAATCCAGAACAAAAATTATCTACTGAGCTACAGGTACTGGGTCATCTGTCTCAACTGGGATGAGACCCTCTTGAGACAAAGTCTTTGACTCTAATCCAACTATGTTCTGAGGCCCATAGTGAGTGGGATACCACTACTCAGTGTCATCTGGAAAAAATATATATCCAGTCAGGAAAGGAGCAAAGTACACCTCTAACAATAGTTCTAATGAATGACATAAACTATGTAACAATATATAGAGTGAATATATAAGATATAAGATACAAGTACAAGGGATATACGAAATAGGAATACTGGAATTAAGTACAAGAAATAAGTATCATGGAAATAAGCAAGAATACTACTACTATGTGAGTGAGTACCAGCATCAATATGTGATCGGCTTGGAAACTTGCACAAGAATTTGGGTCTCGTTAATCATACGTGCGGTGTATGATCAACATTCACAAGGACATGCATAAGGAGGGGTATGATCAGATATCTACACTAACACCCTACGTCCAGGATGGTATAGTGGATCTAACCATTTTACGTTATGACACGGGATTCATTGGGTAGGTAGCTATTCTCCTCAAGAATTGATGTATGTACATGTACAAGAAGAACGAGGAACAAGGCTTCACAAGATACACCATAAATACCGAGGAATAACATCTTATGACGAGATCCGGATATACCAATTTGTGTAACCATCGTGTCAAGAAATTAAGAATATTTACACTAAATACAAGAAACATAAGGGATATCATAAATAAAAAAACTATCAGAGAATGTACTTACCTGAAATCCGGTAAACAGTATCAAAGATGTCCGAGACGATGCCTCAGTGACCTAAATATAGAATATTACATTAATACAAGATTTTGGAATAAAAATAAGTTTAAATAGTCAAATTCTAGGTCATTAAGTCATTTTTAGGTCAAAATAGTCAAACTAGGTCATATCTGGGTCAAACTAGTCAAACTTGGTCAAACTAGATATTTTTAGGTTGTATGAGTCCACCTCTAGGATATAGGGTCCATACACTATGTATATAGGCTATACTAGCTATATTAGGATACTAGGATATCGATACTATACTGTATTATAAGATACGTAATATATATATATATATATATATATATATATATATATATGTGTGTGTGTGTGTGTGTGTGTGTGTGTGTGTGTGTGTGTGTACTATAACAATATAAAATATACTAGTATTCTGAGCTAACTTGTACTATGGGATACCTTGGCTTTGAACCAACTTGGTATCGTACTAGTTACCCTCATCTTGATATCCATACCCAATACCTCACTCTCAATATCACCTTGGTGTATCTCAAAGTAATTCAAGAACTAGCATCAACCTATACTAATATATATTCTATCTAGAATTATGATACGCTTGTGATACGGCTCTAATATACCACCAAATGTATCACAAATAATATGAGCAAGATTAGAATCATAATTAGAAATAACATGAAGTGCTAGCTACTCAACTACGTGTCCGTGTCAAAATATGGCATGCACAACCCCCCGTGTCGGTAGAAAATCCGTAAATTAACCCGTATCGTCAAATTATCATGATACGGCCTACACGTATCCAATTTTGGACAAGTAACTAGTCCCATACAATCAAACACTTGTCAATTTAGTCTAATTGACCTTTTGACAAATACTGGAAGTACAAATCTTGGAATTCCCCCAAAATTGGCACAAAATACACCATAACTATCTCCATAGGCCTCCTATGAACCTAATTTCACTTCATATGGGTAGCCTTAGTACATGGAAGGGTTTATAATGATTAAATTATATATTTATAATCTAATTAGAGAGGGAAAAAATGAATAGTACCTATTGGGAGATGAATTCCCAATACAAGTCTCCAAATGAGTGTCAAGAGCCTTCAACTTGTGCTCATTCCTCATCCTTGTAGATCATTGCCTCTTTTTTGTTCCAATAGCCTCCAATAGAGAGTAGATAAGGAATTGGAATATAATTTGGGTAGGGATTGATGTAGGGATAAAGGAATTTGGAAGAGAAAAATTCTAGATCTAGAAATAAGATAAATGAATGAAGAGAGAGAGAGAGTCTCTCTCCTCCCCCTCTATGGTCGGCCTTGTCCTATTTTTCAAGTCACTATAAAAAGTCTACAATGCCCCTTGGGGCTTGTCATGAAGGAATTAATTAAGGAGGGAAGGTTCTAATCCAAATGGTTCAACTAATTAAGTCATCATCCTAATGAATGGGCTTGTTTGTTGGCTCAATCTAACTAGAATTAATGTTGGTCCATGAGTTTAGTCTAATCTAGCTAGGTCCACTAACATAAGTTCAAAATCAAATATAACATCTAACGCTAATTAAATATACAATAAATAAATAAATATTCAACAAGCACATTAATTAATTAATTATGAAATGACCAAAATATCATTTCCTAAAAAATGTGGTAGTGACAGCGGTCACTGGACCCCTCCCCATTATCACCTCCCACCATGTATGCTGGCATTACATAGGGAGAGGTAGAAGGGGAGGTAGACCCTTTGCTTTCTGCCTCAGATCCCTGAGTTACACTGTCTTCAGGAAAGGCGGGCATCATTGCATCATCTTTAGAATCCAAGAAATTTCAAGCCCCGGTCCTAGATGTGGCATTGACTTATTAAAGGTGAGTCCCCCTAAGCATGTTATTGTCGGTTCCCTAAGAATCACAGTCTTCACAAAACGATGGGTTATTGTGGAGCACTAGGAGGTTGCTATCCCCGGCTTGTACTGCTGGTTGGATGTCGATCTCTCTAGAGGAAGACCTTACTCTTGAACGGGCGCCTTGAAATATCCCCTCGGTAGGTACTACTTGCTTGCCTCCTTGAGGTCGGTTCCTTGACACACTAGTCGAGGACAGATGATTGGACGCAGTTGATTTGGAGTTCCTCCTTACAGAGAGAGACCTCCAATTGGAGCAGCATGAGGCAAAGGGCAGCTCTTCTTCGTCCTCTTGTTCTTTAGTTTGCACCCATTTTTTGTGACATTGTCGGATCGGTACAAGTGTTTGCATTCGCTGGAATACAGACTACCTGGTTGGAGGGGTGGCTATTTTGGCACAACATCAACTGATGATGATACTAGCACAAGTGTGTCTTAGGGAATACATTTCATGTATAGTAGTTATTTCTCTCATCTTGCGCTTGTGACTTATCACATCACAAAAGTCTGTCGAGAGAAGTTTTACCTTTACACCTACTTCATTCGCACGCTTGAACCGTGCATATGGGTGTGTTGGCAAGATTTTTTCTCTCTGACCTGGTTCTTGTATAGAGACTGCACCCAGATCATTTTCGAAAGACATCTTAAAACTAACCCACTTTATGCACACAACCACACTAGGCGTATGGGTTTTTTGTCAAATTATTCACTCCCTGACTTGGTTCCAGTGCATATTATGTGCCCAAGTTATCCCATGAAGACTTTTGGTACTGACCCTCATCATGTATGCAGACATCCTGAGCGCATAGGTCAGTCTTGTACAAATTTCCATAAGCAGTGCACATAAAAGTTAATGAAGCATGATTTTGGTCAGATATTTGAGCAGTCACTTGAGAATGCATGGCTCGCACTGCCATAGACTTATGTGAACTAGTACATACTGGCACATAGTATACAGAGTCCAAGTTATCCCTATCTCTAGAAAGGTGGCGCATGGAGTTTATGCCACAGGAAATCCTGTCAAAGACAGATTCCTACTTTCCATCTATGGTGCATGTAGCTCACATGCACTTGACATTGTGTGCAATATACCCCTTCTTCTGTGCTCCTTGCTATGAGGTCATGGTCTGAGAGTCAGTATTGTTCTTCTCAAAAGTGTGCACAGATCGATGGGAGGATTTGGCCCCTAGGTTCTTCGCATCGTGGTATTTTTCTCTGCCATAACCTAAGTGACGAGCACTCCAAAATGGACGCCGCATTAGTAGGGACAACCTACGCAGACGCATGACAAACGTCTTCAGCAATGGGCACATAGAGCGTATCCTCCGTGGTCTTTGGGTGAGGCGCACCGACCTTTAAAACCCAAGTCCTACGGGTCTTCTTAGGCTTTTCTAGCATAGGTGAGGGACTTGAGCTGTCCCAGAGAGCATTTCCTTGAAAGCCAGTTGGTCGAAGCGCACGACCAACATCTTCTTGGTTGAACCCAGCTTTGTTGTTTCCGTTTACGTCACTAGCTTCTCATCAGAGGAGAAGGATGTCCAGCAGAGTCACCAGATTTGTTTCCATTATAAAGTATGGAGTTTTACTAACTTTTAACATTTTTAAATTACAACAAAAAAGAGTACAAAGAACCCTAACACTGAGAATTCTAAGTACAAATTTGGAGATATGGAAAAGTATGACGATGGAGATCGAGTACTGTAGCTGACTCCTTAACTCCATTAACGATTAAACGACGAAAGAGAATTATAAGGTCTTTGGCTTACTGGCAAGAAGGACAGTAATTGGGCTCTTTTTGCCCTCTGTGTCTATGTAGGGAAGCACATGTCCCTGTTATTAATAGTTATTAGCACTGGAATAGCCAGCATTGTATTTCCTTAAAAAATATTGTTTTTAGTTCATGCACCTGGGTTTTAGGCTACCGTATGACATTCTCAACAAAATACAGTTGTGTGCATGTCGTGGTTCCACTGCCATATAAACTTTATTAGGATTGGATGTTACTAAGATCTTAGAATATGCCAATGTAATCTGGGCCATTTACACTTATTGCGCGCATGGCTTGGTTAATTAAATACATGGCATATGTCGGTTGTTAAGAATCTCTTATTGGTTACAACATAAAGATTTTGTCGCATGGAGGCTTATGGGATCACTGTCGCATGAAGGATAAGTCGTTGAAGGCTCTACCGCATGAAGGATATGCCGCGTATTGGCTACGTCTCATGAAGGCTTTGCCGCATGCAGGCTCTTTCTGTCATAAAACATGTAGCACTGCTGGATATGACAGACAAAGTGATTATTATGTTGACTTCGACGTTGGCGTCTGTTGTCTGCACCGAATATGAAGTACTCAGAGGAATAAATGCATGTAGTGTAATTAATGCAGTAACTGACAAAAGTGATCCTATGCGACATGCCTATATGTGCTTATGTTCTCTGACGCATGCTTTTAGGTTTGCTACCCTTGTCACGTAGATAAAGAATTGGTTTGATGCCGCATGATATTCCTGCCTCATCGATGCCTTTAAACTTGTTTTGTGTGTATGCGGCCTGTAGTACGGGTACATGGATCTGAGTTTTTCTATGCTTCTACATTCGTGATTGAAAGTCTTTAACTCTCTCTAACACTCTATTAGATATTCCATACAATAAGTATCGATAAGCTATGAATCTCATGTGAGTATTTCGTTAACCAGGTATAGCTTCGAAGAGCACAGTATTTGGTTTGAGCAATTTATGAGGAAGGGTATTTGGTTTTAGAGGATTCATATGATCAGGCAATGAGTCAGATATTTGGAATAAGGATAAGTTAGATTTTATGGTTATCAGTAAATGTGATGTAATAAGATTTGAGTAATGTTGATATAAGTGTTGAGGGAAATGTTCTTGGATTTGGAGGGATGGATTGATTTAGATATTCAACTTGATGGTTTCAGTTTAATTTTGAGGATTTGTCGAGTCGCGTGGATTAGATGATATGTTGTGATTATTGAGATCATCGTGGTAAAGATTGTTCAAAGGAAAGTTGGCTCAAAGAATATATATGTAATATGAGTTTTCTGAGTGGCTTGATCCTTGAGTTATATATGGGTAGTCAGGTTATATTTGCTTAATCGAGAAATTGGGTATCGATAAGTCTATCAACAATGGATAAAATAGTACAAAGCCTTAGTTTAGAGTTGTGTCTATGATGCGACCTTGAATGTCTCTTGTTGGTTTTGGTTCGGATGATTGAAAATAACTTTTCGAAGACTGAGATAGCATTGAATAAAGATTTAGGATGGTGAAATGAATGACTTGGTCAAAGAAAATTAATATGGATATGTATGGAATTATGGCTTGAATTGAATCTAATTAAGTTTTGAATTGAGTAGGAATACTCGATGGTGCGACTGGAAGAAAGTACGATTAAAAGTTTGGTTTGCAAGATATAAGAATGACTCTAAGGATTTAAGAATTTTATTGCTTGATGACTTAAGATAGACGATAGAAATTTTGATCTTGCATATGGATGAGTTGATCTTGTATCCAGTTCATAAGATAATATTGGTTGAAATGAATTTGACGTTTCATAAATGGATGGTTTCTGGTGATGCGTATATGTTGGATGATATTAAAACGTATCGGAGATAGATAGATGTTGACCAAGGATATCCTAGTTGGATGAATGGTGATTATGTGCAGATTGAATCTTTGAATTTTGTTATCTTTATGAATGCTGACTAATGGACTATTTATAGATGGAATGATGGTATGGACGTTTCGTATGTCATGATTTGATGAACCTTAAGCATGGAATAAAAGGATATTAGTTAAATTCAGCTTGGTGAATGTTGAATTATCGATAAATGATCATTGGTTCGGTGTAACAAGATTGATGACTTAGGAGAAATTTTGAGTTGATCTATAACTTGGCTGAAATGAATACGCAAGATTAAAGTGAGTGGTGACTATGAGATTGCCTTAATGGGTGAATTGATATTAAGTTTATTTGATGATATAAGTGAATCGAATAAATATATCAAGGACGAGCAGGATTAGAATTAAAAATAATTTATGATTGGTGGATTCGTTAATCAAACGTATAACTTGTGATTTGTGGCTTAGAATTTATGACTTGATATTGGTGATCTAGATATACAAAAATTGGAATGGTGGATTTTATTGTACAAACTTGAGAATTTGGACAATGTGAGTTACTTGGATTGTTATTGTTGATCATGATATAATCGAAGATGATTGATGGAATGGATTTACCTAGGAATAACTATGCTGGATAGACTTTGACCCTTTAATTTTTGGGGTTGTAGATATTGATAGGATAATATTTGTTGGATGTTTAGATGTTTGAGTGAGAATAGTTTGGATTAAACGTCATAGATTGTTGGATAATGTTTGACCCTAGGATGGGTGGTGAGTACAGTGATCTGTTTATTTGTTGGATATGAGTTGCTTGATACTTAAGCATGGTCTGGTGAGCTGGCCTACTGGTTAGGCAGATGTCCCAATATTGAGCGATATTATCGGTTTGATTGACCTTAGAAGAGTTGTCTGGGCAGACTATAGAGCTGGGGTAAAGAGATTAAGAAATAGACTTGGATTTGAATTTTGGTTCCTGTGGACTTTGATTGTTTCCTTGCGGTCAGAGAAATGAGATGGTGTCTAGAAATAGTTGGATTGATGGCTTATTATCAGATTGATGATACTCAAGTGGAGATGATGGATAAAATTTTATTGGCAAATTTGGATTGTTATTCAAAATCACGCACTTGGAAAAATTGATTGATGGTAGTACGATCTTTGGATATGAATTAATTTGTATTGAATTGATATACTCGAGGTAGCATTGTAAATTTACATAAGCTAGAATACTTGGAATATCAATCATGTCATGGTAGACTTGATTGTTAGCTGGCATAATTGATTGGATTTTGATGGTTCCTAATTTCATGTTATTGGAAAAAAGTTGATGTAAACCCTGGTTTCCAAAATTTTCAAAAAAAAAAAGTTTTAATTTTAATTAACTTTCCAATAATCATTTGTAGACAATGATTCATCTCAAAATTTTAATTTATGAAATTATATTTTCTTAGTTGATAATTCATTAGAAAGAATTCAAAATTTCCAAGAAAGAATTTTATTATAAAATATTTGAATAAAAGATTAATTGGGCTACAAGCTAGTTTTGATAATTCATATTCGACCTCAATAATAAATTTAGATTAGATATTACATTAATTAGTTATTGGTTTTGACTGATATAAGATTTAACCATGCAAGTTTTAAGAAATTCATAAATTGGTTTTTGAATTTTTTTGAGAATTTTATTAAATGGTTTTAGCTAAAAAATTTAATGATTTGATGAATACTTTTAATTTAGAATTTTTTTTAATTAACTAACTATTTAATTAGTTATCGATAGGAAGTTATAATGGAATATTCTCTTATCTTAATCCAATTCATTTTGGGCCATATTTACAATATTGCTATTTCTTGGAGAGTAAGATCAACCCACTTTATATAACTTTCCTTTTTGGCTTTCCTTTCCAAAACAATTCACATTCCCAAAGCAAACCAACAATTTATATTCCCACAAATTTCCAAATTAAACCAAACACTGTAACCATAGCTGCCACCACCACCTCTCGATATTTGTTCGTGCATCCATGTACGTGTGTCCATGTCACGACCCACACCCAGATGATCGGGAACGAGTACGTGGTTACGTCCAGCCTATGTCACAGCACCGACGGTAGAACGTTGTCTAGATCAACAATACTATCTATCAACATCTTACAACAATATATATCCTATCAATGATAATCTCAGCTCCAAAGGTGTAAGCCCCCTCATTTTAAAATAGAGATACTTTGGTAATTTATAATTATTTTTATTATTTTATTTAATTAGATAGATTTAAAGAATTAATTTCAAAAATTCTTTTTAATATATATGACACTTTGCCATGGTTTCGATATTTTAATCAATGCACGACCTTTTTTCTTCCAACAAAATTTATAATAATAATTTTAATTGAGTCTAATATAGTTGGAACATGGATTTTGCATTCATATGATCTCCTCCATGCTCCAAAAATATTAAAGAACGTCAAGAATTACGGTTACCGTAAAATTGCCTCATTTTGACTAGAACTTGACCCAAACCCAACCCAAACACATGTAGGCATATAGTGCATGTAACACCCCGTTCCGTTCTAGCGGACTGCCATCTTAAACGACAAAAGTGCAATTGTCCCGACCCGCTTTGCCTCAAACAAGAAGCAAGGATATTCAGACTTGCCCCTACAGGAATCCTGCTTGGGCTTTCAGAGGCTCGCTTGACGTATCGCTCTACCGAGGCGAATCATCGCTAAGGTGGGTGGCTACGGTGAACTTGTCTTTGCTTAGCCAGCACACATAAAATCTGGAATATTCATGCTAGTCGCTAGGTAATTCACCCCCTGTATGCTAATAAATCCAACGCACCTAGCTAAGGGAATAATCCCAACTCATATTGCTTATGCTAGAACATGGAAAACGAAATACTGCTTATATATGTTCAGACCCTCGCATACTAAGTCCCCTAACGGTTTTCTCTCTCGGCTTACCTTTGGGTCCGAGCAACGTGCCTGCTTATGTTCCTTAGAAAATGCATGCTTGTCTGTTTTAAAGTTGCCTTGTTTTCATTCAAACCTCGGAAGACCACCAAGCAGTCGTTCCGTGCATGATTTTACCTGCAAGTATCTAAGACCGTTGGGTCATAAGGCAGCCCCGAACCAGGGGAATGCATCAAGACAAGTCAATCACTGTAAAGAAACAAGATTCAAGTATCTCGTGTTCCCGTGTTCAAAGTGCACTTGCGTCTCAAGTTCCAGTGCACTCCTGTTCCCGTGTATCTCATGATAATTGACTGACCCAACAACTGCATGTCGTGGACAACCTGTGCACAAGGTATTGATTGTTCAAGTTCCTACGGACGGCTACACCGGGGCACCGGAGCCGATCCGATCCGGACGGAACTTTCTGATAGTCGAACGTGAGTGGGCGGCATGGAGTGAACGCCCCAATGGCCTAGCATCTCGCTCCATACCGTCCCGGGCGAGGTGACGTGTAGCGACACTAGACCTCTCGCACCCAACCGCCCAGAGACTATAAACGGTCCTTTATGGCTTTGCCAGCGACAACTGTTCATACAGATAAGTCATCCTCGCTTAGCGGCTATCCGCATGCGAGTCACTGCATCGCATCAATGAACAACTAAACACCTGAACGATCATGATAAAATGACTCTCATGTTGCATATGCTATTGGTTTGGTTTTCATCAAGTATGCCTCCTGAATGCTTTATACTTGCCCGTGCTTGAATTAACAATGTTTGCCTTGGACAGGGAAGGCCAAATGGTAAGTCTCGCCGTGTTCCTCTCAATATCGCACGGCGCACTGCCCGACACGTTAGGCTATTCAATGTTTGCATGAAACTGATCCTAAGGCAACTAGAAAGACAACTTAATAGTTGTGCACGGAACCTGTATTACGTGTTTGGATTAGTCGAGCGGGCGAGTAGCTTCCCCACCAGTGCATTCAATGTACTGATAATCCACCAGTTTGTATGCAGGGTGCGAGGGAACCTCGTTCGGTGCGGACGCCTCCAACATGCGTGCTAAGGCGTGGACATCACTCCGAAGCAACGGTGCATTCGGGACTGAAGTACATATACAAGACATAAGTTGTGAACATCGCCTCTACAATCATTCCACAATTGTAGCCACTTGGCACGCTTTTACTGTTTCAGAGAGAGACTTGAGCAACTTGTAATCTCGGCTATACGCTGCCTGTAATACATGTTTATATCAATAAAAAGAGCTTGCTTTACTTCAACTTGTGTTTCAATGCTTCCGCTATATTTGTCAACTCAGAGAACTTGTTACCGAATCGCTATGCGTTCATGACTCCGCTGCACTCGGACAATCTGTGCGACTCTGTGGCTTAGAACTCTTACCGCCAGCCAATGAATCATGGCCTTGCACGGGCACGGTTCACGCTCGTACGGCATCACGCCCGGATGGGTCAAGCGATCGTTCCGCGGGAGCGCTGGCGAGGGTGATTCTCGCCTAGCGGGAACGGCCGATTTGCCTGCGGGAGATCGGGGCATGACATGTTGGTATCAGAGCCTGGCTTCTACGCCTTTGGACTTCGATTCGATATCTCTGTTTCGAAAGCTCGTTCGTGGGTTATGTGCACGCTCTCTCTCAATGCCTCGATGGGATGTTCCAATAATAAGTCTAAATACTTTCAAAATATGTTTTGAATGATATGCTTGCTTGTCTGGTTGTATGCTGCGAGTGGCCTTTGAGCCAACCTGTGCGAACCCTTGAGAGTATCGCTAGTAGCTTGTCCGAGATTTTTACTAACCCTAAGTTTGGTTGAATGCATCTATTCGAGGGACGCCTTGAACTAGTGCACCATCCAAGACTTAGAAAAAGGTGAAACTCGAGTGCTGAGACTTCGCTATCACTAAGCTGGTTGACGTGTTCACATAAGAAATGCATGTCGAAGGTGCGCACGATCCAATCTAAGTGATATGCTGATTTCGACGCTTGTGCAAGTGAATATCCAAATGAACAAGTACAATGACTTGTCTAGGATTGCCTCAACCCTAGATTACTGCTTGTCCTCAGTAAGTCTCGAGGACGAGACTTTTTCTGAGTTGGGTAGGATGTAACACCCCGTTCCGTTCTAGCGGACTGCCGTCTCAAACGACAAAAGTGCAACTGTCCTGACCCGCTTTGCCTCAAACAAGAAGCAAGGATATTCAGACTTGCCCCTACAGGAATCCTGCTTGGGCTTTCAGAGGCTCGCTTGACGTATCGCTCTACCGAGGCGAATCATCGCTAAGGTGGGTGGCTACGGTGAACTTGTCTTTGCTTAGCCAGCACACATAAAATCTGGAATATTCATGCTAGTCGCTAGGTGATTCACCCCCTGCATGCTAATAAATCCAACGCACCTAGCTAAGGGAATAATCCCAACTCATATTGCTTATGCTAGAACATGGAAAACGAAATACTGCTTATATATGTTCAGACCCTCGCATGCTAAGTCCCCTAACGGTTTTATCTCTCGGCTTACCTCCGGGTCCGAGCAACGTGCCTGCTTATGTTCCTTAGAAAACGCATGCTTGTCTGTTTTAAAGTTGCCTTGTTTTCATTCAAACCTCGAAAGACCACCAAGCAGTCGTTCCGTGCATGATTTTACCTGCAAGTATCTAAGACCGTTGGGTCATAAGGCAGCCCCGAACCAGGGGAATGCATCAAGATAAGTCAATCACTGTACAAAAACAAGATTCAAGTATCTCGTGTTCCCGTGTTCAAAGTGCACTTGCGTCTCAAGTTCCAGTGCACTCCTATTCTCGTGTATCTCGTGATAATTGACTGACCCAATAACTGCATGTCGCGGACAACCTGTGCACAAGGTATTGATTGTTCAAGTTCCTGCGGACGGCTACACCGGGGCACCGGAGCCGATCCGATCCGGACGAAACTTTCTGATAGTCGAACGTGAGTGGGCAGCATGGAGTGAACGCCCCAATGGCCTAGCGTCTCGCTCCATACCGTCCCGGGCGAGGTGACGTGTAGCGACACTAGACCTCTCGCACCCAACCGCCCAGAGACTATAAACGGTCCTTTATGGCTTTGCCAGCGACAACTGTTCATATAGATAAGTCATCCTCGCTTAGCGGCTATGCGCATGCGAGTCACTGCATCGCATCAATAAACAATTAAACACCTGAACGATCATGATAAAATGACTCTCATGTTGCATATGCTATTGGTTTGGTTTTCATCAAGTATGCCTCCTGAATGCTTTATACTTGCCCGTGCTTGAATTAACAATGTTTACCTTGGACAGGGAAGGCCAAATGGTAAGTCTCGCCGTGTTCCTCTCAATATCGTATGGCGTACTGCCCGACACGTTAGGCTATTCAATGTTTGCATGAAACTAATCCTAAGGCAACTAGAAAGACAACTTAATAGTTGTGCACGGAACCTGTATTACGTGTTTGGATTAGTCGAGCGGGCGAGTAGCTTCCCCACCAGTGCATTCAATGTACTGATAATCCACCAGTTTGTATACAGGGTGCGAGGGAACCTCGTTCGGTGCGGATGCCTCCAACGTGCGTGCTAAGGCGTGGACATCACTCCGAAGCAACGGTGCGTCCGGGACTGAAGTACATATACAAGACATAAGTTGTGAACATCGCCTGAATATCGCCTCTACAATCATTCCACAATTGTAGCCACTTGGCACGCTTTTACTGTTTCAGAGAGAGACTTGAGCGACTTGTAATCTCGGCTATACGCCGCCTGTAACACATGTTTATATCAATAAAAAGAGCTTGCTTTACTTCAACTTGTGTTTCAATGCTTCCGCTATATTTGTCAACTCAGAGAACTTGTTACCGAATCGCTATGCGTTCATGACTCTGCTGCACTCGGACAATCTGTGCGACTCTGTGGCTTAGAACTCTTACCGCCAGCCAATGAATTACAGCCTTGTATGGGCGCGGTTCACGCTCGTGCGGTATCACGCCCGGATGGGTCAAGCGATCGTTCCCGGGAGCGCTGGCGATGGTGATTCCCGCCTAGCGGGAACGGCCGATTTGTCTGCGGGAGATCGGGGCGTGACATGGCCGAGGCACGGTGATTCGTGCCTGGTTCGTTAAATCCCGGCCGCACGGGGCGGGGCAGGGCGGAGCGACGGCCCGGGCGGGGCCGGGGCGTGACAGAATGGTATCAGAGCAAAATCGATCTTCTGGCCCAAACCGTTGCTATGACTCTGAGATATTATCGATATGGTATTGCAAAGAGCGTTCCATACAATAAGTCCATAGATATTCTCAAAGTGCAAATGTTTTCTGAACTTGAATTGCTTGACTGTTTCGATTGAGTACGGCGAGGGACGGCACTATCGCTACTCGGGATATCGAGAAGTTTATCCTTGAAGTTTCGAGGACGAAACTTTTTGTTGGTTGGTAAGTATGTAACGCCCCGCTCCGCGCCGGCGTTATATATCAAGGTGAGTGGGCAGAACTTCGTTCTCTGATTCTTGCACGCCTTAATAATAACCTGAGTTTTTGCTTGCAATGTTTTCTTAAGAGAATGATAGAACCTGCCTTGCATGTTAATGAATGAACTCACCTAGCTTGTCTTTGAATCAATGTCTGCTTAACGAGAATCCTGTATCGCCTGCTTAGAGTGCATGAACATGTTCACTATCGTCTATGCTTCGAGAGAACCATACTGTGCCTGAACGTGTTCAAGTGATAAGTCAGATTGCCCCACAACAACGATAACTGTTCTGATGGTTCGTTTCGTCTGTATACTAGAGTTTATTTGATAGTGTTCCATGCATTCGCACGCGGTCGGACAATGGCTTTTGGTGGAGAGCTGAACTGCATGCGTCCATGCCACCATGGGTCACAGCTGCCATTAGCATCAGAGAATGAGTCATTGGTATGCTGTACAGCCAGCTGCCGATCCTGAGATACTCAGGGACCGCCCTGCATATAGCTAAGTCATTGTGTTGGCTTGGATAGTGACTGCCCCTAAGATTGTGCATTGTGTGTCTAGCTTTGCATCTGACCCTGGAGTCGCACGACACACGCTGTGCACACCCTGAAACATGAACGGCTTGCTTGCTTGCATATTCAATATGAAACTCTGTTTCCAAACATGTTTCCAAACAAGTAATATGACTCTGCTAGAACTGCATGAAATGAACCTAGGTAAAACTAGAAAGATCACTAGTAATGTAATATTTTATAACATGATTACTTAGTGCATATTTGAGTGAATGCTTATTTCTGTTCAGTTGTTTTATCTCACCAGTTCTTGTATAAAGTGCTGACCCACCAACAGTTTACTTGCTTGCAGGTACTGGATCGTCCGAGGGAGCGATAGGCGTGCCACAGTCCCGAAGACCCGGAATCCTGGTTTCGATTGTTGCCCCGAGAATGCTATCGTATAAGGGGGCATAATGTATGGAACGAACGTGTGCCTTTGCTAAAGGAAACCCAAGTTGCCTCGATTGTCCCGAATGCTCAGTTGGCTAAATGCATTGCATTGCAACAAGTCCCTTTCCGCTGCTTACTCGATTGATGCGATGATAGCCAACTATCAACTTAAACGATTGGCCTTGCACGGGCGCAACCCCAGGCCCGTGCGGCATCACGTCCCCTGAAAGCTCGACTCGGGCCATTCGATTAGCTCCCCTTCCTCCCTCGCACCCGTGGGACGGGCGCGGTGATTCGCGTCCGGCGCGCCGAGGCACGGTGATTCGTGCCCGGTTCGTTAAATCCCGGCCGCACGGGGCGGGGCAGGGCGGAGCGGCGGCCCGGGCGTGGCCGGGGCGTGACAGTGCACCCCAAATATTCCCATGTAAAAATATATATTATATATAAATGATATTTAAATTAATTAATTTTTATTTATAGGAGTTCTAACTATAGAAAGTTGTATAGGTGGCAACCTAGTAGGCAAATAACTACTTAACCACTTCCCTAACCAACCCAACAACCAAATCTTATCCAATCCTAACCATAACAACCAACCCCACCCTCAAAATTTTGGCCAAGAGCATCCCTCCTTGGCCAAACCCCTTAGAAATAGGATAAACCCCCTCCTTTATTTAAATCTATTTAAAAAAAGCCATATATATATATATATCAACTTATCACCAAACTCTAACCCTAACATCTACTTTCCTCTTTGTAGCCTCCCCTACATCCCCCCTCCTCTCTTCCATGACCCCTTCAACCTCTCCTCTCCTTCTCCACTTCCTTTTCACTCCTTCCCAATATCCACTTTATCCCCCACAAGCTGACAAGCCCTAGAGCAAGAGATTAGTCACCGTAGAGGCCGACTACTTGCTGCTGGTTGCAGCTGCTATCCACCCTATCACAACCCTAAAAACCATCTTCAAACTAAATATTTACCTCCTATATGAAGCCCCCAAGTACCCCCCCTCAAGTTTCATGGAGTTTGGAGTCCTTTTGGTGCTCCGAATGGTCCGTGTCGCGAGAAAGGACCACTCCGTAATCACATACGGGTAAGTCTTACAACTTAGATTATTTTTCTTATTCTCCATGAACCAAAGATTGTGTAACTCATGATAATATTATATTATAAGTAGGATTAACTCCATACATGAGAAATCCGCATTTCTATGTAGAAATATTCCAAGGAAATCAAACAATCATGACACGGACACGACGCACAAATGGTAGACAAGGTTCAATGAGTATTGCCATGATAAATATATATAAAATAATTCCAGAAAATTATATGTTATTAATTCAAAATATAAATATTATAATTATATAATTAATCATATTTTATGCTGACGAAAAGATTGGATGCAAAGACTACTTGGCCAAATTGCAAGAATAGCTAGATAGCGTAGTTGAGATGGTTGCATGAATGATGTGATATAATTATATATAGATATATAATTATTATTAAATTCCAAAAAATTAAATAATATAATTTTATATTAAAAATACTTTATTACTCAGGTTGGTAATGTTGCATGTACAAACTAGCATCAAGTTGCCAGAATACCTAGTCGACGCACAACATGACTTTGTGATACGATTCTTGGAGGGTTTGATCTTAATTCCTAAAACTGAATTTATGTGTTTTAATTTTGGAAATAAAGTATTTCAAATTTATATTTATGCTATTTGCATGTCAAACCTGAACCCTAAAAATAAGGGCCACTAGCCTATATTTCGGGTGACTTTATGACATTATTTTGCTAGTAAATAGAGGTTATTTTGGAAGAAATAAATAGGTGATTATTTTTTGAGATTAGAACAGCATATAATAGTATATAAAATAATTTTTAATAGATATAAATAATAATAATGGATTGGCTATGTCTCGGACAAGTTTCGGACAAAACTAGTCAACATAAAATTGCCAAAATCTTGAAATATGTATTTTTTGTCAAATCTGGAATTTATTGCTATAAATTCATATAAATCATGTTTAAATATGAAATATATAATTTATTATGATTTATTTCTATGTCCTTTAATTAGGGGCTTAAACTTAAATTTTGGAAGTCAAAAACCAAGAAACTATGTCCCGATACCCTGTAAAAAGTAAGCAAAATTGTTAGAAATAATAACGGGCTTGGTTTTGTATGACATCGAAGAAATTATAGAATTAAGTTATAATTACAAGAATTCATATTAGACCCTTAAGTATTTAATTGGTGTTTAGGTCAATTGAATTCCGAAGGAGTGGACGCGGGATCATCTTTACCACCACTGACTGCAGAACCAGGCAAGTGTACCTTGCCAAGATGTTTACAGTTCTAAATTATTTATTTGATATTATTTATGCATTGGATATTGTATTTGTGTGGCTTATTGATGTACTTATGAGCCTAGGGCAGTTAAACGATACTTTGTGTCCGGACAAGATTCGGGTACCGACATCCTCTACGGAGTCGAGTATCGTAGTTAGAGAGTCATTCTTCCGAACCCATGTTTTGTGCATATGTTATTTGCATATCTAACTGTAGGACACTTGACACGATATTCATGTGGCAGAGTCTTTCTCGACTTGATCGTGGTACTTGGACTCTGGATAGGACTACATGATGCATACTATAGTGATAATTATAGTTATACATATTGACTATGACTTGTGTTGATAGTTAGAGGTCATGATCTTGCGTGTCTTGATTGAGACGTGAGGTTACATTGGGTGGGGAGTGTCTTCATCGTGCTCTGGGCATATTTTACTATTACTAATTGAGTATACTATTAGCATACGGAAGTGTCCATTGGGATCTTTTGTGAGTACCAGCCATATATATATATATATACATCTTCCTCCTGGTTCCCCCACACGGAGTCTTGAGTGTACTATTACCATACGGAAGTGTCCATTGGGATCTTTCGTGAGAACCAGCCCGGGGTACGATTCTATACTCTCATTTGCATATCACATAGTAGGTTACAGTAGTTTACCCTTGAGTATGTGGCATTATATTGTTTTACTTTTGGCATGTTATTTTTTGTACCTTGTAACGTCCCTCTGAGGACCTGGTCCCCTGCTAGTTTTTGCAGCATAGACGGTTATGGAACCTTTGGAGTTGCTGATGGAGTTGCTTGTCTTGCAGGCATTAGTACTAGGTACTTATATCATATCTACCGGAGTTATGGTTATTTATTCATATTGTTTATTTATCTGCTGATGTAGCCTAGTTTTATAGACTCATATTTCTTTCTTGAGTCTATTCGAGTTTGTGTGTTACTGGGCGGCCGACTTTAGCACATGTAGCTCATTCTTGTGTATTTTGTTCAATGTGGATTGAGGTATAGATATTTATATTTACTTGATTATATAGATAGTGAATATTATAATACAACTTATACGTATTTGAGTCTGACCCGAGTCTAGTCGAATGCGTAGCTGGCATGTTACGTATTCCTAGTCCTACGTATTTTAGGATTGGGGCGTTACAAAAGAAGAACAATATAATAATGATATCAAATACTCAATCACAAGAGATCTATAATGAAGATAAAGGACACAAAATGATAGAAAAATAGAATCCAATACATAAGGCTAGGATAGGTCACAATAACATCCATAAATCTAATAAGTCTAACTAGAAGGATATAAAGTCTAGGAACAAAATAATAATATTTCAAGTCTAAGATACTGGAGAAAAATCCAGTACAAAACTCTTTAATATAATACTAAGCTAATAAAATTTAGCCTCTCAGAACTCTGCAACGATAGCACTCAAGTCCAGCCAATCAGTCTCCACTATGGCACCATCGGCTCCTCTGAAAAATGTTATCCAGTCATGATTGGAGCGAAGCACATAAACTAACAGTAGTTCCAATTAAATTGATAAAGACTACAAAACAGCGAGAAATGCTAATACATGATGGAATAAGTTATACTAGAATTGTAAGGAAGTCGGTAAGAACATATATTATATCATAGGTAAATTTTAAGCAGTGAGTAAGCAGATAAATGAAAGTAGAAGCAGGTATAACTGGAATAAAGAAATAGGAATAAACTAGCTATGTGTTTTGAAATATTAGTTTGCTATGTGATCGGCTTGGGATTTGGATCAGGCTTGCTATATATGATAAGCTATGATACATGTAAGGTCAGACTAACCATACTTAAGACGTAAGGTTAGCTATGATACATGAATAGTCAGGCTAATCATATCTAGCAAGCTATGAGACATATAATATGGTCAAGCAAACCATACGTGTGGTGTATGGTTAACTATGATGTATGTAAAGGTAGGATATGATCACATAACTTGCTAATACTTCCCCCGTACCCCGACTAGTATAGTGGATCCAACCTTGACACGTTACGACACGGGATTCATAGAGCAGAGGGCTAACCTACTCCTTAATCGGTGTCTATACATGTATAAAAATTACAAGAATGTACAGTATCCTCCAAGAAATAATATCTCATGATGGAATCCAAAATATACCAATCCATGTAACATCGTGTCAGAAATCAAGTACAACACTACCAAGCTGATATCATAGTAATCATCAAAATAGCGAAAACTCTCAGGGAATGTACTTGCCTGAGGTCTAGAGAAATGAATATCAAATAGTGCCTGAACTGGAGCCCAAAAGTCCTAAATATGGAATATCAAAGTTAATTGGTGATTTTGAGTGATAAACATGACTAACTAGTTCATGGTGATGATTATGGGTCAATTCTAAGGTTTAACTAGGCTACGCTAGTTAATACTAGTCAATACCAGGTCAACTAGGTCAATACTTAGCCACACTAGGTTTTCTAGGTCATACTAAGGTATGTTAGTCAACACTAGTCTTATACTAGATAATATAAATAATACTAGCTAATATAATACCTATGATACTATATACATACCAATACCCTATTACCTTAGTATTACCTTAATTATTACCTTTATATAATTACTTAACTAATACTCAAATGACCTTAACTGACACAAACCCCATTACCCAAACCTGACACACCTCTCTAGCACCTAAGTAACACCTAATATTAACATACTCACTCATAATACCCTAGCCCAGGTATTAACTATACTAACTTGATGCTCCACAGTCACTAATACTCTGGTATCAGTTTTCCTTAGGTACCATTTCTGATACACACTACCCCAACCTCAACACAATGTACTACCCTTGCTTACCTTAGGATACCCTCCCAGTTGATTGCTCCAATATTTCAGATTTTCCAATACTCATTATTCTCAGTTATTTGTACTTAATACCTTATATACACCCACAACTTAGCCTATGGCTCATTACCTATATACTCTATCATATTACCTAGGTCATACCCCTTCACTAACTATACAACTAATACTAATTGTTAATTTAAAGTTTAACTAATATATAGCCCCACCCAACTTGTCCTACTGATACTGTCCTGATACTATAGTATCAGTGACTCTCTCCAACATGACCGTTACTCCTAGTTGATACTCTAACTCAACATATATTGATACTTTAGTATCAGCAACTCAAGAACTGACCTGAACCTTGGCATCTATTTCATTTATTTATTTGTCCAAGTGGACTGATACACCACTTTCCAGAGATAGCTCGAGCCAATATTGCTTATCGTAATTTCCTACTTCACTGATACTATGTATCAGTGTTCATTCACCCCTGTCACGATATGCACCTGATGTAGGGATGCAAATCGGGAACAACGCCCATCATATACCGCAGCATCTGCGGTAGAACGCTGTTTGGGTAATCTATTTAAGAGTATAATAAGCCACCAACAATATCAATATACTCAATCACAGATCTAAGATAAAAATACGCACGAATATAATAAAAAAATAGAATAGTCACAATACAACTCATGAGTTAAATAATAACATCAATGAGTTAGAGAAAGATACTAAACAGTAAGTTGGAGATAAATCCAGTACAAGAGAATCTACTATGATGCTATAAGTCCCGGGTTGTCTGTCTCAGTCGGGATGAGTGCCTCCTAAGCCAGGGTCTCTGGCTCTAAGCCCACAACATCCTGAGGCCCGTAATGAGTAGGATACCACTCCTCAATGTCATTTGGAAAAAATATATCCAGTCAGGAAAGGAGCAGAGTACATCTCTAACAGTAGTTCTAATCAATGATATAAACTATGTAATAGTAAATAGATGTGAATATACAAGACGCAATAATATATACAAGAGATATACAATAAAGAAAATACTGAAAAAAATACAAGAATGAACAATATGGCAATGAAAAAGAATACTAATGACTAAATGAGTGAGTACAAGCTTTAACATGTGATCGGCTTGGGAACTTGATACAAGATTTATGGCCTGGCTAATCATACGTGTGGTGTATGATTAATACTATTCAATAAACAATACTTGATACAAGGAGGGTATGATCACATATCTATACTACATACTCTCCAACCCCGACTGGTATAGGGAATCCAACCATGGTACGCTATAGCACGGGATTCTCTAAGAAGGTAGCAAGTCTCTCCGAGAATCAGTATCTGTACATGTACAAGAAGAACAATAAAACAAAGCTTACACAATATACACCATATATACCAAGGAATAATATCTCATGACGAGATCCGAATATACTAATCCGTGTAACCATCATGTCAAAAAATCAAGGATATCTATACTAGATACAATAAACATAGAGGATATCATAAATGAAAAACTATAAGAGAATATACTCGCTTGAAGTTCGATAAATAGTATCACAGATGTCTGGTACGATGCCTCGAAGACCTAGATAGGGAATATAACATCAATACAAGGTTTCAAAATAAAAATAAGTTAAACTAGTCAACATCTAGGTCAAAAGGCCATTTCTAAGTCAAAACAGTCAAACTAGGTCAACTCTAAGTCAAATCGGTCAAACTTGGTCAAACTACCTATTTTTAGGTTTTATGAGTCTATCTCTACGATATTGGGTTCATACACTAAGAATCTAGGCCATACAAGCTAAACTATGTGTAAAATCCCTAATCCTAAAAATCATATTAACCTTTTTAATTAATTATTTAATTGAATTATAGTATTTATTAGCTAAGTAGGAGAAATAGAATTTATTTAATTTTTATTTTAGGTGTTTGTACATTTAGGAGATTTATGGAGCCATTATAATTTTTTCCTAATTTATTACATGAAGGAGACCCTGTGGGCGATTGACAGATGTATTGTATGCACTAAAATAATTTTTAGAATTTTATATGTATATATATATATATATATATATATATATATATGTGTGTGTGTGTGTGTGTGTGTGTGTGTGTGTGTTTTATTAAATAGAAATTATAAAAGAATAAAGAAAGAAAAAAATGGATATAAATCCCTAATGGATCAAAACCTGCCTTAATTCCTAAACCACTACCCATTAATTACCCGCCCGTATACAAAACCGCAGCAGCTGCTGCGTTATTTCCCCTCCTCCCCCTGCGTAGCATGAGACCCCCCCAGCTCATCTTCCTCTCTCTATATATTATAACTAGTGTACAAAACCCTAACCCTAATCTTCAACTTCCCATCTAAACCCTCTTCGACCCGCCGCCGGACCGCCGCCTCCAGCCCCTGAGCGCCGCCAACCTGCCGGTGTTTCCCGCGTCCGCCGTCTGCGACTACCCCACCGCGCGCCGCGACAGTTTTGAACAGCAGCGTACCTGTTTTCACGCTCTGTTTCTCGTGCCCTCGCTCTACCAAAATCGACCTCGTCTTCACCGGTATGTTCACGACTTAATCCCCTTCCATATCTATGCATTAGATGACCTCGAACAGTGCGTAAACCTAGGTGAAAACAGCAACCAAGTTGGCAAAAAAGACAAATTTTGGGTATCACAGAAAACTACGGTAATTACCTATGTTCACGGATTCGTATCTCCCACCACAGAGACCCGAATTAGGTTTTTTCTTTTATTTTACAAAGACCACTTAACCTAGTTTATTTTCTGTCAAATACAATAATTTATTAATTGCTGTGTGTAGAATTAAAATAGATGGAAAATCCCGAAAATCTACTTTTTTCTAAATTCTAGAAATTGTGATAAGGAGCACGCCCCGCCAAACGGGACCGCCCCATCGTGTACCAAGTGTACCAAAAGGTGCGTATAATATACCTGGACATATGAGTTTTTGCGAAAACTGATTTGGACGCGTGTGCGCATCAGAATCAGCCCGTATCCGCAAAAATTCCCCGTATCGCAATTTTTGCAAAACCCGCGCCATTTATTGCACGCTCGTCAGATTACGACGAAACTTGCGCCACTAGACTCGTGGTATCGCGCTGGTCCTGGGACCCAAATTTCACGCAATTCTAAGATAGTTGACCAAGTCACCAATTTGCGGGCCCCATGGTTGACTTTTTGGGCAAAATTGTGTTCAGCTCACCGGAATCCATATTTGGACATACCATTGAGTTCGTATTGACTTTTAGAGTTTGTTTGACCTATAATTTATCCTATTTAGAGACTGTTACCCTTGGCACGCTTTTGGTGCAAAGTGGGCCATACGTGGACCCCGCTTTGACCCAAAATTACCGTTTTGCCTCTGTGTCCAAATTGGACGAAAGGGTAGTAATTTCTAGCTATTTCGTTGATTCCGGAAACGTTGGTGATGTCTATTTCAGCATCCGGAGACGTTTATTCGGAGCCATTAGTTTCTGATTTCGTGTCCATGACATTTGGACGCTTTTACTTTACAGATTTCTTGCCAGGCAAGTATACCCTGACATTGTACTGTATTTATATTCCATATGATGCATGCATATTTTATTTCTTTTTATTTTAGTTCATATATTTTAACTGTTATATAAATTACGCGTCTAAGGAAACTTGGGTGCAACGACGGCCTCGTCGTATTCTGTTTTTACTTGTGTATATGCATTGGACCTACTTTATGAGACTACCCTATTATCATGAGGCATTTTATGTTTTATTGGCCCTGATACTATTCTTACACGAGTGTGAGTCACATGTAGGACACGGACTTGCATACTCGGCTGGCCACTGGTACGTATAGGTCGTGCGACGGATAGGGATAACTGCCAATAGAAACTTTGCATGCTAGTAGACCTGGCAGTTATTTAGAGGTTTTATCGTGTCATGGATGTGACATGCTTAGAGCATGGGGTAGGGAGAACAACAAGTAAGGTATTTGGGCTCCTTTGCACTTTTTCCTTGTTCGCCCGGACGCTCCTCCGGAGCGACGGATGGTGATGACCACTATATATTATATATTATTAGGCGGCCTCTGGCGTTCAAAAGACGACATGCTTTGTAGGCCCCTGGATCTCCAAGAGAACCATGCCAATCACATTTTTAGCCAAATATCCCACTTGGTGGAAAGTTGTTCTCAAACTGCATTCAGTTAGATGGTAGGCGACCCATTGGATGTTTACTTTTAAGTACTTTATTGGCATGTTATTATGTATCTTGTTACGTCCCTCTGAGGACCTGTCCCTTTCCAGATATAGACGATCAGAGTATCCACAGGAGTACGGACCTGGACCTGACGCTACTTATCAGACTGAGGAGGTCTTACCTTCAGATTATATGTGATTCATTACAGCTGTTTAGAGATCTAGTTGCTATTCTTTTAGAGACATTTATTCTTATATTAGAGTTGATTCTCTTCTCTCTTTAGTAGTTTGGTATAGTGATTTGCAGTGGATTTGTTTCCATCCGACTATCATACTTTGAGACTGCTTATTTGATATCTAGTTATTATTTCCCATTTATCTATTATTTGTGCTGTGGATGAGATATAGATTGCGTGTGACTTGTTGTGACAGTATATTACCACTAGTGGATTGGATATTCATGTACAAACGTACGTTTGTACATGGTTTTCATATATTGGAGTTCGTATACATACGGCTGGCGTGTTACGTATTCCTATTCCTACGTATTTTAGGACTGGGGCGTGACACTATGATACTAAGATACCGTATCGCAAGATACGCAAACAAGTAGATATAAAATAATCATATATGCATATAAAATCAATATTAAATACACTAATCCTAATTAAAATGCTAAGTGGATACCTTGGCTTTGAATCAACTCGGTATCGCACCACTAAACACCCATCTTAATTGTCACGCCCCAGTCCCAAAATATATAGGACTAGGAACACGTAAGCATGCCAGCCGTATGTATATGACAACTCCAATATATGGATACCATAATACACACGTACGCTGTAATATGAATATAAACTCACATGTGGTATAAATAGTGTCACAAGTCACAAATATACTAATCTCATCCACACAACAAGTCATAAAAGAGAAATAACTAAACTAGAATAATGAGTCTGAATAATCCAAAATAATAGTCGGGTGGAGACAAATCCACTACCAAAGACTTATATCCATACTAAAATGAGGGAGAAGGGTAAATCTCTAATATAAATAAGATGATGATATTAAGGTATCTGCAAAGCGATCCATCGCTAGAGATAATCAAAAGATGCTCCGAAGGTAAGACCTTCTCGGAAGAGATAAGTAGTAGGTCCTGATCCATGCTCCTACGAATAGTCATGAACATCTACACCTGGAAAGGGACCAGGTCCTCAGAGGGACATAACAAGATACATAGAAGCATGCCAATTTGAATACAGTAAATATGCATAATGTTTGAAAATATATATGTACGCTGTACAAGACAATCTATTTGAATGTAAATGAGTACAACTTTTTGACGTATGGGCAAGGGTAGCCTACTCGATCTAAGCCTCACAACTCACACACCCGTCTAGAATATCAGAAATCGACATACCTCAGGTGTAGCAACCAGCGTGACTCTATAGAAATCAGCATACCTCGGGGGTAGCGACCAGCGCGACACACTACCGTAGTGCGAGCTATATATACTACAGTTTACTAGAGTAGTTAATGCCCATACGCTTATTGATTGTCCTCTCATGATCATAAGTGCCATGTGTGTGTGTCAACATATCTAATACATAGTAATGACTGAAAGAAACTACACATGCAATAAATATACTGAAATGCAATGCATATACAAAAATATAAATAGCATGCAAAAAGTACTGTAAGTAATTTGGCAAGGTATCTTGCCTGGTAAGAAAGTTACAAAGTGGTCCAGGAGTCAAGCACACAGGATCAGCAGCTACGGCCTCAGAATGAACATCCCCGGATGCTGAAATAAACATCACCAACGTTCCCAGATTAAGCGAGATAGCTAGAAAATACTACCCTTTCCTCCAATTTGGACACAGGGGCAAAACAAAAATTTCGGGTCAAAGCGGGGTCCACAAGTGGCCTACTTTGCACCGAAAAGCATGACAGGGGTAAAGGTCTCTAAATGGGACAAATTATAGGTCAAACCAATTCTAAACGTCGATACGAACCCAACGGTACGTCCAATTTTGGATTCCGGTGAGCCGAACACAAATTCGCCCAAAAAGTCAACCGTGGGGCTCGCAAATAGGTGGCTTAGTCAACTGTCTCAGAATCGCGTGAAACTTGGGTCACAGGGCCAGCGCGATTCCACGAATCCAATGGCGCAAGTTTCATCGTGTTCTGACAAGCGTACACTAAATGGTGCAAGGTTTTGCAAAGTCGCAATATGGGACCTTTTTACCGATACGGGCTGATTCTGACGCGCACACGCGTCCAAATCAGTTTTTGCGAAAGCCCACACTTCTGGGTATACCGCGCGCGCCTTTTGGTGTACTTGGTACACGACGAGGCGGTCCCGTTTGGCGGGGCGCGCTCCGTATCACAAGTTTTGGAAGTTGGAAAAATGGGTTTTTAATGATTTTTAACCTAATTTAATTCAGCATACAACATCAAATAAAATAATGTAATTAACAAAAATAATCTAGGTTAGGTGGTCTTCACATAGCAAAAGAAATTTTTATGTTTGTATCTCTGTGGTGGGAGATACGAGTCCGTGAATATGGGTAGTTACCACAGTTTTCTGTGATCCAAAAGTTGTCATTTTTTGCCAACTCGGTCCTTATTTTTGCCTAGGGTTATGCGTTGTTCGAGGTAAACTAACACACAAAGATGGAAGGGGGATAGGTCATGAACATACCAGTGAAGACGGGGTCAAGTTTGGTTGAGCGAGGGCGCAGGAAATGAAGCGTGAACAGGGGTACACTGCAGTGTATTCCTGTCGAGGCGCGGGGTCGCGGACGTCGGCGGGCGGCGCGGGGCAGCTCCGGCGGCTCTGGGATGACATCGGCGGTGGCTCTCCTCAGGTCGAGATGGATGGAAGGTGGTTTTAGGCTTAGGGTTTCAATGGGAGATGTTCATATATATAGAGAAAAATGGCTGGGGGGGTCAAATATACACAGCGCGCGCGCGGGTGAGAAAACCCTTGCTGCCGCTGCTGCTGATTAATAGCGGGTCTTAGGGTTGGGTAGGAAAGTAAAGGTTTCGGGTTTAGAGTTCGTTAGGGTTTTAAGGGTTTAAACCATTAACTAATTCTTTTTTTCTTTTATTTTCTTTTATTCTTTTTCTTTCTATTCTTTTCTAATTTCTTTTCTTTCTTTTTCTATTTTTATTTTATAATAAACTCTCTCTCTCTCTCTATCTCTCTCTCTCTCTCTCTCTCTATATATATATATATATATATATATATATATATATATATATATATATATATATATAAAATTCTTGAAATTTATTTTAGTGTATACAATAAATCAATCAACTGTCCACAAGGTCTCCTACATAGAATAAATTAAGGAAAATTTATAATTGCTCCACAAATCCCCTATTGCATAAACACCCTAAAGTAAAAAATCCTATAAATTCTATTTCTACTAATGAGCTAATAAATACTATAATTCAATTAAATAATTAATATGGATTGAAAATTAGGGGTTTTATATTAATACCCAAACTCAATACCTTGAGTATCGGCCAATACCTTGACTTTTATCTCGGTATCTTAAGGTAATGTCAAATCCTCCTTTATAGTTAACACCCAATATCAAATATATGCTAATCAACTAACTACTAATATATCATAATAATACATAGATACTAACCTACAGTACAATACTTATAAGATACATATAGTTAAGAATCTAACTAATACCTATCATACATATAGATATTTATCAATAACTTACATACATAGGTATACGTATAGTTACCAATCATTACACATATCAAACTAACTATTATATTAATAATGCATATACTACTAAGCAATTAAACTCACTGAAATCACTACTAAGCAACCACTAACCCAACTAGTTAACTCACACCTTGCTAGTCCCCCTTGATACACGCTGCTGCTGCTCCTAGCTTGCACTTGCTGCTGCTGTCGCTGTTTGTTGTTGCTGTTTTGCCATTGTTGTCGCTGTTTGCTGTCGTCGTTGCTGTTTGTTGTTGCTGTTTTGCCGTTGTTGTCGCTGTTTGTTGTCGCCGTTGCTGTTTTGCTGTTGCTGTCGTTGTTTGCTGTTGCTATCGTTGTTTCTGTCTGAACCCCCCTTAATACACACATAACCTCAAACACCTATATACACACATATATAACTATATATATATATATAACTATATATATATATATATATATATATATATATATATATATATATATATTACCCCTTACACACATAACACCTATGTACATATATATACCAATATATATATATATATATATATATATATATATATATATATATATATATATATATATATATAACATCACATACATAAATACATATCTAGAACACACATGTATACATATAACATAACTATTCAAATAACTATATATATATATATATATATATATATATATATATATAAGCACATATGCATATAAATACTTGATACACTAGTACATCCACATCTAGATACATATATCCATACATATACATAGCTATCTATATACATATACATAACAATATATACATATACATATGAATACATATGTTATAATTAGCTAAGAACAATGAAAATTGGATCTAGAAATGCAACACAACAAACATGTGGAGTGCATCACACCCGTATCATATTAGATCTATGATACGCTTGCGATACGAGTCCACTACACAACAAAACGTACCCCGAAGGACACGAGCAAGTCTAAATTACTATTTATGAACAATACGAAGAGTCAAACACACATCTACGTATCCGTGTCAAAATGTGACATGCTCAAAGCCCCGTGTCGAAGAAAAAACCCTCAAATCAACACGTATCACCAAATTATTGGGATACGACCTATACGTATCCAATTGTGGACACGATACTAGCCACAAACAAACAAAAATATGTCAATTTGGTTTATATGACCAATTGGCAAATACAACAAGTGTCAATCTCGGAATTTTCCCAAAATTGACACAAAAAGTACCATAACTTTCTCCATAGGCCTCCTATGAACCTAATTCCAATTTCTATTGGTAACCTATGCATATGGGGTGGTTTCTCATGGTTAAATCTCAGATTTAGAACCTAATTAAATAGAAAAAATTGAATTGTACCTATTAGGATATAGATTTCTAATGCAACCTCAAAATTTGATGAAATTGACCTCCAACTTATAGATCCTTGCTCCTCTTTGTAGATTCTTGCTTTCTCCTTCTAGATCCTTGCTCTACTTGTCTCCAATAGTGATTTGGGAAGGAATTGGGAAAAAATTTGGTAGGAAATTGATGTGGAAAGAAAAAATTTGGTTGATGGAAATTCTAGATCTAGATTTGAAATAAAAAAGAGGAGAGAGAAAATTTTCCACTTTTAATATAGGCCGGCCACTTGACCCACTCCCCAAGTCACTATGTAATGTCCAATATACCCCTTGGGGCCTCTTATGAAGAAATAATTAAGGAGGAAAGGTTTTAGTCTAATAGTTTAATTAAATTAATCATCCTCCTAATGAATGGGCTTCTAATTTGGCTAAATTCTAACTTATAACAATTGTTGGTTCATGAATCTAATCAAAATTAGTTAGGTTTACTAACAAAAGTCCAAAATAATAAACTAACATCTAATAATAATTAAATAATACAATAAATAATTATACAACATGCACAATATTTAATTAATTATAAAATAACCAAAATATTTTTTCCTAGAAAATATGGTAGTGACAACCCCCCAAAGCCAAAAACCCCTTGCAATGCACAATACAGTTAATTGAGTGCACTAGCAGCTGCCTCAAAAGTAACCCCTAACTAAATTCAACATATTCAAACCATGGTACACACACACACACACACACACACACACACACACACACACACATTGACATGGCCTTCCTGACCCCTCTTGACTTATTGAAACATTCCCCACATAGATGCACCTACCTGTGCACAAATAAAGAATAGCTGCACCAACTCAACTGCTCCAACAGCGAGCTGCACTGCCATCATCACCAACTGCACTCGAGTGCAAATAGGCAACCCTTGACTTGCACTACCCTCAGTCTAAGACTGGACTGCAAACAACATGCTCCCATCCCCAATGCCCTGCAGTACAAACTAGTCCTACACAGATGCACATGTTGTTGTGATCCAACCTGGAATACATCAGTTACAATTGAAGAAATGCGCTGCCACCTATTTTAGTTCACCAACCTGATATATGAACTCTCCTAACTTCCTCACACATGCAGACCTGTGCCTAAACCCCTCCTTCTCCATATCAGATCTCACCTTGCACCAACTGCACCACATAAGCAACCCTTCCTCACTGATTACTGCACAACTCCCAAATACTAGTCATCATTCTAATACATGCACCTATTAACCCAACCTACACTTGTGGTTTCTAATGCTAACATCCTCTTACTAGTAAGAGTAGTGAGCAACCTTGTGTAGGAGCTCGATGATACTCTAAAGGGTGTATGGTATACTATAGTGTCAATACAGGTCACACCTACCTGCAACTGCATGGTATGCACCCAAACACACTGTAATATCTCATACCTGACACTCGAGTTGTAGGTTCCCATATCCACGGTGCACTATCCCGGGCAGTGCACTCTATTGGCACAACTACACTTTTTTCCTCCAATCTCCCACACTCACACAACCCTAATACAATACACCATGCAAACACACACTCAACACTAGTCCCTATAGTACCTGCAATTGGACACATCCCCTTGCATATACACCTGAACACCTTATAACACAAGAACACATAGTTCTAATTCTCTCCTCAAGCATGGTACAAAGGTGTATCATCATACTAATGCACACACACACACCAACATTACTCCTTTAAACCCAATATCAAATACTTGGTGTGTATCGCTCTATAATACACACCAATACATAATACACTCATGATACCACAATAATACCATGGAAACCTATATAAATGAAATAATAGCCTCTCATATGACATGGATTGTGATATAAAGAATCCCATGACACGTGGATACACTTTTCTAATCCTAAATTCATATGCAATTATGACAAATATAATTTAAACACAACTAAACCATTCAAAACAAAATTTTATATGAATTATCAAAATCGTCCAAGCGTATCCCAATGTATCATGACACAAACCTTCAATATCATAATTAGGACACATGGGCACAAGAACAATACTAAATTAGACTAGAAATCATATTGGGTCTATTCTACAAATACTTGGTATGCAAAATTCGTAATTCTACCATATGAACCCTAAAAAACACCAATACAACATTCAAAAGCCTAAATCTAGTGGATTTGAGTCCTCTAACACCTAAATCTACCACTAAAAAGTTATTTTCACCTATAAAAGCGTTCATATTGGCTCCATTAGGGTTTCTATCATAAAAATTGGGGAAAGAGAGGGAGTTACCTATTGGGAGTTGGATCCTAATGAATCTCCACGAATTTGGGAAAGAATGGAAGAAGAAGTGACATCAATACTCTTGTTAATGATTCTCTTTGGCTTCCTTCTTGAGCTCCTAGTGCTAGCTTTTTATTTGAAGAAGTTGGAAAAATAGAATAGTGTGGTAAGGGAGGAATTTCGGATTTAGAGTGGATTGGAAAATTAAGGTTTCTCTATTCTAGAGGAGATAAAAAAGTTGAAGTGGAGAAGAATAAGTCATGGAGAATTGAAATAAAATAAAATAAAGAAGGGTTGGGAATGTCATGACCCGCACCCGGATATTCGGGTACGAATATGTGGGTACGCCCAGCCTACGCCGCAGCACCAGCGGTAGAACGCTGTCTGGGTCAATTCTAACTAACTAAACATCTCAATAATAAATATATGGTACATGTCAATCATCTCAACTCCAAAAGGAGAAATAATATGGTATCTCACAAATATAACTATACTCAATCACAATACAAACTAAGGAAGATAAAGCACAAATGGAATAATAAAGAAAAGAATCAAGATACAATCCACAAGTCTAAAATAATATACATGCCATGAATCTCAATAACAGTCTAATACAAGTCCATCAAATAAACTAAACCTTTTTAGGCTCTGGAACTAAGTCCTCCTGGTCTACAAGAGTATCCTCTAATGGAACACCGCCCTACGGCCCGTAGAATTGTAGGACACTGATCTATGAGCCAATCATCTGGAAAAATATATCTAGTCAGGATTGGAGCAAAGTACATACCTCTGAAAGTAGTTTTAAATACATAATCGAGAATATAAAACAGATAATAAAAAAGAATACTAGATAACTAATCAACAGAATAAAATAAACTAGAGCCAACAAGTAATGTACTAGAATGAAGAACAAGCAATATGAATATCTACAATATAAAGGAATAACTGAAATCTAACTAATGTGCCTCAGAATACTAGTTCATTATGTGATCGGGTTAGGTTAAACACGAATACAATAACGTAACTCGATTACAAGTGTGGTATATAATCGACATGTACATGAATACACTGGGACTTTGATCACATAATCAACTCCTACTCCCCCATCCCAAACTAATACCAATGGATCAATCACGACACGTTAAGAATATGAATATGGTACTCCTTCACATATATTTTATCGTGTGTGTAAACATGAAATATAAATAATGAATACCCAATACACACGATAAAATATATGTGAAGGAGTACCCGTTGAACATGGTAGGGGATAACAACTCCTGACAAGATCCATGTAGTACCAGTCCGTGAAACCACTGTGTCAGAATCAAGTATACAGTTCTAGAACATGAGATATATACACTATTATGAAATAAAAACTAACAAAGAATATACTCGCTTGAGGTCTTAGCAAGGTGTGTCTCTCGATACCCAAGCTAGTGTCACATAAACCTATATATGGTATATTGCATCAATAAAAGATTTTGGAAAGAAAATAAGTTAAACTAGTTCAATTCTAGGTCATAAAGCCATTTCTAAGTCAAAATAGTCAAACTAGGTCAATTGTAGGTCAAACTAATCAAACTTGGTCAAACTAACTATTTCTAAGTTGTATGAGTCCAACTCTAGGCTATTAGGTCCATACACTATGTCACTAGGCTACACTAGCTAAGCTAAGATACTAGGATACAAACAAAGCACCGTATCGTAGGATACACAAGTTTTTAGATATGAAAATATATATATATACAAGACAATACATATAGTACTCTTAGCTAACTAATGCAAAGTGGATACCTTGGCTTTAAACCAATGCATATCTCGCCCTCCTACACACCCATCTTAATACTCAAACCCAATACCTTGAGTATCCACCAGACATTACCATGGTATCACAAGGTAATTCAAAATCTAATAGATAATTAACTACCTAATACACTAAACTATAACTAAAATACCAATATTTATATACAATACTACTATACTAACTTACCACTAACTTACCAATACTTATATACATATATACATACATACATATATCTACTAGTCTAACAATACGTGTATATATATAACTACTAGATATCAATATGGCTAACTAGTTAACAATATATATATATATATATATATATAACTAGATCAATATGCAATCTAACTAACTACTATCCATAAAACTAACTAAAGCTTTAGTAAACTACTAGCTAACCCTCTTACCTAACTAGCTGGTGCCCTCTTGCTGTTGTCTTTGCATTATTGTTAAGGTTGATTGTTGCTGCTGCAACATGCAGTTGTTGTTGTTGTTGTTGTTGGATGTTGCACTGTTATTGCTGTGCTACAGTTGCTCTATGCTGTTATTGTGCAGTTTGCTGCCTCTCCTTGCTGCTAGATGCTATTGCCCTCGATGCAATTGCTGCTGCAGTTGCTCTATGCTGTTATTGTGCAGTTTGCTGCCTCTCCTTGCTGCTAGATGCTATTGCCCTCGATGCAATTGCTGCTGCAGGCTCTTAATGCAATGGCAGCTGCTGTGCATTATTGCACAGTTTGCAGTACATTGCTTTTGCCATACTACAGTTGAGGTTGATTGCTAGAAGCTGTTGCTGCTCTTGTATTGCTGATTGCAGTCTGCTAGTTGCTACTTGTTGTTGATGCATGCTGCTAGTTGCTACTTGCTGTTGATGCATGCTGCTAATTGCTACTTATTGTTGATGCATGCTGCTAGTTGCTACTTGTTGTGCTACTGCCTCTCCCTCTTGCATTATGTTGATGCCCGATCCCCTCTTACACACATCCATACACATATATCTATGTATTATATATATACACATATCTATACATATATAGATATACACTCATATGAAATAATCATACATATATATATATATATATATATATATATATATATATATATATATATATGCAAAATACTCACATATATATAATACAATAGATATATACACATAGCTATATATATACATATCTACATAATATAATAGAGATACATACACACATACATAACCATACAATCATATAATTATATCATTTATAATAGATATAAATAAGTCAAATTGAATTAAGGTACAATGAACAAACACGTGGAGTGTACCATACCCGTATCACACTCATTCTATGATACGCTTGTGATACGGCTTCACCACACTACCAAACGTATCTCGAAGGACACAAGCAAGTCTAAAATAATAATTATGAACAATATGAAGAACTAATTACTCAACTACGTGTCTGTTTCAAAATATGACATGCTCAAACTTCCGTGTCGGAAGAAAACCACCAAATCAACCTGTATCACCAAATTGTAGGGATACGACCTACACGTATCCAATTATGGATATGACACTAGTCACACACCATCAAACACATATCAATTTGGACTAATTGACCAATTAACAAATACAAGATGTGCCAATCTCGAAATTCTCCCAAAATTGACACAAAATACCAGATAACTTTCTCCATAGGCCTCCTATGAGCCTAATTACAATTCCTATAGGTTGCCTTAGCATATGAGATGGTTTCGTATGATTAAATCATAGATTTAAAGTCTAGTTAGAGAGGGAAAACTGAATTGTACATATTGGGAGATTGATTTCTAATGAAATCCCCAAATTGAGTGAAAGTATCCAACTTATAGATCATTGCTCCTCCTTGTAGATCCTTGCTTCCTCCTTATAGATCATTGTTCTACTAGCCTCCAATAAATAATAGGGAAGGAATTGGAAAGAAATTTGAGTAGAAATTGGTATGGAAATAAAGAATTTGAAAGAGAAGAAATTCTAGATCTAGATTTAGAATGACAAATGAGAAGAGGGAGAGTCTCTCTCCTCCCTATGGTGGTCGGCCCCTTGTCCCTCCTCCAAGCTACTATAGAAAGTCCAAAATACCCCTTGGGGCTTGTCATGAAGAAATAATTAAGGAGGGAAGGTTCTAGTCTAATTGGTTTTACTAATTAATTCATCCTCCTAATGAATGGGCTTACTATTTGGCTCAATTCTAACTAGTATCAAATGTTGGTTCATGAATCTAAACTAAGCTAGTTAGGACCAGTACACAAGTCCAAAGTAAATCTAACATCTACAATAAATAAATAGTACAATAAATAAATATTTACACATGCATAATATTTAATATTATAATTCTAAAAATACAATTACCCATGCCAAATTACCAAACTATCCTTAGTTGGAAAAGTGAGGGTGATAATCTTACCCACCTTAAAAAAATTTTGTCCTCAAAATTAACGAAAAAACTAACTACCAAAAGCAATCAATACAATGCAAGAAAGAATTATACCTCATGGCTCAAATAGATATGGATATCGCTCGCGCATCTCGACCTCTCTCTCATAGGTACTCTCTCCTAAGAGAGATGCCTCCACGTGATATGTACCAAAGGAATCATCTGGTTCCTCAGGACCTTCTCCCTCTGATCCAAAATCTCAACTGGCTGCTCAGGATAGCTGAAGGTAGGGCCCACCTCGATCTCCGAGTGCTCCAACACATGGTTTGGATCTGCCACGTACCGTCTTAGCTGCGACACATAGAATACATTGTGCACTCTGGGTTATTTGTCTCAGTCGGGATGAGTCCCTCCTGAGCCAGGGTCTCTGGCTCTAATCCTACAATATCCTGAGCCCCGTAATGAGTAGGGTACCACTCCTCAGTATCATCTGGGAAAAATATATTCAGTCAGAAAAGGAGCAGAGTACATCTCTAACAGCAGTTCCAATCAATAATATAAACTATGTAACAGTAAACAGATGTGAATATACAAGATGTAACAATAGATACAAGAGATATATAATAAAGAAAATACTGGAAATAAATACAAGAATGAATAATATGGCAATGAACAAGAATAATAATGACTAAGTGAGTGAGTACTAGCTTTAACATGTGATCGGCTTGGAAACTTGCACAAAAAACTTGCACAAGGTTAAGGGCCTGGCTAGTCATACATGTGGTGTATGACAAACACTCACAAGGAAAAAGATATGCACAAGAAGTGTATGATCCAATATCAACACTAAAATTATCCCCACCCCCGACTGGTATAGTGGACCCAACCATGGTACGTTTGGCAAGGGATTCTCTAGGTAGGTAGCAAGTCACCCCGAGAATCAGTGTCTGTACATGTATAAGAAGAACAAAAAAATAAGGCTTGCACAAGATATACCAAATATACCAAAGAATAATATCTCATGACGAGATTCGGATATACCAATCCGTGTAACCATCGTATCGAGAAATCAAGGATATCTATACTTGATACAATAAACATAGAGGATATCATAAATAAGAAACTATTAGAGAATATACTCACCTAAAGTCCGTAAACAGTATCACAGATGTCCGGTACGGTGACTCGAAGACCTAGTTATGGAATATAATATTAATACAGGGTTTCAGAATGAAAATAAGTTAAACTAGTCAACATCTAGGTCAAAGAGCCATTTCTAAGTCAAAATAGTCAAACTAGGTCAACTCTAAGTAAAAATGGTCAAACTAGATATTTCTAGGTTATATGAGTCTATCTCTAGGATATTGGATCCATACACTATGAAACTAGGTCACACTAGTTAATCTAAGATACTATGAAAGACATATTATGCCGTATCCTAGGGTACGCAAGTTTTAATATATGAAAATAGTAATTTATATATATATACAAGTCAATATTTATAGTACTTGACTAATCAATGCAATTAGTATATCTTGGCCTTGCACCAATGTGTATCACGCTACCAACACACCAATCTCGATACTCAAATTTAATGCCTTGAGTATCGACCCATTACCTTGGTATTCCAAGGTAATTCAATCCTAGTGAATATAGCTAATATATATTGTTAACACCCAAAACCTTAGACTATACTAATATAACTAAATTATATGCTAAACCATATGCTAATTATGAAATATATATACTAATACAATACATATACCTACTAACTATATATAATACTTACTAGTACATATAGTTACTTAGCTAACTTACATACATAGATATATATATAGTTACTATATACAAATTATTCTAACTATTAAAACTAATCAACTACTAACATGCCTAAAATAACTAAACTACCCAATGACTGAAACTACTACCTAACTATGCTAATAACCTTGCTGATACTTGAACTGATACTGATACTGTGTTGGATCTGATACAGAGCTGATACTTTGATGTTGATGACTCCCTGTTGCACTGTGATGATGTTCCTCAGTTCCTGGACTGCTTTGAGTCCCCTGTAGTGACTACTGAACAAGCAAACCATCCTTGTGTGCACTACTATGCAGTTCACTGGCATGAGTTGCTCCTTCTTACTGAAACTGCTACACTGAGGGAGATGCCTACCTGCTGCAGAACCTGTAGTGGCTAGAAGGTGCACTGATTTCAGTTGTTGGCTGCTGTACAGTAGCCCGAGCCCCTTACACAAGCTGCTGACGAGCTACAGCTATGCTAGCACAGTCTGCTACCAGTTCCTAGCTTGATGCTGAAACTACACACATTGTTGCACATTGTACATTGCAGTGTTGAGGACTGCATGAGCTGCACCTTGCTGAGACAATTCCTGCAGTGGCTCGATGCTGAATGGCACTTCTTGTTACTTATGCTCGAGACTGAACTCCACATTGCTGTTCTCTCTCTCTCTCTGCCCCGACTTTCTCTTTCACACACACACACACACACACACACATATACCAATCTATGTATAATCAAACTCTCTCTCTCTTTCTCTCTCTCTCTCTCTCTCTCTCTATATATATATATATATATATATATATATATATATATACAATCATACATATACACATATATATATATAGATTATATACATAAATACATATATTTAAATAACACACACACACACACACACACACACACACACACATATATATATAAACACTCATACATATACATATAGATATATCAATGCATCTAGTTATATAGATATATACATCTATCTATATACATAAACTCATATGCATATATAAACACATAGAACTGAGGCAATAAAACAAACACGTGGAGTGCACCGCACTCGTATCACACTCATTATATGATACGCTTACGATACGAGTCCACCACACAATCAAACGTACCCCGAAGGACACGAGCAAGTCTAGAATACTATATATAAATAATACGAAGAGTCAATTACATATTTACGTCTCCGTGTCAAATTGTGACATGCTCAAAGCCCCATGTCGGACAAAAACCCCCAAATCAACATGTATCACCAAATTATTGGGATACAGCCTACACGTACCCAATTGTGGATATGACACTAGCCACAAACAAAAAAACATATGTCAATTTGGTCTAATTGACCAATTGACAAACACAATATGTGTTAATCTCGGAATTCCCCCAAAATTGACACAAAATACACCATAACTATCTCAATAGGCCTCCTATGAACCTAATTCCAATTCCTATTGTTATACTATATATGTGGGGTGGTTTCTCATGGTTAAATATCATATTTAGAAGCTAATTAAAGGAAAAAAACTGAATTGCACCTATTGGGAGATGGGTTCCCAATGCAACCTCCAAATTTGATAAAATTGACCTCCAACTTGTAGATCCTTGCTTCTTTTTGTAGATCCTTGCTCTTTTTTGTAGATCCTTGCTTCCTCCTTCTAGATCCTTGATCTACTAGCTTCCAATGGTAATTTGGGAGAAAATTTGGTAGAGAATTGATGTGGGAATGAAGGAATTTGGTTGAGAGAAATTCTAGATCTTGATTTGAAATGAAAAGAGGAGAGAGAAAATTTTTCCCCTCTTTTAAATAGGCCAGCCCCCTTAGCCCCTCGCTTAAGCTACTATGTAATGTCCAATATACCCCTTGGGGCCTGTCATGAAGAAATAATTAAAGAGGGAAGGTTCTAGTCTAATCGTTTAATTAAATTAGTCATCCTCCTAATGAATGGGCTTCTAATTGTGCTCAATTCTAACTAATTGCAAATGTTGGTCCATGAGTCTAAACTAAACTAGTTAGGTCCACTAACACAAGTCCAAAGTAATAAGCTAACAACTAACAATAATTAAATAAACAATAAATATTTATTCAACATGTACAATATTTAATTAATTATAAAATGACCAAAATACCCTTTTCTAGAAAATATGGTAGTGACAAGTCTACCCTCCTTAAAATAATTTTGTCCTCAAAATTCAAAGATAAAAACTACCCCCAGAAAATAAACATAATAGAACAGAAAAGAATAGAATAAAATATAACTAGAAAAGAACATACCTCAAGGCACAAACAAATATGGATAACGCTCTCGCATTTCATCCTTTCTCTCACAGGTAGACTCCCCCGGAGAGTGATACCTCCATGCGACGCATACCAATAGAATAGTCTGGTTCCTCAACACCTTCTCTCTCCGATCCACAATCTCAACTGGTTGCTCTGGATAGCTAAGAGTAGGGCCCACCTCTATCTATGAGTGATCCAACAAGTGACTAAGATCTGCCACGTACTATCTCAACTGCGATACATAAAACACGTTGTGCACTCCCTCCAATGCAGATGGCAAGTCTAGTCTATAAGCAATAACACCGACCCTATCTAGAATAGTGAAAGGTCCGATGAATCGCAGACTAAGCTTCCCGCCTCCACCGAAGCGAATCGTACCTCTTATCAGAGAAATCCTCAGAAATACCAAACCACCAACCTAGAACAAACACAACCTTAAGAACTTAATCTATAACAAACAACCAATAACAATCACAAAAAAAAAATCTAAAACTATACCTCAAACTCCAAAGGTCTCTGGTAGCTATCGGCCCAATGTCGTTGTCTGTCCTGCGCCACTCGAAGTCTATCTCTGATCAGCTTAACCTTCTTCGATGTATCCACAACCATCTCTAGCCCAAGCAAAACTTTCTCTCCAACATCTTCCCATGACAAGGGAGTACGACATCTCTGACCGTAAAGAGCCTCAAATGGTGACATCTCTATACTAGCCTGGTAGCTGTTATTGTAAGCAAACTCTACCAAATGGAGATGGTCCTCCCAAGATCCCCTAAAATCTAGTACACAAGTGCGCAACATATACTCAAGAGTCTAAATATCCTCTCTGACTGCCCATCTGTCTGGGGTTGATATGCAGTGCTTAACTTGAGCTGGGTACCCAAACTCGCCTACAAACTTCTCCAGAAATGAGAAGTAAAACGACTATCCTGATCTGAGACTATGCTGACGAAAACCCCATGTATCCTGACAATCTGCCTCACATACATCTCTGCCAGCTTCTCCGTAGATAAATCCACCTTGAAAGGCAAAAAGTTGGCCGACTTGGTCAACCTGTCAACGATGAACCAAATCGTGTCTTTCCCTCCTAGAGATAGTAGAAGTCCGGACTCAAAATTAATAGTAATGTGCTCCTACTTCCACTCTGTAATGGGTAATAGCTGAAGTAAACCATCTGGCCTCTGCCTCTCGGCTTTCACCTGCTGGCACACTAAGCATCTAGATACAAAATGTGCCACTTCCCTCTTCATGCCATACCACCACACACTCTCTCGCATATCCCGATACATCTTTTGGCACCTGGATGTATGGAATACTGAGAGCGATGTGCTTCCTGTAATACCTCATCATGCAGCTCCCCACTAGGCACACACAATCTAATATCATGCTGCAAAGAACTATCCTTAGCAATGGTAAAATCATCCTCCAATCCTGCTCTCACCTGAGCTCTGATGCTCCTCAGAGATACTTCCTCATACAGGGCTGCCTTGATCTTATCCATCAACTCTGAGTGTATCTACAACCCCCATATTTGCATAACAAAGCTAAAAACTATCCCCTCAATGCCCAAGCTCTCCAAGTCCTCCAACAAATATCAACAACATATCTACCGGATACCTGTTCAAGGCATCGACAACTATATTAGCTTTCCCAGGATGATACTCCAAAGATATGTTAAAATCCTTCATCAGTTCCAACTACTGACGCTGCCTCATGTTCAACTCCTTCTACATTAAAATATACTTCAAGCTCTTATGGTCTGTGAAGATCTCCATATGCTCTCCGTACAAATAGTGTTTCCATAACTTCAGGGCAAAGATGATTGCTGCCAACTCCAAATCGTGGGTAGGATAGTTCTTTTCATGAGGACACAATTGCCTGGATGCATAGGTTACTTTCTCATTCTGCTGAAGAACATAACCCAGACCTTTCCCGATGCATCACTATATATAGTGAAACCCCAAGACCCGGACGACAACATCAAAATATGAGCAAACGTCAGCCTCTTCTCCAATTTCTCAAAAGCAATCTGGCACTCCTCTGTCCAAACAAACTCTATATCCTTCCTGGTGAGTCTGGTCATCAGCTCGACAATCCTCAAAAAATCTTGTACAAACTTCCTGTAGGAGCCAGCCAATCCCAAGAAACTTCTGATCTCTGCTACTGAACTCGGGGTCTTCCAAGACTCCACTGCTACGATCTTCTTCGGATCCACTAAAATTCCATCACCAGTCACAATATGTCCCAAGAACTCTACCTTGCCCAGGAAGAACTCACACTTGGACAGCTTTCCATACTTCTTCTCCTTCCTCAGCACATCTAACACAATCCACAAATGCTCCTCGTGCACCTCCAGTGTCTTCAAGTATATGAGTATGTCATCGATGAACACCACCACAAACTTGTCAAGGTACTGATGGAACACCTTGTTCATCAAATTCCTAAATACTATCGGGGCATTAGTCAACCCAAACGGCATCACCATAAACTCATACTGACCATACTGAGTTCTAAAAGCAGTCTTCAGTATGTCTTTCAGCTTCACTTTCACCTGGTAGTAGCCTGATCTCAAATCTATCTCGAAAAATATCTTGGCACCACTCAACTGATTGAACAAGTCATCAATCTATGGAAACGAGAATTTATTCTTGATAGTAAGATTATTCAATACCCTGTAATCAATGCACATGCGCACTGATCCATCCTTCTTCGGTACAAACAATACCGGGGCTCCCCACGGTGAAGAACTCGATCTGATAAATCCCGTATCCTGTAACTCGTCCACCTGCTTCTTCATCTCAATCAGCTTGTTGTTGTTTACTCTATAGACATGCTGTGAAATTGGTTATGCACTTGGCACTAAGTCTATAGAGAATTCAATATCTCGATCTGGCGGTAATCCTGGCAATTCCTCAGGAAACATATCCAAGAACTCTGCTATTAACGAATACGGCAACTCCTTTTCTTCTACTATAGCTTCACAGATAATGCCTTCTCCCTGCTCTGTAGATCCTCTAGCAAACTCAAACTCTGGCTCTCCTGGCGGGCTAAACAAAACTTTACCTCATCTGTAATCTATACTAGCATGGTTCCTACTCAACTAATCCATCCTAAGTACAATATCGTAGCTCGAAAGTGGCATTACAAGTAGACACGCACTAAACTCCCAGCCTCCTAGAGTAACTCTTCGATCCTTGCAAATATCATTAACCAGGATAATGCCTACCCCGGTCATGATCTTGCAAGTCCTAAGTAAAGACTCAGCTACCAAACCATGTTTCAAAGCAAAAAAAAATAGATACAAAACTATGGAAAGCACCACTATCAAACAAAGCTAAAGCTGGAATGGAATCAAGAAGAACAGAACCTGCGATAACATCTCCGATGAGCTAGACCTCCTCGACTATCATAGCGAATGCTCGTCCCTGACGTGCACCTCCCTGAGGTTGGTGCTAGGCATAACGCTGCTGCTTAGTGGGAAGCGGCGGTCCCCTCGGCTGTACTACAGGTGGTCTCGCCTGTGTCCTCGAAGATGGAGCTGCTCCCTGAACTGCACGACGAGGATTGGATGGATACTCTCTCAGCTGATGCCCTTCGGTACCACAATACAAACAAACTTCCAACCTCTTCCTGCAGACTTCCCAGATATGGCTCAGCTTCTTGCAGAAGTGGCAGAAAGCTTGCTGTAACTGTCTCTACTGCTGTGGTGCCTGGTAAAACAGCGTCCTAGCTGGAGTCTGGTGCTGCTGTGGCTGCTGAAAAGGCCTGGACTGGAAATGAGGATGCTTGGCAGATACTGTGCTACTGTTAGCCCCCAAAAAAGAATCCCAATCTCTCTTGGGCTTCAAACCCAACTCCCGCTCAACCTTGCGTGCCTCCGCAAGTATCTTCGAGTAGGTCTCATAAAAAGACAGAATAAGGATCTTTACTTCCTAGTTTAGACCCTCACAAAAATGAAAAGCTTGAACCTCTGACTCTCTCACCAAATACTCCACAAATTGGCTCAGCCTGCCGAACTCTGCAACGTATTCCTCCGCAGACATGCTCCCCTGAATGAGGCCCTCAAACTGCCTCCCCAAGTCTAACCTATCTACCCGAGCAAAGAATTTCTTCTTGAAGAGGTCCTTGAATACCTCCCAAGACTGTCCTGCGTCAACAAGAATTGGTTCATTCTTGAACCAAGTACGGGCGACGTCGAACAGCTAAAGTCCTACCGCCTCAACCTTCAAATCCTCAGAAAGATGGAACACCCTCATGAGATGCTCAATGTCCTCGAGCCAATCATCAGCATAGACGATGCCCTCTGTCCCCTTGAAGACCCTAGGCTCTAGCTTCTTGAAGTCCTGAATGTTGCCTGACCGAAGTTGAGCAACCTGAGGAGCAACCTGATGCTCGACCGGAACTCCTCTCTCTACTATGACATGAGCAAGATGATGAGCATTCTCAATTTCCTGTCGCAAGACGTTAGTTTATCTCTGGTGTGCCTCAGACTGAACCCTCTGTGCCTCCAATATCTCATAAAATAGTTTGAACATCTATGTCGCATCTGCTAGCACGGAAGGTGGAGGTGGAGGTTGAAGTCCCTCAGATACAGCCGAAACAGTCCTCTGAGTAGGAGGTGGACCCTCGAACGCTGCTGACACTCCAAACACCAAAGAAGTGACTAGTGTAGGCCCTCAGAAAGTTGCTGACCTCTCAGAAGCTGCTATCCCCTGTTGTGATCTAGCCTTAGGCGGCATCCTGAGATAAAGCGAAAGAAAGAATCAATATGACACATAATGTAAGACATTCAAAGGAAGGACAGTTTAAAGATCAAATATCAATATCAAGGAAGAATAGTTGAATGAATCAAAAGATTTTTTTCCTAGATGTGATTGAGTATTCTCAGCCTATAGCTTATATCCTATATCCTGAAACAGGCTCGTAATAATACTCAATTCAGAGCACTACTACGAATCGCACTTATTGCGACCTCGAAGACCAGCATGGGCCACCACTAAAAATGTGTCACGACCCGTACCCGGTGTAGGTATGCAAGTCAGGAAAATACCCAGCCTACGCTACATAATCGACGGTAGAATGATGTTTGGGTAATCTATCTAGCAATATAATAAGCCACCAATAATATCAATATTCTTAATCACAGATCTAAGATGGAGAATAGCAAAAATATGAGAAAAGAATAGAATAGTCACAATACAACTCATGAGTCAAAAATAATAACATTAATGAGTTCGAGAAAATACTAAACAGTAACCTGGAGACAAATCCAGTACAAGAGAATAACTAAGAAGCTACAAGTCTCGGGTCATCTATCTTACTCGAGATGAGTCCCTCCTGAGCCAGGGTCTCTGACTCTAAGCCCACAACATCCGGAGGCCTGTAATGAGTAGGGTACCACTCCTCAATGTCATCTAGGAAGAATATATCCAGTCAGGAAAGGAGCAGAGTACATCTCTAACAGCACTTCTAATCAATGATATAAACTATGTAACAGTAAATAGATATGAATATACAAGATCCAGCAATAGATACAAGAGATATACAATAAAGAAAATACTGGAAATAAATATAAGAATGAACAATATGGCAATAAAGAAGAATACTAATGACTAAGTGAGAGTACTAGCTTTAATATGTGATTGGCTTGGGAACTTGCACAACGATAAGGGCCTGGCTAGTCATACGTGCGGTGTATGACCAACAGTCACAAGGAACAAGACATGCACAAGGAGGGTATGATCACATATCTACACTAAAATACTCCCTACCCCCGACTGGTATAGTGGATCCAACCATGGTACGTTATGGCACGAGTTTCTCCAGGAAGGTAGCAAGTCTCCCCGAGAATCAGTATATGTACATGTACAAGAAGAACAAGGAATAAGGCTTGCAAAAGATATACCAAATATACCAAGGAATAACATCTCATGACGAGATCTGGATATACCAATCCGTGTAACCATCGTGTCAAGAAATCAAGGATATCTACACTAGATAAAATGAACATAAGGATATCCTAAATGAGAAACTATCAGAGAATGTACTCTCCTGAAGTCGGGTGAACAATATCAAAGATGTCCGGTATGGTTCCTCGAAGACCTTAATATGGAATATAATATCAATACAGGGTTTCAACATAAAAATATGTTAAACTAGTCAACATCTAGGTCAAAGAGCCATTTCTAAGTCAAAATAGTCAAACTAGGTCAACTATAAGTCAAACTAGTCAAACTTGGTTAAACTAGCTATTTCTATGTTGTATGAGTTTATCTCTAGGATATTGGGTCCATACACTATGAAACTATGTCAAACTAGTTAATCTAAGATACTATGAAACACATAATGCCGTATCCTAGGATACGCAAGTTTTAATATATAAAAATAGTAATTTATATATATATATATATATATATATATATATATATATATATATATATATATATATATATATACAAGTCAATATTTATAGTACTTAACTAATCAATGCAATTAGGATACCTTGACCTTGCACTAATGCGTATCACACTACCTACACACCAATCTCGATACTCAAACCCAATACCTTGAGTATCGACCCATTACCTTGGTATCCCAAGGTAATCCAATCCTAGTGAATATAGCTAATATATATAGTTAACACCCAAAACCGTAGACTATACTAATATAACTAAATTATATGCTAAACCATATGCTAACTATGAAATATATATATATATATATATATATATATATATATATATATATATATATATATATATATATATATAGTTACTATATACAAATTATTCTAACTATTAAAATTAATCAACTACTAACACACCTAAATAACTAAATTACACACTGACTGAAACCACTACCTAACTATGTTAATAACCTTGCCGATACTTGAACTGATACTGATATTGTGCTGGATCTGATACAGAGCTGATACTTTGATGTTGATAACTCCCTGTTGTACTATGATGTTGTTCCACAGTTGTTGGACAACTTCGAGTCCCCTGCAGTGACTACTGAACCTGCAGACCCTCCTTGTGTGCACTGCTGCACTGAGGGAGATGCCTGCATGAGTTGCTCCTTCTTACTGAAACTGCTGTACTGAGGGAGATGTCTGCCTACTGTAGAACCTAGAGTGGCTCGAAGGTGCACTAATTTCAGTTTTTGGCTGTTGTGCATTGGCCCGAGCCCCTTGCACGAGCTGCTGAAGAGCTGCAGCTAGGCTAGCACAGGTTGCTGCCAGTGCCTAGGTCGATGCTGAAACTACAAACATTATTGCACACTGCACACTGTAGTGTTGAGGACTACACGAGCAGCACCTTGTTGAGACAATGCCTGCAGTGGCTCAATGCTGAATGGTATTTCCTGCTGCTTATGCTCGAGATTGAACTCCACATTGCTGCTCTCTCTCTCTCTGCCCTGAGTTGCTCTCTCTCACACATACATGAATACCAATCTATGTATAATCAAACTCTATATAGACACTTCCTTATATATATATATATATATATATATATATATATATATAACACATCTATATATATTAGTCTATATATATATCTATATACATAAACTCATATGCATATATAAACACAGAGAAATGAGACAATAAAATAAACACGTGAAGTGCACCGCACCCGTATCACACTCATTCTATGATACGCTTGCGATACGAGTCCACCTATCACTACCATATTTTCTAGAAAAAGGTATTTTAGTCATTTTATAATTAATTAAATATTGGCATGATAAATAATTATTTGTTGTATTATTTAATTGTTGTTAGATGTTAGTTATTTATTTTGGACTTGTGTTAGTGGACCTAACTAGTTTAGTTTAGACTCATGGAGCAACATGTATTAATTGTTAGAATTGAGCCCAACTAAAAGCCCATTGTTTAGGAGGATGATTAATTTAATTAAACCATTAGATTCGAATCTTCCCTCCTTAATTATTTCTTCATGAGAGGCCCAAGGGATATAATGGATATTACATAGTGACTTGAGGAAGGGGTAAGAGGAGGTTGACCTATTAAAGAAGAGGGAGAAAGTTTATCTCTCCTCTTTTCATTTGAAAACTAGATCTAGAATTTTTCTCAACCAAATTTTTTCATTCCACATCATTTCTCTACCAAATTTTATCCTAATTCCTTCCCAAATCACTATTGAGACTAAGTGGAGCTTGGATCTAGAAGGAGGAAGAAATAATCTATAAAGAGGAGCAAGGATATATAAGTTGGAGGCCAATTTTATCATATTTGGAGGTTGCATTGGGAATATATCTTCCAATAGGTACAATTTAGTTTTTCCCCTTAATTTAGGTTCTAAATATGAGAATTAACCATTGAAAATCAACCCATATGCATAGGCTACCCATAGGATTTGATTTTGAGTTCATAGGAGGCCTATTGAGAAAGTTATTGTATTTTTTGTGTCAATTTTGGGAGAATTACGAGATTGACACTTGTTGTGTTTGTCAATTGGTCCTATAGATCAATTTGACATGTGTTTGTGTGTTTGGGGCGAGTATCGTGTCTACAATTGGGTACGTGTAGGTCGTATCCTAATAATTTGGTGATACGTATTTATTTGGGGGTTTTTCCTCTGACACGGGACTTTGTGCTTGTCATATTTTGACACGGACACGTAGATTTGTGTTTGACTCTTCGTATTGTTCATAAATAATATATTAGACTTGCTTGTATCCTTCGGGAGACGTTTGAATGTGTGGTGGACTCGTGTCACAAGCGTATCCTAGATCTAGTGGGATACGGATGTGGTGGACTCCGCATTAGCAACAGCAACAGCTATATCAACAGCAACAACGGCTTCAACGATAGCTGCAGCATTAGTGACAACAGCAGCTTCAGCAACAACAGCAGCAGCCTTCAGCGATATCAGCAGCATTAGCAACAGCAGCAGCGGTTTCAGCGATATCAGCAGCAGCAGCATTAGCACCAGCAACAGTTCCGCAACAGCAGCAACAGTATTTGCAACAGCAGTAGCGGCATTTAGCGACAGCACCAGCAGCTTTCGGTGACAGTTTTGCGTGTATAGATATGCATATGTATCATTTGTAGCTAATAGGTATATATATATATATATATATATATATATATATATATATATATATATATATATATATATTTCATAGTTAGTATTTATGCATTAGTATACTATATTTTTAGTAATTGGTTGTTAGCATATAGTTATTAGTGGGTAGTTAGTATATATATGAGGTTTTGATAATTACCTTGAGATACCAAGATAAGTATCAAAGAATTAGGGGATACCCAAGGTATTGGATTTGGATATCAAGATAGAGGTTTAGTAGTGCGATACCGAGTTAGTTCAAAACCAATGTATCCATTTAGTAATTAGGATTTATATATTTAATGTTGCTTGAATGTACATATGTGATATTCATCTCTTTTGTTGCGTATCCTGAGATACGGTATCCTAGTATCCTAAGATGTAGCTTTTATGACCTAGATTCATAGTGTATAAACCTAACATCATTGAGATAGACTCATGCAACCTAGAAATATTTAGTTTGACCAAGTTTGACCTATTTGACTTAGGGTTAACCTAGTTTGACTCTTTTGACTTAGAAATGGGTCTTTAACCTAGATGTTGACTAATTTAACTTATTTTCTTTCTGAAACCTTGCATTGATATTGTATTCCATATCTAGGTCTTTGAGGTACTGTATCAGACATCTGTGAGACTATTTATCGGACTTCAAGCGAATATATTCTCTGATAGTTTCTCATTTATTATATCCTCTATATTTATTGTATCTACTGTAGATATCCTTGTTCTCTTGACACGATGGTTACACGGATTGGTATATCCGGATCTCATCATGAGATATTATTTCTTGGTATATGGTGTATCTTGTGCAAGCCTTGTTTCATTGATTATCTTGTACATGTACAGACACTGATTCTCAAAAAGACTAGCTATCTTCTTGGAGAATCTCGTGCCATAGCCTACCATGGTTGGATCTACTATACCAGTCGAGGGTAGAGAGTATTTTAATGTAGATATGTGATCATACCCATCTTGTATCTTGTTCATGTATAGTGTTAGTCATACACCGCACATATGATTAGCCAGGCCATAAATCTTGTATCAAGTTCCCAAGCCGATCATATGTTAAAGCTAGTACTCACACACTTAGTTATTAGTATTCCTGTTCATTGTCATATTGCTCATTACTGTATTTATTCCAGTATTTCCTTATTGTATATCTCTTGTATCTATTGTGTATCTTGTATATTCACATCTATTTACTGTTACATAGTTTTTATCATTGATTAGAACTGCTATTAGAGATTTACTCAGCTCCTTTCCTGACTGAATATATTTTTCCTAGATAATACGGAGGAGTGGTACCCTACACATTATGGACCTCAGGATATTGTGGGCTTAGAGTCAGAGACCCTAGCTCAGGAGGGACTTATCCCGACTGAGACAGATAACCCGGGACTTGTAGCTTCTTATTATTCTTTTGTACTGGATTTGTCTTCAGCTTATTTGTTAGTATTCTTTCAGACTCATTGATGTTATTATTTTAGACTCTTGAGTTGTATGTGACTATTCTTTTCTCTATCATATTCATGCTCGTTTCTATCTTAGATCTGTGATTGAGTATATTGATATTATTGGTGGCTCATTATAATGTTAGATAGATTACCTAAATAGCGTTCTATTGCCGATTCTGCGGCGTAGACTGGGTGTTGTTCCCGACTTGCATTCCTACATCGGGTGCAGGTCATGACATATTTTAAGTGGTGTCCCATGCAGGTCTCTTTAAGGTCGCAATTAGTGCGATTCGTAGTGGTGCTCTTATTTGAGTGCTATTATGAGCCTGTTTCAGGGTATAGGATATAGGCTATAGGCTGAGAATACTTAATCACATCTAGGAAAATTCTTTTGATTCATTCAACTATTCTTCTTTGATATTAATACTTGATCTTTTAATCTGTCCTTCCTTGAGTATCTTACATCATGTGCCAAATTAATTCTTTCTTTCGCTTTGAATCAGGATGCCGCCTAAGACTAGATCGTAGCAGGGGAGAGCAGCTTCTGAGATGTTTGCGATATCCCAAGGGCCTGCACCAGTCACTTCTCCGGTGATTGGAGTATCAGATGCTTTCAGAGGTCCACCACCTTCTTAGAGGATTGCGACAGTTGTATCTGAGGGACTTCCACCTCCACCTTTCGTGCCAGCAGATACTACACAGATGTTTACACTATTTCGTAAAATGCTGGAGGCACAGAGGGCTCATTCTGAGGCACATCAGAGGAAGACCGACGTTTTGCGGCAGGGCATCGAGAGAGCTCATCAGCTTGCTCGTGCCGTAGTAGAGAGAGGAGTTCCAGTCTAGCAGCAGGTTGCTCCTCGGGTTGCTCAGCTTCGGCCAGGCAACATTCAGGACTTTAAGAAGCTGGAGCCTAGGGTCTTCAAGGGGATGAAGGGCATCGTCTATGCTAATGATTAGCTCGAAGACATTGAGCGTCTTATGAGGGTGTCCCATCTTTCTGAGGATCTAAAGGTTGAGGCGGTAGGACTTTAACTGTTCAACGTCGCCCGCACTTGGTTCATGAATGAGTCGATTCTTGTTGATGCGGGACAGTCTTGGGAGGTATTCAAGGACCTCTTCAAGAAGAAGTTCTTTGCTCGGGCAGACAGGCTAGACTTGGGGAGGCAGTTTGAGAGCATCATTCAGGGGAGCATGTCTGTGGGGGAGTACGCTGCAGAGTTTGGCAGGATGAGCCGATTTATAGAGTATTTGGTGAAGAAGCCAGAGGTTCGGGCTATTCATTTCTGAGAGGGTCTAAACTGGGAAGTGAAGATCCTTATTCGGTCTTTTTATGAGACATACTCGGAGATATTTGTGGAGGAACGCAAGGTTGAGCGAGAGTTGGGTTTGAAGCCCAAGAGAGACCGTGATTCTTTTCTGGGGGCCAACAGCAGTACAGTATCTTCCAAGCGTCTTCATTTCTAATTCAGGCTTTTTCAGCAGCCAAAGCAGCACCAGACTCTAGCTAGGGCACCGTTTCACCAGGCACCACAATAGCAAAGGCAGTCACAGTAATCTTCCTGCCACTTCTACAAGAAGCCCGGCCATATCTAGGAAGTTTACAGGAGAAGGTTGGGAGTTTGTTTGTATAGTGGTACCGAAGGGCATCAGATGAGAGAGTCATCGTTGTGCAGTCCAGGGAGAAGCTTCAACTCCGAGGGCACAGACGAGACCACCTTTAGTATAGCCGAGGGGACCGCTTCCGACCCAGCAGCTGCGTTATATCCAACATCAGCAACAGGGAGGTGCATGTCAGGGACGAGCGTTTGCTATGACCGTCGAGGAGGATGAGCCCACCGGAGATATCATCGCAGGTTCTATTCTTCTTGATTTTATTCCAGCTTTAGTTTTGTTTGATAGTGGTGCTTCCCATAGTTTTGTATTTATTTTTTTTGCTCGGAAGCATGGTTTGGTAGCTGAGTCTTTGCTTAAGACTTGCAAGATCATGACCGGGGGAGGCATTATCCTGGTTAATGATATTTGCAAGGATCGGAGAGTTACTCTGGGAGGCTGGGAGTTGAGTTCGTGTCTACTTGTAATGCCACTTTTGAGCTACTATATTGTACTCGGGATGGACTAGTTGAGTAGGCAACGTGAAAGTATAGATTGTAGAAGATGTAGAGTTTTGTTTGGTCCGCCAGGAGAGCTAGAGTTCGAGTTTGCTAGAGGAGCTGCAGAGCAGGAAGAAGGCATTATTTGTGGAGCTATGGTGGAAGACAAGGAGTTTTTGCATCCGTTGATAGCAGAGTTCTTGGATGTGTTTCCTGAGTAATTGCCAGGATTGCCGCCAGATCGAGATGTTGAATTCTCTATAGACTTGGTGCCAGGTGCAGAATCAATTTTGTAATATGTCTATAGAGTAAACAACAGCGAGCTGGTTGAGCTGAAGAAGCGGGTGGACGAATTGCAGGATAAGGGGTTTGTCAGATCGAGTTCTTCACCGTGGAGAGCCCCGATATTGTTTATACCGAAGAAGGATGGATCGGTGCGCATGTGCATTGATTACAGGGCATTGAATAATCTCACTATAAAGAATAAGTACCCTTTGCTACGGATTGATGATCTGTTCGATCAGTTGAGTGGTGCCAAGGTATTTTCTAAGATAGATTTGAGATCATGCTACCACCAGGTGAAAGTAAAGCCGAAGAACATACCGAAGACTGCTTTAAGAACTCGGTATGGTCAGTACAAGTTTATGGTGATGCCGTTTGGGTTGACTAATGCACTGGCAATATTTATGAACTTGATGAACAAGGTGTTCCATCAGTACCTTGACAAGTTCGTAGTGGTGTTCATTGACGACATACTCATATACTCGAAGACACCGGAGGAGCACGAGGAGCATTTGCGGTTTGTGTTAGATGTGTTGAGGAAGAAGAAGCTGTATGGGAAGCTGTCCAAGTGTGAGTTTTTCCTGGACAAGGTGGAGTTCTTGGGGCATGTTATGACCAGTGATGGTATTTCAGTAGATCCGAAGAAGATCGCATCAGTGGAGTCTTGGAAGGCCCCGAGTTCGGTAGTAAAGATCAGGAGTTTCTTGGGATTGGTAGGCTACTACAGGAAGTTTGTGCAAGATTTTTCAAGGATTGCCGAGCCGATGACCAGACTCACCAGAAAGGATGTAGAGTTTGTTTGGATGGAGGATTGCCAAGTTGCTTTTGAGGAATTGAAGAGGAGGTTGATGTCTGCTCCTATTTTGACGTTGCCATTAGGGTCTGGAGGTTTTACTATTTATAGTGATGCATCGGGGAAAGGTTTGGGTTGTATTCTTCAGCAGAATGGGAAAGTGATTGCCTAAGCATCCAGGCAATTACGTCCTCATGAGAAGAACTATCCTACCCATGATTTAGAGTTGGCAGTAGTCATCTTCGCCCTGAAGTTGTGGAAACACTATTTATACGGAGAGCATGTGAAGATCTTCACAAACCACAAGAGCTTGAAGTACGTTTTCATGCAGAAGGAGTTGAACATGAGGCAGCATCGGTGGTTGGAACTGATAAAGGATTTTGATATATCTTTGTAGTATCATCCTAGAAAAGCTAATATAGTTGTCGATACCTTGAGCAGGTATCCTGTAGCTATGTTCTTGACGCAGGATCAATATTTGTTGGAGGACTTGGTTCCTGGTTTGGTTATGCAGATGTGGGGATTGTAGATACATTCAAAGTTGATGGACAGGATCAAGGCAGCCCAGTATGAGGATGTATCTCTGAGGAGCATCAGAGCTCAGGTGAGAGCAGGATTGGAGGATGATTTCACCATTGTCGAGGATTGATCTTTGCAGCATGGAGTTAGATTATGTGTGCCTAGTGGGGAGCTGTGTAAAAAGTATTGGAGGAAGCGCATCGCTCTCAGTATTTCATACATCCAGGTGCCAACAACATGTATCGAGATATGCAAAAGAGTGTGTGGTGGTATGGCATGAAGAGGAAAGTGACACAGTTTGTATCCAGATGCTTAGTGTGCCAGTAAGAAAAAGTCGAAAGGCAGAGGCCAGGAGGTTTACTTCAGCCATTACCCATTCCAGAGTGGAAGTCGGAACACATTACTATAGATTTTGTGTCCGGACTTCCACGATCTCCAGGAGGGAAAGACGCGATTTGGGTCAACGTTGACAGGTTGACCAAGTCGGCCCACCTTTTGCCTTTCAAGGTGGGTTTGTATACGGAGAAGCTGGTAGAGATGTATATGAGGAAGATCATCAGGATACATGGAGTTTCCGTCAGCATAGTCTCGGATCGGGATAGTCATTTCACTTCTTATTTCTGGAGGAGTTTGTAGGCGGGTTTGAGCACTCAGCTCAAGTTCAGTACTGCATATCATCCCCAGACAGATGGACAGTCAGAGAGGACTATTCAGACTCTCGAGGATATGTTGTGCACTTGTGTACTAGATTTTGGGGGTTCTTGGGAAGACCATCTCCATTGGGTAGAGTTTGCTTACAACAACAGCTACCAGGCTAGTATAGAGATGTCACCTTTTGAAGCTCTGTACGGTAGGAGATATCGTACTCACTTGTCATGGGACGATGTTGGAGAAAGAGTTTTGTTTGGGCCCGAGATAGTTGTGGATGTAACAGAGTAGGTTCAGTTGATCAGAGACAGACTTCGAGTAACGCAGGACAGACAGCGGCATTGTGCAGATAACCACCAGAGACCTTTGGAGTTCGAGGTATAGTTTTAGATTTTTGTTTTTTGCTTGTTATTGGTTGTTTGTTATAGATTAAGTTCTTAAGGTGGTATTTTGTTCTAGGTGGGTGGTTTGGTGTTTTTGAGGATTTCTCCGATATGAGGCACGATTCACTTCGGTGGAGGCAGGAAGCTTAGTCCGCGATTCATCGAACATTTTACTATTCTAAAAAGGATCGGTGCAGTTGCTTATAGACTAGACTTGCCACCTGTATTGGAGGGAGTACACAACGTGTTTTACGTATCACAGTTAAGACGGTACGTGGTAGATCCTAGTCATGTGTTAGATTACTCAAAGATAGAGGTGGGCCCTACTCTTAGCTATCCAGAGCAGCCAGTTGAGATCTGGATCGGAGAGAGATGGTGCTGAGGTACCAGACTATTTCTTTGGTACGCGTCGCATGGAGGCATCACTCTTCGAAGGAGTCTACCTGGGAGAGAGAGGATAAAATATGAGAGCGTTATCCATATTTGTTTGTGCCTTGAGGTATGTTCTTTCATAGTTAAGTTCTGTTCTTTTATTATGTTCTGTTGTTTTCTAGGGGTAGTTTTCGTCTTTGAATTTCGAGGACGAAATTATTTAGTCATTTTACAATTAATTAAATATTGTGCATGATAAATAATTATTTGTTGTATTATTTAATTGTTGTTAGATGTTAGTTATTTGTTTTAGACTTGTGTTAGTGGACCTAACTAATTTAGTTTAGACTTATGGACCAACATGTATTAATTGTTAGAATTGAGACCAAATAAAAGCCTATTATTTTGGAGGATGATTAGTTTAATTAAACCATTAGACTAGAACCTTTCCTCCTTAATTATTTCTTCATGAGAGGCCCCAAGGGGTATAATGGACATTACATAGTGACTTGAGGAAGGGGTAAGAGGAGGCCGGCCTATTATAGAAGAGGGGACAAGTTTCTCTCTCCACATTTTATTTGAAAACTAGATCTAGAATTTTCCTCAACCAAATTTCTTCATTCTACATCATTTTCCTACCAAATTTTGTCCCAATTCCTTCCCAAATCATCATTAGAGACTAGTGGAGCAAGGATCTAGAAGGAAGAAGCAAGAATCTATAAGTTGGAGGCCAATTTCATCACATTTGGAGGTTGCATTGGGAATCCATCTCCCAATAGGTACAATTCAGTTTTTCTCCTAATTTAGGTTCTAAATCTAAGAATTAACTATGAGAAATTAACCCATGTGCATAGGCTTCCCATAGGTTTGATTTTGAGTTCATAGGAGGCCTATTGAGAAAGTTATGATATTTTTTGTGTCAATTTTGGGGGAGTTCTGAGATTGACACTTGTTGTGTTTGTCAATTGGTCCTATAGATCAATTTGACATGTGTTTGTGTGTTTGGGGCTAGTGTCATGTCTACAATTGGGTACGTATAGGTCGTATCCCAACAATTTGGTGATACGTATTGTTCATAAATAATATATTAGACTTGCTCGTGTCCTTTGGGGTATGTTTGGATGTGTGGTAGACTCGTGTCACAAGCATATCCTAGATCTAGTGGGATAAGGGTGTGATGCATTCTATGTGTTTGTGCATTTTATTTCTAGATCTATTTTCCCATTGTTCTTAGTCATTATAATATGTAATTATATGCATGTATATATATATTGTTATGTATATTTATATGTGTTAGTGTATCATATATCTATGTACCTATGTGTTATGTATATATGTAGCTATACTTCTACATATATAATAGCTATTAAATATAGTAGTGTGTGTATATATATATATATATATATATATATATTATGTATATACGTATACGTATATGTGATGATATAAAAAATATATATATATATATATATATGGGATCCCCGCACTCTACTTACCGACTGAACGAACTCCTAGGGCTTCGCTTGACCGATTCCTCGGAGTCGGAGGAAGATCGACCCTGAACAAGAAGGATCTCGATGTGAGATCTGCAGCAAAAAATTATAATTTTCTGCCCCAACTTTCAAATGAGTAATGCTTATCAGTCCATTATTCATACAAACCCTTCGATGACATATCGGCTGCCTTGCTTATATATATATATATATATATATATATATATGTGTGTGTGTGTGTGTGTGTGTGTGTGTGTGTATGCATTAGTGTATAAGAGAGGGAGGGGGCTCAATGTTATAGCGACAGCGACAGCCGTATTAGCAACAGCAGCAACGGTTTCAACGACAACAGCAACAGCCACATTAGCAACAACAACAGCTATAGCAACAGCAGCAGCGGCTTCAGCAACAGCAGCAGCATTTGCGACAGCATCAGCTTCAGCAACAACAACAGCATCCTTCAGCGACAGCAGCAGTAGCAGCATTAGGACAGCAACAGTTCCGCAACAGCAGCAGCAGTATTTGCAACAGTAGCAGCGGCATTTAGCAATGGCAGCTGCAGCTTTCGGTGACAGTTTTGCGTGAATAGATATGCATATGTATTATTTGTAGCTAATAGGTATATATATGATATTGGTATATATATATATATATATGTTTCATAGTTAGTACTTATGCATTAGTATACTATATCTTTAGTAGTTGGTTGTTAGCATATAGTTATTAGTGGGTAGTTAGTATATATATAAGGTTTTGACAATTACCTTAAGATACCATGGTAAGTATCATGGTATTTGGGGATACCCAAGGTATTGGATTTGGGTATCAAGATAGAGGTTTAGTTGTGTGATACCGAGTTGGTTCAAAACCAAGGTATCCATTTGGTAATTAGAATTTATATATTTAATGTTGCTTGAATGTACATATGTGATATTCATCTCTTTTGTTGTGTATCCTGAGATATGGTATCCTAGTATCCTAAGAATAGCTTGTATGACCTAGATTCATAGTGTATAAACCCAACATCATTGAGATAAACTCATACAACCTAGAAATAGGTAGTTGACCAAGTTTGATCGATTTAACTTAGAGTTGACCTAGTTTGACTGTGTTGCCTTAGAAATAGATCTTTGACCTAGATGTTGACTTGTTTTACTTATTTTTTCTGAAACCTTGCATTGATGTTGTATTCCATATCTAGGTCTTCGAGGCATCGTATCAAATATCTGTGAGACTATTCATCGAACTTCAGGCGAGTACATTCTCTAATAGTTTCTCATTTATGATATCCTCTATGTTCATTGTATCTAGTATAGATATCCTTGTTCTCTTGACAGGATGGTTACACGGATTGGTATATCCGGATCTCGTTATGAGATGTTATTCCTTGGTATATGGTGTATCTTGTGCAAGACTTGTTTCATTGATTATCTTGTACATGTACAGACACTGATTCTCGAGAAGACTAGCTATCTTCTTGAGGAATTTTGTGACATAGCGTACCATGGTTGGATCTACTATACCAGTCAAGGGTGGAGAGTATTTTAGTGTAGATATGTGATCATACCCATCTTGTATCTTGTTCTTGTATAGTGTTAATCATAGACCGCACGTATGATTAGCCAGGCCATAAATCTTGTATCAAGTTTCTAAGCCAATCACATGTTAAAGCTAGTACTCACACACTTAGTCATTAGTATCCTTGTTCATTGTCATATTTCTCATTATTGTATTTATTCCAGTATTTTCTTATTTTATATCTCTTGTATCTATTGTGCATATTGTATATTTACATCTATTTACTATTACATAGTTTTTATCATTGATTAGAACTGTTGTTAGAGATGTACTCTGCTCCTTTCCTGACTGGATATATTTTTCCCAGATGATACTGAGGAGTGGTACCCTACACATTATGGACCTTAGGATATTGTGGGCTTAGAGTCAGAGACCCTAGCTCAGGAGAGACTTATCCTGACTGAGACAGATGACCCGGGACTTGTAGCTTCTTAGTATTCTTTTATACTGGATTTATCTCCAACTTATTTGTTAGTATTCTTTCAGACTCATTGATGTTATTATTTTAGACTCTTGAGTTGTATGTGACTATTCTTTTCTCTATCATATTCGTGCTAGTTTCCATCTTAGATCTGTGATTGAGTATATAGATATTGTTGGTGGCTCATTATAATGTTAGATAGATTACCCAAACAGCGCTCTACCGCTGATTCTATGACATAGGCTGGGCGTTGTTTCCGACTTGAATCCCTACATCGGGTGCGGGTCATGACACCACCATACAATCAAACATACCCCGAAGGATACGAGCAAGTCTAGAATACTATATATGAACAATATAAAGAGTCAATTATATATCTACATGTCCGTGTCAAAATATGACATGCTCAAAGCCCCGTGTCGGAAAAAAATTCCAAATCAACACGTATCACCAAATTATTAGGATACGGCCTACACGTACCCAATTTTTGATATGACACTAGCCACAAACAAACAAACACATGTCAATTTGGTCTAATTGACAAACACAACATTTGTCAATCTCGGAATTCCCCCAAAATTGACATAAAATATACCGTAACTTTCTCAATATGCATCATATGAAGCTAATTCTAATTCATATGGGTAGCCTATGCAAGCGGGGTAGTTTATTATAGTTAAATTTCATATTTAGAACCTAATTAAAGAAAAAAACTGAATTATACCTATTGGGAGATGGATTCCCAATACAACCTCCAAATTTGATAAAATTGGCCTCCAACTTGTAGATCCTTGCTCCTCTTTGTAGATCCTTGCTTTTTCTTTCTAGATTCTTGCTCTACTAGCCTCCAATAGTGATTTGGGAAGGAATTGGGAAAAAATTTGGTAGAAAATTGATGTAGGAATTAAAGAATTTGGTTGAGGGAAATTCTACATCTATATTTGAAATGAAAAGAGGAGAAAGAAAATTTCCCCCCTCTTTTAAATAGGCCGGCCCCCTTAGCCCCTCTCTCAAGCTACTATGTAATGTCCAATATACCCCTTGGGGCCTCTCATAAAGAAATAATTAAAGAGAAAAGGTTCTAGTCTAATGGTTTAATTAAATTAATTATCCTCCTAATGAATGGGCTTCTAATTAGGCTTAATTCTAACTAATTGCAAATGTTGGTCTATGAGTCTAAACTAAACTAGTTAGGTCCACTAATACAAGTCCAAAGCAATAAGCTAACATCTAACAATAATTAAATACACAATAAATAATTATTCAAATGCACAATATTTAATTAATTACGAAATAACCAAAATATCCTTTTTTAGAAAATATCATAGTGACAAAAATCCAATACACAAGTGCGTAGCATTTCCTCGAGAGTCTGAATATTTCTCTCCGACTGCCCGTCAGTCTGAGGGTGATATGCGGTACTGAACTTGAGCTGAGTGCCCAAGCTAGCCTACAAACTCCTCCAAAAGTGGGACGTAAAGCGACTATCCCGATCCGAGACTATGCTCACCGAAATTCCATGCAATCTGACTATCTGACACACATACATCTTCGCGAGCTTCTCCGTAGACGTACCCACTTTGAATGGCAGAAAGTGGGCTGATTTGGTCAACCTGTCTACGATGACCTAAATCGCATATTTACCTCCTAGAGAACACGAAAGTCCTAAAACAAAGTCCATCGTGACATGCTCCCACTTCCACTCTGGAATGGGTAAAGGCTGAAGCAATCCACCTGGCCTCTGTCTCTCCGCCTTTACCTTCTAGCATACCAAGCAATTGGATACGTAGCTGGCTACCTCCCTCTTTATACCATACCACCAAACATGCTCTCTCATGTCCCTATACATCTTGTTGGCACCTAGATGCATAGAGTATTGAGATCGATGCACCTCCTAAAGAATCTTCTCGCATAATGCTCCATTCGGCACACACAATCTGGTGTAGTGCCGCAATGATCCATCATCTGAAATTTTGAAGTCCTCTGCCAACCCTATCTGGACCTGTTCTCTGATGTTCCTCAGAGACTCATCCTCGAACTATGCTGCTCTGATCTGGTCCATCAACTCTGACTGTACCTGAAGTCCCCATATATGTGCTGTAACTCCATGAACTAATACCTCAATGCCCAAACTATCAATATCGGCCAATAAATGTCTGTCCCTCGTCAAGTACATAGCCATTGGATACCTGCTCAAGCCATCCGCGACTACGTTGGCCTTCCCTGGATGGTACTGCAAAGAAATGTCAAAGTCCTTCATCAACTCCATCCATCGCTACTACCTCAGGTTGAGCTCTTTTTGTGTAAACACATACTTCAAGATCTTATGATCTATAAAGATCTCTACCCGCTCTCCATACAAGTAGTGCTTCCACAGTTTAAGAGCAAAAATAATTGCTGCCAACTCCAAGTTGTGGGTAGGGTAATTCTTCTCATGCGGGCGTAATTGCCTGGAAGCATAGGTAATCACCTTCTCGTTCTGCTGTAACACACGACCCAAACCCTTACCCGATGCATCACTGTATATAAAAATCCTCTTGTCCCTGATGGCAATGTCAATATTGGAGCTGTAGTCAACCTCTTTTTCAGCTCCTCAAATACAGACTGACAATCCTCTGTCCAGACTAACTCCACGTCCTTCCTGGTTAGTCTAGTCATCGGCTCTGCAATCCTGGAAAAATCCTGAACAAACCTCCGATAATAGCCTGCCAATCTAAGAAAACTCCTTATCTCCGTCACTGAACTCGGGGTAGACCACGACTAAACTGCTGAAATCTTCTTCGGGTCTACAGAGATCCCGTCTCCTGTAATCACATGCCCGAGAAATTCAACCTTATCAAGGAAGAACTCATACTTTGAAAGCATGCCATATAGCTTCTCATTTCTGAGGGTCTCCAGAACTATCCTCAGGTGCTTCTCATGCTCCTCCGGGGTCTTCGAATATATCAGTATATCATCAATGAAGACTACAACAAACTGATCCAGGTATTGATGAAATACCTAATTCATCAGGTTCATGAATACCGTCGGGGCATTGGTCAACACAAACAGCATCACCAAGAACTCAAACTGCCCAAACTGAGTCCTGAAAGCTGTCTTTGGAATATCTTCCTTCTTTACTTTCACCTGGTGGTATCCCGACCTCAAGTCCATCTTCGAGAATACCTTCGCTCCGCTTAACTGATTAAATAAATCGTCAATTCGTGACAACGGGTATTTGTTCTTGAAAGTGAGATTGTTGAGTGCCCTGTAGTCGATACATATACATACCAACCCATCCTTCTTTGGTACAAAAAGTACCGGAGCACCCCATGGTGATAAACTGGAGCAGATGAAGCCCTGGTCCTGTAACTCATCCACCTGCTTCTTCAACTCTGCCAGTTCGCTGTTGTCCACTCTATAGACGTGCTATGATATTGGCTCTGCGCTTGGCACCAAATCTATAAAGAACTCCACATCTCTGTCCGGTGGCAACCATGGCAACTCCTCTGGAAAGACGTCCATATACTCCACAATTAATGGATGTGGAGGCTCCTGCTCTTCTACCAAAGCTCCATAGAAGTCTCCATCGCTCTGCTCTGTTGCTCCTCTAACGAACTCAAACTCTGGCTCTCCTGGCATCTAGAAAAAAACTCTGCCTCTACGTCAATAGATACTAGCATGATGCCTACTCAACCAATCCATCCCGAGTACTATATCGTAGCTCGAAAGTGGCATTACGATTATACATATGCTAAACTCTCGGCCTCCCAAGGAAACTTTCTGGTCCTTGTAAACATCACTGACCAGGATAATGCCACCCCCGGTCGTGATCATGCAAGTCCTCGCCAACGGTTCAGACTCAAGACGATGTTTCAGAGCAAAAGATACAGATACAAAACTATGTGAAGCACTGAAATCAAATAAAGCATGAGCTGGAAAAGAATCAAGATAAATTAAACCTGAGATAACATCACTGACCGGCTCCTCCTCCTCGACAGTCAAGGTAAAAGCTCGCCCCTGTCGCTGGGCACCTCTCTACTGCTGCTGGTGATGAGCAAACAGCTATTGTTGTGGTAGTAGAGGAGGTCCTTTCTGCTGTTCTGCTGGTGGTCTCGTGGGTGCTCTCTATGCTTGAGTTCCGCCCTGAGCTAAATTAGTTAGAACTTTAGAACAAGCCCTCAACTGATGGTCTCCTGGTCCGCAGAATAAGCACAGGCCTAATCTCATCCTCCATGCATCCCATCCATGTCCTTGCTTCTTACAGAAAGTGCAAGGAATAACTGCCATCGGGATCTAGTGCATCTGCTGTACCGACACTCTAGCTGGTCCATGATACTGCTGTCTCGGCTGTTGGAAGTGCCTCTGGTGCAGCTGCTAAAAATGAGGCCGCTTCATTGGACCCGTGTTGGTACTGGATCCTTCTGTGTTTTTCGGCCTCTTAGAGCCAAGCTCTAGATCATCCTCTTTCCGCTGTGCCTGCCTCAGAATCTCCTCGAAAGTAATGGTGGGATCTCCATTCATATGTGATTTGACTTTCCTGTTCAGGTCCTTCCTGAACTTTTTAGCTCTTCCTCTAGGGTTCTGTCCCTCCATAAATTGGCTTAGTCTGTAATACTCTGTCGCATACTCATCCACCGTCATACCTCCCTGAACAAGGTACTAGAACTGGCTCTCTAGAGATATCAGAGCCACATTTGGAAAGAACTTTTTCTTAAATAGCTCTTTGAAAGCTTTCCAAGTAAGTCCTGGTGCGGCGATCATGGGGTCTGTCCTAAACCAAGTCAACGCAATATCGAACATCATACAACCCGCGGCCTCTATCTTCAACCTCTCTGGAATCTGCGCCAGCCGCAGGTTCCGCTCAACGTCTACTTTCCAATCATCATCATAAAGAATCCCTTTAGTGCCTTTAAAGTCCTTCGTCCCCATCCTCTTGAAGTCTGTGATGGTCCCCGGCCTCGGCTACTGCAGGATGAATGGAGGTTGTGCCGTATGTGGCTGGACTAAGGTGGCTCACTCAACTGCTACAAGCGCAATCTGGTGAGCATTCTCAATGATCTATCTCATAACCTCTGACTGATGCTGCTGCACCTCCATCATCTGCTGAAAGAGCATAAACATCTGCGTGTGATCGACTGCGGATGGTGGGGGTGGAAGATCCCCTAAAATTGTCGGTACTATCCTCTATATCGGAGGTGGAGCACCTCTGAAAGCTGCTGCAGAAACACCCACCTGGATTGGTGAAGCCAACCTCTGGAATGTAGGTACTGGAACATCGTCTGATGGTGCTGTCCTCATAGGCGATGAAGTGACTGACTGTGCTGACATGGCACATGAGTGCTGGGAACGCGTCTTCGACTGCATCCTGAAGTTAGATTGAAACAACGGAATCAATATTTAGTATGATACCATATCATCAAAGAAGGACAAAATTTATTCAAGGTAAAGCAAACATTCAATAGATAAGGATAAAAAAAACTGTTATTTGGAAGTGTTTACTAGTTGTGATTGAGTAAACTCTCAGCCTATATACTATACCCTAAAGAAGGCTCATAGTAGTACTATAGGTGAGCACTACTAAGATATCGCTCTAATTACGACTCTAGAGACCAGCATGGGCCACCACTAAAAATGTGTCATGATCCGCACCCGGATATTCGAGCACGAGTACGTGGGTACGCCTAGCCTACGCCGCAACATCGACTGTAGAATGCTATCTGGGTTAATTCTAACTAACTAAACATCTCAACAATAAATATATGGTACCTGTCAATCATCTCAACTCCTAAAGGAGGAACAATATGTATCTCACAAATATAACTATACTCAATCACAATATAAACTAAGGAAGATAAAGCACGAATGGAATAACGAAGAAAAGAATCAAGATACAATCCACAAGTCTGAAATAATATACATGCCACGAATCTCAATAACAGTCTAATATAAGTCCATCAAATAAATCAAACCTCCTCAGGCTCTGGAACTAAGTCCTCCTGGTCTACAAGAATATCCTTTAATGGAATACCATCCTACGACCTGTAGAATGTAGGACACTGATCTATGAGCCAATCATCTGAAAAAATATATCTAGTCAGGATTGGAGCAAAGTATATACCTCTGAAAATAGTTTTAAATGCATAATCGAGCATATAAAATAGATAATAAAAAGAATATAGGATAACTAATGAACAGAATGAAATGAACTAGAGCAAACAGGTTATGTACTGGAATGAAGAACAAGCAATATGAATATCTGCAATATAAAGGAATAACTGAAATCTAACTAATGTGCCTCTAAATACAAGTTCATTATGTGATCGGTTTAGGTTGAACACGAATACAATAAGGTAACTCGATTACAAGTGTGTTATGTAATCGACATGTACACGAATATACTGGGGATTTGATCACATAATCAACTCCTACTCCCCCATCCCCAACTAATACCAATGGATCAAAATCACGGCACGTTACGAACACAAATATGGGCACACTGAATACGAGCAGTGTGTGAACACGAAATATAAATAATTAATACCCAATACACATGATAAAATACATGTAAAGGAGTACCCGCTGAACGCGGTAGGAGATAATATCTCCTGATAGGATCCATGTAGTACCAGTCCGTGAAACAACCATGCAGAATCAAGTATATATTTCTAGAACTTGAGATATATATACTATTATGAAATAAAAACTAACAGAGAAATGTACTCGCCTGAGGTCCTGAGCAAGGTGTGTCTCTCGATGCCCAAGTTGATATCACACAGACCTATATATGGTATATTGCATCAATACAAGATTTTGGAATGAAAATAAGTTAAACTGGTTCAATTCTCGGTCATAAAACTATTTCTAAGTCAAAATAGTCAAAATAGGTCAACTGTAGGTCAAACTTGGTCTAACTATTTGTAAGTTGTATGAGTCCAACTCTAGACTATTAGGCCCATACACTATGTCACTAGGCCACACTAGCTAAGCTAAGATACTAGGATACAAACAAAGCACCGTATCGTAGGATACGCAAGTTTTTAGATATAAAAATATTGATTTATATATATATATACAAGATAATACATATAGTACTCTTAGCTAACTAATGCAAAGTGCATACCTTGGCTTTAAACCAATGCGTATCTCACCCTCCTACACACCCATCTTGATACTAAAACCCAATACCTTGAGTATCCACCAATACCTTGACATTACCTTGGTATCAGAAGGTAATTCAAAATCTAATAGATAATTAACTACCCAATGCACTAAACTATAACTAACATACCAATATTTATATATAATACTACTATATTAACTTACCAATACTTATATACATATATACATACATACATATAGCTACTAGTCTAACAATACGTATATATATATAACTACTAGAAATCAATATGGCTAACTAGTTAATAATATATATATATATATATATATATATATATATATATATATATATATATATATAACTAGATCAATATGCAATCTAACTAACTACTATCCATAAAACTAACTAAACCTCAAGTAAACTACTAGCTAACCCTTTTACCTAACTAGATGCTACCCTCTTACTGTTGTCTTTGCATTGCTTTTAAGGTTGATTGTTGCTGTTGAAACATGATGTTGCTATTGTTGTAGGATGTTGTACTATTGTTGTTGTGCTGCAGTTGCCCTCTACTATTGCTGTGCAGTTTGCTGCCACTCCTTGCTGCTGGATGCTATTGCCCTCAATGCAGTTGCTGCTGCAGACTCATGATGTAGTGGCAGCTGCTGTGCATTGCTGCACAGTTTGTAGTAAATTGCTCTTGCCATACTATATTTGAGGTCGATTGTTGTAGGCTGTAACTGCTCTTGTATTGCTGATTGTAGTCTGCTAGTTGTTACTTGCTGTTGATGCATGCTGCTAGTTGCTACTTATTGTTGATGCATACTGCTAGTTGCTACTTGCCGTTGATGCATGCTGCTAGTTGCTACTTGTTGTGCTACTGCCTCTCCCTCTTGCATTCAGTTGATGCCCGATCTTCTCTCACATACATCCACACACACACATCTATGTATTATATATATACACATATCTATACATATATAGATATACACTTATATAAAATAATTATACATATATATATATAATATACTCTCTCTCTCTCTCTCTCTCTCTCTCACACACACACACACACATATAATTATATCATTTATAATAGATATAAACAACTCAAATTGAATTGAGGTACAATAAACAAACACGTGGAGTGCACCACACCCGTATTACACTCATTCTATGATACGCTTGCGATACGGCTCCATCACACAACCAAACATATCCCGAAGGATACGAGCAAGTCTAAAATAATAATTTTGAACAATACGAAGAACTAATTACTCAACTACGTATCCGTGTCAAAATGTGACATGCTCAAAAACCCGTGTGGAAAGAAAACCACAAAATCAACCTGTATCGCCAAATTATCGGGATATGGCCTACACGTATCCAATTGTGGACACGACATTAGTCACACACCATCAAACACATATCAATTTGGTCTAATTGACCAAGTGACAAACACAAGATGTGCCAATCTGAAAATTCCCCTAAAATTCTCATAAAATACCATATAATTTTCTCTATAGACCTCTCTATAGACCTCCTATGAACCTAATTCCAATTCCTATGGGTAGCCTTAGCATATAGGGTGGTTCCTTATGATCAAATCACAGATTTAAAGTCTAATTAGAAAGGAAAAATTAAATTGTACCTATTGGAAGATAGATTTTCAATAAAATCTCCAAATTGAGTGAAAGTAGCCCCCAACTTGTAGATCCTTGCTCCTCCTTGTAGATCCTTGCTTCCTCCTTATAGATCCTTGTTCTACTAGTCTCCAATAAAGAATAGGGAAGGAATTAGGAAGAAATTTGAGTCAGAATTGGTGTGGGAATGAAGAATTTGGAAGAGAAAAATTCTAGATCTAGATTTGGAATGACAAATGAGAAGAGAGAGAGTCTCTCTCCTCCCTATAGTGGCTGGCCCCTTGCCCCTCCTCCAAGCTACTATGGAAAGTCCAAAATATCCCTTGGGGCTTGTCATGAAGAAATAATTAAGGAGGGAAGGTTCTAGTCTAATTGGTTTCACTAATTAATTCATTCTCCTAATGAATGAGCTTACTATTGGGCTCAATTCTAACTAGTATCAAATATTGGTTCATGGATCTAAACTAAGCTAGGTTAATTACACCAGTCCAAAATAAATCTAACATTTACAATAAATAAATAGTATAATAAATAAATATTTACACATGCACAACATTTAATATTATAATCCTAAAAATACAATTATCCATGCCAAATTACTAAACTACCCTTAGTTGGAAAAGTGAGGGTGACAGGGAAAGGTTTTTATCATGATGGGTTTGATCTATTTATAAGTTTGTCATTCTTCTTAATTTATATTTAAATTTAAATGAATAAAATCATGAGATTAAGGGTGGCACATAATTAACCAAATTAGAATATTCTAGTCATGACAATTAATAATAAACAATTCTAACTAACCACTTATTAATTATAATTATCTAGATATAATGACTAGTGAAATTACCAAAATACCCTTAGTCCAAATTTAGGGTAGTTACATTCCAGCAGTACAAATTTTGTATGGTACACCCAGACACGCTATCCTTGTGTCTGATATAACAGTCTCAACACAGAAATTATTTACCCAATTCCTGTGTCCTGATTGACACATCCACACCACCGACACACCAAAAATGAGAATCAAAACCCTAACCCTAATATACCTCTTTCAGGTGCCTTTCTTCTCCTTTGTAGTCGACGATGAGCCGTCAGCCGTCCAGATCCAATCGTCCGTACCTGAGCATCTCTGACCAGAATCTCATCGACGAGATCCACCCGTCGGCTGCCGTCATTAACATTGGGCCCAAATCATGAGGCATCTAGATCTGAACCGTCGAGGGTCAACCCTCTTCTACGCCGCTAGACGATGACTCGGTCGAACTCGAGTACCGTCATTCCCCCTCCGCTGGTCGCCTACTGGAGCCTCCGGACGGTCGGATATGTCCACTACTCTGTCGTGGAACACCCGAGCATTAGATCCGCTTTTCGGATTCATCAACGAAGGCGTGGACCGCATCCTCTCGAGCCCCCTAGGGTGGCCACTCCCACGACCAATCGGAGAGTCCCCTCGATTTCTCCCCTTTTCCCTCTCGTCCTTTCTTTATTTCTTCCATTTCAAATATCCCCCCCCCCTCTCTCTCTCTCTCTCTCTCTCTCTCCCTCTTTCTTTCATTCATTCATTCTTCTTATATTGGGCAGATTAGGTTTAGTTATATAATAATATCTTAATTTTTTTAGTTATATGATAATATTTTGGTTATATAATATATTAAGTTTTGGTTATACAATAATATATTTGGGCTAATTTATATCTATAGGAGTTTTTATATATAAATCTTTTGATTTAGTGAATATATATATATAATTATGAGAAATATTATTTTGGGCTTATACAATTATACTAAAAAGGCTTTAAGTATATAAGTTTTGAGAATAAATACTAAACAATTTCTTTTAGCATAACTTGATTAAACTTAGCTAATCTGTATATTTTTACTCCCTTTGCAAGCCGTAGTGGACCCGTTATCTACATATCAAAATTTGTGCAAAACTTCGATTCTGGATTTATATATCTTTTCTGGCTATTTGAATTACTCTGGACTCATTGGGACTATCTGTTATATCATTTGGGATCATCTAGAATAGTGTAAAAATGTACCTATTTTGTGTCGACACGTTCATGTCAAGCACGTCGACTGCAACTAAACTAAGACAAGTACATTACACTTGGATTTACATTTACATTTACATTTATAAATGCTATTGTGAATATTTTATGTAATTCTTGCCAGTTGTTTTGACACTATGATTCGTGCACACGAACGGTTTGTCTTGATTCATGATTAAGTTACATTCGTGTAGTGACTAGTAATTATTTGGATTTTGATGCATGAGCATCTGGGTTGTGATGCTTGTTTATCATGTCGTGATTTCGTGAGCATCTGTGTCATGATTTGTGATTATTCATATTCGTGACATGTGTTTATCCATATAGTGATTCATGAATATTCGTTCTTCGTAAGTCATGATTATATATTTTTGTGATTTGTGATCCGTGATTACCTGTCTTTCGTGATTCGTGATTACTTGTCTTTCGTGATTGTTATGAGAGAGAGAGAGTCGGGTGAAAGAATATATTAGAAGACATGTAGACAAATATATTTCCCTATTTTATTCGGTAGATAGTAGTCGTATATTGCACGTACGACATGCCGGATTAGCCTAGCCCCCACATGTCGAACCCTGTATTCTAGGTCATATGGTATTACTATTCTTGTTAGATCTTGATATTCTTCTTCTAGACTTGTTACATGTTGCTAGTTTACATGATTGACAGTTTACATGTTGCCAGAATATATAATTGTTAGTTTACATATTGTCAATTTTTATGTTGTCAGTTTCATGTTCCTACTTGTTACCATTTTCATGATGCTCATTACCTTCTAGTCTATGTAGAAGCATAAAAATATGCGCCTACACAGATGGCGCACTCTCCACAAAGATCCTAGTAGAAGAAAGGTGTGCTTTCTTAGTTCTCAATACTTTGGCGCACTTTCCATTAATATCATAGGATGGCACACTATTCAGAGAACAGAAAAGTGGCACACTTTCTTAGATTTACGAAAGCTGGTGCACAAATGATCCTTCTTCTCTCAGGATTTAATGCAGCAGACTGACAGCGGACAGATGCAGAAACAGAAGAGTCAGAAGTCATCATTACAACTAAGCTAAGGCACACAAACCCAGGTTGTCGTTTAGCGACCCAGCTGCTGTGCAAACTTCAAAAGTGTGCCGCTGTGCCAATTTTATCAAAAGTGCCCCATTGTGCCAACTTCTTCAAAGTGCACCGTTGTGCCAACTCCTTCAAAAGTGCACCGCTATGCTAACTTCTTCAAAAGTACGTCATTGTGCCAACTTCTTCAAAAGAGCGTCGTTGTGCCAACATCTTCAATAGGGCGACGTAGTACCAACTTCTTCAAAAATGTGTCGTAGTGCCAATACCTTCAAAAGTGTACCGTAGTGCCAACTGGTTCAAAAATGTGTCACAGTGCTAATCTTATCAAAAAGCGCCAGTCTCCAGACGACTCATAAAGTGCGAATATTATCATAACCGACAGTGAGCAGTTATGAGTGCGTGTCTTACAAGTCGTACTTCTCATAAAAAGTTTACAAATAACTTTTCCCATAACCTATGCTTTCCCCGTATAGGAAGATACGTGGCAAGCAGGAAGTAAGTTGTGCACCCAATAATTCAAAACGTGGGGTGTTAGTCCACCAAAAGTGTGCGCACAATGTTAAAACAGTGTTGACTGTCCAAAGTGAGCGCACACTCTCATAACCGTTCCTAAACTCTATAAATATATATTATGTACAACCATTAGTGAAATCTAGCTACACCTAGACAGAGAGGAGCACACACAAACAAATAGAGAGAAAGGGGCTAGAATTTTTAAGTCTTTGAAATTCAAGAACCGAGTGAGAGAAATAGAATCTTTTTGTGTCATTATTGCCAAAGCTTTCTTATTGTTCAACTCTCCAAGTTGTTCACAGCATTCCCTACATGTCTTTATCATCGTGTGTGGTTCTTTGTCAGTGTGTGTATTTCTTCATCGTCGAGTGGTCCAAGGAGTAAAGTGATCGTCCGCAGATCAGATCTCTACAGCTATACTTTCTCAGAATCAATTGTACTTAGATTCCTGTTTAAGATCTTTTTGTACTTTTCTTTCTTTTCAATAGTTTGTAACACAAAAGTTTCATATAAAAAAATTCTTGCAAATAAAGATGGTGACTCTACTAGGGATGACTTTCTCCTCTGACGAGAAGGTGATAGCTCAACTCGACACTGCTTCGGTCGGCTCGACGCAGATGACCTTGGTCATAAAGTTTGACCAATAGGCATATGAAGAAATACTCCATTCTAGGGGTAGTACCCACCCCTCATCTGCACTAAAGTCGAGGGAAAAGCACAAAGTTTGGGTGACCAAGCCTCGTCATGCATATCCCGGAGTTGCTGCCAAGAAAAAAAAAAAGTATTCTGATTGACGAGACTTCCCCTGTCAATTCTGTTCAGATCAATGACTTGGTAGACAATTCATTTGTGTTAAACAAGGGATATAATTCATACAACTCACATAATTTCAAACAAAGGGTGATCGACACCCAAGCTTCTGAATCCCTTGTGTTAAACAAGGGATACAATTCACGTAACTCGCATAATTTCAAGCAAAGGGTGATCCACACCCAAAGGTCTCAGCCCGCGCATATTCGTTATAATTTGCGAGGCAAGCAAGGCATATACACCATTTTCCAAACCAATAAGCACACAAATAAAGTCTTGATCAGGGCGAATCATTCTTCTAACATCATGATTATGCGCACAGTGGAGAAAAAATTATGCGCCACCCGTTAGAAGTCTACTATTAGTGCGCGAGGACAAGACCTTTATGCAAAATTAATTACATGTAGACAAACTGCACCAACTCCTTCTGTGCCACAGAAAGTATGCCAAGCAGGATCAATCTCTTTACAACGTGCTAATTATGCGCGTGTATACAAGAGGACTTCTAGTAACAACTTCCTCTACTCCATAAAGGACAAAAACTCGAGATATGATGAACAACTTGCCAATCAAACCAGCACATCACTCTATACACAAGGGACCAAAAATGTGTATAGAAGATTTAATGTATCTTATGCAAAGAGGCAGAGTCTACCATTTTCCTCCTCTTCTCTTCCCTTTTACGATTTACGTGAGCTTATTATACAAAAGCATAAAGAGATGGACCCTTCTGACATTACAACAGTGTTTCCTAATGAACATTGTTGTAATTATCATAGAGATGTAATTGAATATTGTTGTGCATCAGCAAAGCGGTCCGTGTTTGACCGATTGACTTACACTATATCTCCTAAACCTTGACATACAAAGCAAGTTGACAACCAGGAGAATGATGACGAATCTCTCTTTGCTTTAGCATACATGGCTTCGCTTCTTCCCCGTGGTAGGAGACAATCAGGACGAAGTTCTTCAAGAACACCCAGCCAGAGGATATTTGACCAACTCGTCGACTCCTTTGAAGGATTATACCAAAAGACCCATTCTCAAAGATGGGAGCTCGTTCGTTACGAGAATCCCTATTCCTCAAAATTCGAGGCTGGGGGTAGTAATCCCCTCGATTCTGAAACTGACAATGTAGACTCAAACTACACGGTTCTTTCTACTAATCCCTCTATCGTATACAAGGATGTTATCATTTACACCGTCGGTGATGAACAAGATGCTTCTCCATCAGAAGACACCGAACAACGCCTCAACTCATTAGAGGCCGCTCTAAGGGACATGTATGCCATGGTGCAAAATATGCATCAAATAATGATAGCCCACCATTCTACTACACCAATATCTGTCTAAGTGGCTTCATTCATACCTATACAGCCTACTCGTGAAACAATACATCTGCAGGATAATATAAATCCAAAAGGGGTCATAAACCAAGATTCAGCAGTGCCAACTCTTAATCCTCTCAATATTGGGGGTGGATCTTCATCGGTGATGATACATGTTCATCCAGGATCTTATCAGTATGCCGTACCACTACGAACCGAAGATCCTCTCAAAGCTATCCGAGAGTTCCGTGCACAGGTCGATGTTTTAAAGAACAAAAAATAACTTCGCAAGCTGGGGGTAAAACAGTCTTATCCTCCGCATTGGGATAATATTCTATTCCCTCCTAAATATAAACCACAATCGATAGTCTTGTTTGAAAGCAGGACATCACCGAGCCAATATATCAATTACTTCAATATATTGACGGCTCATCTGCAGAAAGAGGATGCTCTCCTTACTAGATTATTCGTGGGATGCTTGGCCGGCATAACCTACGATTGGTATCGTAGTTTACCTGATAACTGCATCCTCATTTGATGAGATAATGTGTCTTTTTCTCTCATGATTCTACGAGAAACACATGTATATGACGATGTCTTCACTCATCAATATCAAACAGAAGGAGAAGGAATCCGCTCGTGAATTCGTTGAGTGTTTCAGACAGGCAACTCTGAAATTACTCCCCAATATTCTAGACTCTGCATTTATTATACTTGCAAAAAGAATATACTGCCAATGGTAGGGCTCTAGATGGGTCCAATCCAATTTTAAGACTGGACGACATTCATCATAGGAGCCAAAGCCGCTGAAGGTAGCACGAAGTTGGCACATAATTTAGGATTACAAATGCCCAATATAGAAGATAAAAGTAAGTGCCCTTTTACCCTCAATAACAACGATAATAATACTAATAAAGTAAAGGAGGTGCTTGCTATCATTGTCTTTAAGGGTTCTTTAACACCCAAGCTACAGCTCAGGCCAAAGGAAACTTATTCCTTTGACGACGATGATATTGTCAACATCTTGAATGAATTAGTGAAGGATGACAAGATCAAATTGCCCGATATTTTACGTCAGGAAGAGGCATACAAAATCGACGATCCAAATTATTGCATGTACCATCGATACATAAATTATGCTTTGCGAGATTGCAACGAATTGAAGAAATGCAACCAACAACTGATTGATACTGAAGATATCACCCTTCATAATGACGGTGAGCCAGTTACCACCAATGTGATATCACTCTAATTTGGTGACTTCCCAGTGCAGGAAGTTTCAGAGGCGCCATCTCTAAGCCATAATTCAGGCTAGCAAAGCCTAACTGAGACTTGTCGATGATGTCAGTGGTATATTCCTCATGAAGTACTGTGTCTAGGCTAGACTTTATTTTTCTAATCCCCAGCAGGACATTATAAATGTACAGTGTTTACATTTATTTACTTGTATCCCCAGCTGAGTGTTTAAGATGTATAGTATTTACATTCTTATTCACAGTATTATAAAAATATAGCAAGACGTTCATGCATTATTATGAACTATTACTTGTATCCAAGAGTCTTGGATACGAAACAAGTATAGATCCACAAAAAGTCCCCCGGCGGACAAGTTCTCAGATCCAACAAAACGTTCTCGTTAAGATCAACCAAAATATTCCCTTACAAAAACAAACGTATTCTTAGAGCCCAGTTGTCCTAATGATGTATTATTTCTAAATCCCCAGTTGGATTAGAGATATTCTACTTCTCTTTCTTCTCGCCAACAGAGAAAATGATGGTTCACGTCCATATTACCTCTGAACTATCATTTCTTCCATTTTCCTAGTAGAGTTAATCCGCTAAAGAAAATGATCATGTCCTCCTTACCTCTGCATTGTTTTCCTCATAAATATGCAACCTATCATGTCCATATTACCTCTGATAGTGTTTCACCTTCAAACTTGTTACCTGTACTTCGCACAAGTACACCATGGGTATCAAGTCCACAAAAAAATATTCCCACAGAGTTATTATGTCATGCCCATATCACCTCTGAGCAGATATTTTCAGTGGGTCCTTCATAAAGAAGTATGTCATGTCCATATTACCTTTGAACAGACATCTTGTCCACTCTTATCTTTTATTTCACATTCACACTTGTTACCCGTACTTTGCATAAGTACACCATGGATATCAAGTCCACAAAATTTCCCAAGCTAAGTTGTTCTAACCTATCACGTCCATATTACCCCTAATAAGTGTTATTTTACTCTAACTTGTTACATATATGCCATGGGTAATAAGTCCACCCGAAATATGCACATCAAATCTCAACTATTTTTTATGCTTCTAGTTCAAAGTATTCCAAACTTGTTCAAGTTTAAAAACTTTGAAGGGGGTCTTGTAGAAGCATAAAAATGTGCGCCTACACAGATGGCACACTCTTCACAAAGAGCCCAGTAGAAGAAAGGCGTACTTTCTTAGTTCTCAACACTTTGGCGCACTTTTTATTAATTTCAGAGCATGGTGCACTATTCAAAGAACAAAAAAGTGGCACACATTCTGAGAGTTATGAAAGTTGGCACACAAACGATCTTCCCTCTCTCAGCATTTAATGCAGCAGACTGACAGCTAACAAATACAGAAACCGAGGAGTCAGAAGTCATCATTACAGCTGTGGTGCGGCATGTAGACCCAGGTTGTCGTTTAGCGACCCAGCCGTTGTGCTAACTTCAAAAGTGCATCGTTGTGCCAACTTCTTCAAAAGTGCATCGTAGTTCCAACTTCTTCAAAAGTGCGCCGCTATGCCAATTTCTTCAAAAAAATATCATAGTGTCGATACCTTTAAAAATGTGCCGTAGTTCCAACTGCTTCAAAAATGTGTTGCAGTACCAATCTTACCAAAAATATGCCAGTCTCCAGACGACTTCTAAAGTGTACATATTATCCTAACCGACATTGAGCAGTTATGAGTGCGTGTCTTATATTTCGTACTTCTAGTAAAAAGTGTACAAATAATTGTCCCCACTACCTATGCTTTTCTCATATAGGAAGATACGTGTCAAGCAGTTAGTAAGTAGTATACCCACTCATTCAGAATGTGGGGTGTTTGTCCACCAAAAGTGCACGCATAATTGTAAACAGTGCTGACTGTCCAAAGTGCATGCACACTCTCATAACCGTTCCTAAACTCTATAAATACAGATTATGGACAACCATTAACGAAACCTACCAACACCTAGATAGAGAGGATCACACACAGGAAAATAGAGAAAAGGGGGCTAGAATTTTTAAGTCTTTGAAATTTAAGAACAGGGTGAGAGAAATAGAAGCTTTCTGTGTCGTTGTTGCCAAAGCTTTCTTATTGCTCAACTCTCCAAGTTGTTCACAGCATACCCTATATTTCTTCGTCGTCGTGTGCAGTCCTTCATCGGCGTGTGCATTTTTTCTTCGTCGAATGGTCCAAGGAATAAAGTGATCGTCCGTAGATTAGATCTCTATAGCTATACTTCTCCAGAATCAATTGTACTTAGATTCCTATTTAGGATCTTTTTGTACTTTTCTTTCTTTTCAATAGTTTGTAATACAAAAGTTTCGTATAAACTTTTTCTCGCAAACAGTTTAGTTTTTCTATTGTACAATTTCTACTATGATAGATTATACATGCATTGGTACTTTCTAGCGGTAATAGTACATGCTCCAATCCTGACTGGATGTTGACATATTAGGATGTGGATGTTGACATATTAGGATGTTATGCCTCACACTCTCGGACTTCTGGACGATAATATAGTTGAGACTGTTTCTTCACATTGGACCATGAGTAGACTTCTGGAGAGATCTAGATTAGCATTTTTCTATTTCTAGTACCTTTCACTAGTTTCTTTCCTTTAGTTATTGACCGAATTTGTCTCCGAAATATTATTTGGCTTGTACAAGCATTTATGGATTCCTATATTTATGACTTGGAAGATTTGGTGATATTATATTTGGATTTATCTTTCCTTATTCATAACTTCCTTTAGAATGCTGTGAATTGAGTACATATTGATAACTGTTGGACTTGTATTGGTTATTGAGCTCCAGACAACATTCTACCATCGATACTGCGTAGGATGGACGTACCCACGTTCTTGTGCCCCAATCATCCGGGTGTGGTTCGTGATAGTTGATAAGCGAGATGGATAAAAATTTGATATGTTGCAAGCAAAAGATGAATTAAGATTGTTCCTTCGAGATAAAATAAAGATGAATGTATACTTGGTCAAATTTGGATGATATTATCATGATAGATATTGTGTTTGGAATAGTGCGATTGAAATATACATAGAAAATGATTTGAATTGGTTGGTTGTTTATTGGGTTAAAAAATTCTCTAAAGATGGAGCGTGGGTCGATTCAATGGTAATTCAGAGATGATGGAATTTCTTTGCGAGACTTGAGTATTAATATATGATTTGATTTGGACCACGATACAATCAAGTTTCAAAGATTGGTTGGAAATTAAATTCAATATTTTATGAATCGTTTGGATTGGTTGAGGTATAATACTTGGTTTTGATTGGTGATAACGATTGGTTCTGGAGATATGCTTTTGATCCATAATAGATTGAAATATAGTACTTGGGTAGGATTGCCCTAGCCTAAGTTTGTCCCTTGATGTTGTGAGTGTTAGCTATCCCATGAATTTAAGTAGTTGGTTCTGCACAAGGCGCATTATTAATGGAAGTAGAGGATTGTTGGTAAATTTTTGGATATAGAGGAAGATGTTTGAGGAATGATAGAAGTTGTGCTCGAGTGGTCTTTGAAGTTATGCAAGATATATTCAAGTTGGATATAGAGGAAGATGTTTCATGGAGCTTGTTGATGTTCAGTTGTTTGAGTAAGTACGGCTTTGGATTCGAACAATAGCCTTTGCCTTTAGTGCAGTGAGTTATTATAGGTGTGTTTGATGTGTGAAGAATAAATTGGAGCAAGTATTGATCAGAGTGGGAAGATATTTCATTATTACTTTGGTTGATTTGTCATGTAGGATGATGCATGTTTAGCTTGTTATTCTATAAGTTGATTCATACTAATAAATAAAAGAGAACCCACATAGATAAGAGAATAATCCTATCCTGTAACATATTGTACAGAACATGAAATATTAACTTGTTTATAGAGATAGACTTTCGTACTACTACTTTAGACATGGATTTTGTTCTGATGTTATAGACTTGTGTAATATAAAATTGCTTCGATCATATCACTTGGAATCTTTAAACTTAGTGTTATAGAAGTAAAATTTTGTACTATCGTGGTATCTTATCATATAACAATGTTAAAGTTATCATATGGAATGCAGTATTGGTGCTTTATAAAGGGAAACAACATATTGTGTTTCATAAAGGGTAATATAGAAGGTTTGGGATCGTTGGATCGCCAAGACAGTATCCCTGGACTCTGAGCTACGTAGACAAGTCCCAGGACTGGGAAAGATAAGTTCGAGCAATTGGTCATAGAATGGTATTATTAATTAGATATTTTGTAATATGATTATTTCATATTTTACCATGTATTTGTGTAGAGTCTAGATGTTCACGCATTTGCATGGTCATAGACAACTTGTACCCAAGGTTTGTTCCTCGAAAGATTATTGGGGCACTAGGATCATATCAACCTAGGAGAAATGAGGTATTACGGGACCTTCAGTAGGGTATGAGACCTAGACTGGAAAGAGGCCTTATAATATGGGTATTTTAGGACCTTCAGTGTAGATCGCACATGCACGTGAAGTGATCACCATCTTACTAGATTATAGTCTAGGATGTCTTGTGGTGTCAGTGACCATTATTTATAATTAGGTTCCATGATAACATTAATCTACTTGCAGTCCTATCGGTATATTTGCACGAACGGGTACACTGTACACAACTTTTAAAAGGCTAATGATTATCTTCCTCAGGAACACCCATATGACACATTGCTTTTAGTTTATTACAAATAATATTATTGTGTGGAGCATGTAAGGATAGTAAGTATTGTGTAAGATCAACTATGTCACTTTATTGCATGACGCTTTTATGGTTGCAGACAGATATTTTATGCCATGTCACTAATCGTAAGGCAAGATTAGAAATACCACCTACGTTTGCTTGCACTCACATAATGAACATGTTAGTTTTAGTTGAGTTGGTGAAAGGCCACTCACGAGTGCATTAACATGTACTGACTCCCACCAAATCTTTGCAAGTGCAGAGTTTACTCGGACGAGCTGAGACATTGGAGCTTGGTTGGCGACTTGAATCGTGCATCTTGGATTTAGCTTCTTAATATATATATGGAGGACATAATGTATGGAACAATATTTCTTGTATAGTTCTCGAAGTGTAAGCCTTTTGGCATTATTCATTGTATTGAAAGAGAGATTGAGTATGTGTAATCGAGTTTTTTCTTGGCTTCAAATCATTGTAAATTCTATAATAATATCAATAAAGAATTCTATTATATAGCTTGTGTCGAATCATTTTTTTTTGCTTAGTATTTTTTATGTGATGACTTTGTAACTTAGTTGTTCAATCGACTATTTTGGTGTTTGCCTTATACAAGTATAATTTAGGCTTGTACGATATCATGTTCAATGGCGACTTTCAATTCTATAGAAGTGTGACGTGATATTTTGGTATTAAAGCACGGCTTTACGTCCTTGGACCCTCAAATCGATTTCTTCAACTTTGAGTTTCTTTCGTGATTGAAAGTCTCTCTAACGCTTTGTTTGATGTTTCATACAATAAGTCTAGATAGGTTATAAATATCATATTGATATTTTGTTGACCAGAAATATCTTCGAAGAGTGCAGTATTTGGTTTAAGCAGTTTGCAAGGCACAATATTTGATTTTAGAGGATTCATATGAACAGACCGTGAGTCAGATATTTGGAATGAGGATAAGTTGGATTTTGGTTGGCTATCAGTAAAGGTAATGAAATAATATTTGAGTAATATTGAGACAAGTATTGAGAAAAATATACTTAGATTTTGAGGGATGGAATGAGTTTGATGTTCAAGTTGATGGTTTCAATTTAACTTTGAGGATTTCTAGAGTGGCACGGATTACATGATATGTTGATTATTATTGAGATCACCTTGGTAAGGAATGCCTAGAAGAGAAGTTGGCTCAAAAAATGGAAATAGAATATGGGTTTGTAGAGTGGCTTGATCTCTGAGTGGTGTATTGGATAGCCTGGCGGTGTTTGCTTGCATCAAGGAATTGGGAATCGATGAGTCTATTAGCAATGGATGGGGTAGTGAAAAGCCTCAGTTTAGAGTTTTTTCTGTTGATGCGACCTTGAATGTCTCTTGTTGGTTTTGGTTCGGATAATTAAGAATAACTTTTGGAAGATTGAGATAGTATTGAATAAAGATTAAGGATGGTGAAATGAATGACTTGGTCAAAGAAAATCAATATAGATATGTATGGAATTGTGGCTTGAATTGAGTATGATTAAGTTTTGAATTGAGTAGGAATACTCAATGGTGAGATTGGAAGATAGTGCGATTGAATGTTTGGATTGAAAGCTATGATAATAACTCTATGGATTTGAGAATTTCATTGCTATGACTTGAGATAGACGATAGCGGATTATATCTTGCCTATGGATGAGTTTATCTTGTATCCAGTTTAAAAGACAACATTAATTGAAACTAATTTGATGTTTCATAAATGGATGGTTTCTGGTGATGCATAAATGTTGGATTATATTAAAATGTATCGGATAGATAGACGTTGACTCGAGGATATCCTTGTTGGATGAACGATAATTAGCTGTATCTTGAATATTTTAATTTTGTTATCGTTATGGATGCTAACTGGTGGACTATTGATAGATGTAATGATGAATTAAAATTTTTGGATGACTTGATTTTTTGAACCTTGAGCATGGCATGAACGGATATTAGTTAAAATTGGCTTGGCAAATATTGGAATTATCGGTGAATGATCATTAGTTCAAAGTAACAAGATTGATGACTTAGGAGAAATTTTGAGTTGATCTATAACTTGGGTGAAATGAATAAGCAAGTTTGAAGTAAGTAATGATGTCACACCCCATAAACCAGAATACTGGATAGCAGGACTGACAAGTCCATCTACGTATACTTAGAGCACTCCGGTATTCCGCATATACGGTGAAGTTGTAAGATATGAGGGGCTACTATAATCCAACAGTCAAGCATAGGTCCAACAAACCTAGTATCTCAATCACAGAAACAACAGATATAATAACAAGATGTAAGATCAGCTGAAATAAAATAGTAATGAGTCATAAACTATAATATGTAGATAATCATGATGCTAGTAAACACAAAATAAGTAAACTAGGCAGAGTCTATGTCATACATGATCAAACCTAGGATATACCAATCATACAAATGCCTGTAGGCTAACAAATTAATCCAAAACATGAGCTAAACATGTGCTCGATGACTAAACGCCTACAAAATAAGAATGTACAACAATACGGGAAAGTAAGGGAACCCACTCAAGCGGTCTGGTGCTCCGGGTGGTCACCATCCTCGGAAAGATGCAAAAGATCCTCTGGGAGGCTACTGCATCTGGCCATACAAAACTAGTGTGATTAGACCCCAAATAGCAAGTACCACAAAGGAAGCCAATCTAGGAACTTAAACCAACAATACAAGAAATGCAAATAGTGAAAGTAAAGACTAAAAGTAAATAATCTCTGGATGAAATAAATACTGAAAACCTGCAATAAAATATATCCTGAACTGATAAGCAATAAGAAATAACTAGTGCAGAAAATAAATGTATGATCATGTAAAGCCTATACTAATCATCATCCATCAATCACAGCAAATCATATAAGTACGGTTTTATACTTTAACTAACTAGGGGTATCATAATCCTTAATTACTAACATTTGTAATGCAATGCGATATTAGAGTTCCTTCTGATTGCATGCCCCTGCAGTTCATCTAGGATACCCAATGGCGCACGTTACGACCAGGAAAATCACACAATGAAGCCATTTAAATCCACTCAATAAAGCCATGTAATTCCACTTCTTTACTGTTGATAACCGGGACTACATGCAATCTAAGAAAATCTCTAGCCATGAACTATCTGACTCTCTAGTTGTTTAATGCTTAGCCTTTTCTTGTATGAATTCGGGTGTGGCATTCCGCAGAATCCATCATAGACATGATGCAGATAAATCAAGTTCTAACAGTAATATAGTCAAGTTTCAATATACATTGCACAAACGGACTCATGTAAGCCACGACAACAACCAAGCCATGTGAAACCAAGTGAAGCCAAGAAAAGCCAAGTGAAGCCATGTCAATCTAGGTGAAACCAAGTATAACCAATAGAAGCCATGTCAAGTCATGCCAAGTGAAAGTCCAGTCAATCATGTTACGTGTAGCCGGGCAAGGCCGGGTAGAACCAAGTAAAGCCAAGTCAAGTCCAGCCCTCTAAAGCCATGTAAGTTCATGTCTTGACAGGTCAAGTCAATCACGTGTCCAAACAAAAGCCAGAAGAAAAAAATGAAAACTCAAAAAACCAAGAATTTCTAAAGAAAGAACATGATCGGTATACCGTCGGTATAGTCCAGTACACCGACAGTATACTGGTCAAGAGATAGCAAAAACATAACAAGTTCTGGATTCCAATAAATCGGTATACCATCGGTATGTCATTCCAAGTAGGCAAGAAAGCTGCTAAAAAACAAAGTTTCTCAAATCGGTATACCATCGGTACACAGCGGCCTTTTGCTCTAGCAGTGTAGTGTCGGTATGCCGGCCAAGACAAATATCTAACAATGTCGACAAGATTGGTATATCATCGGTATACGATACCATCGGTATGCTGATAAGGTCCACAAAAATACCTAGAAGTCGAAATTGGTATACTGTCGGTATACAATAGTATACAGTCGGTATGCCAATTTCTAACGAAAAATAGGCCAAAGTCAGAATCTGATTTCCGGGACCCAAATCAAGCCCTAAAAATCACCAAAACCAAGTCTAGCAAGAAGTCAAGACAAGGGGTAAGTCTCATATCACAATATGGACTAAAACTCACGGTCACAAATCTGGTAGCGTCTCCATTACCGAGTTACCAAAAAAGGACAGAATAGGATTCTACCAGAATTCAAAACTGAGACAGTCAAAAGACTAGAAATCATGAGAAGAACAAATATAGTAAAGCAAGTATAAGCTAAAAAGAAACAAGCAAAGCTTCAGGAAGGAAAATGACAGAAAGTAAAAGAAGCTCATAAAATCGGCAAGGTTTACTTGCCTAAAGTGAGCTCACAGCCTACGTCATCTAGTCCACCTCCTCGAAGGGGTTCAAAAACCACACTCCAAGTCTCAAGACCAAGCTTCAAGCTCAAGAGAGAAAGAAGAAGAGAAGAGAAGAGAAGAGAGATAGATAGAAAAGAAAAAGAAAGAAAGAAAGAGATATAGGAATCTCAAAAAGTGAAACAAATATCTTCAGGATTGGTATACCGTCAGTATACTGGAGTATATTGTTGGTATACCGGTCAGGTAGTAAAGTTTTAATTTTTGAAAATTCTGAGCTGCCTCGAGAACCAAATAAAAAGCAATAAATAGCACAAAAATATGTATTCACATAAAATATGAATACTGTGAGACGAGTCTCACAGATGACTACGTGATTGCGTTGACTGATGGATTGATATTAAGTTGATTTGATGATATAAGTGAATTGAATAAATATATCGAGGACGAGCAGGTTTGGAATTTAAAATAAGTTATGATTGGTGGAATCTTGAATCAAATGTATAACTTGTGATTGGTGGCTTAGAATTTATGACTTGAGATTGGTGATCGAGATATACAAAAATTGGATTGGTGGATTTTATTGTACAGACTTGAGGATTATACTATGTTAGTTGCTTGGATTATTGTTGTTGATCATGATATAATCGAGGATTATTGATGGAATGGATCTACCCTAGGAATAGCTTCACTGGATAAACTTTAGCCCTTTGATTTTGGGGGATGCTGATATTGCTAGGATGATCTTTACTGGATGTTTAGATGTTTGAGTGAGAAGAGTTTGGGTAGAATGTCCTAGATTGTTGGATAAGGTTTGACCCTAGGATGGGGGTGAGTGCAGTAATCTAATTATTTATTGAAGATGAGTTGCTTGATGTTTGAGCGTGGTCTGGTGAGCTGGCCTAAAGGTTAGGTAGACGTCCTAATATTGAGCGATAGGATCAGTTTGATTAACCTTAGAAGAGTTGCCTAGGTAGACTTTAGAACTTGGGTAGCGAGATTGAGAGATAGGCATGTATTTAAATTTTGGCTCTTGAGGATTTTGATTGATTTCTTACGGTCAGAGAAATGAGATGGTGTCTAGGAATAGTCGAATTGAACGCTTATTATCGGATTGGCTTAATTGATGATACACAAGTGGAGGTAATGGGTAAAATTTTGTTGGCAAATTTGTATTGTGATTCAAAATCATGCGCTTGAAAAATGTGATTGATGGTAATCTGATCTTTGGATTTGAATTAGTTTGGAATTGGATTGATCATACTCGACGTAGAATTATGAATTTGCATAGGCTAGAATACTTGGAATATCAATCATGTCATTGTAAGGATTAATTGGAATAATTAATTGTTTGCTAACGGAATGGATTAGATTTTGATAATTCATGATTTTATGTTATTTGAATAAAGTTAATGAACGAGATGGATAAAAAATTTGATATGTTGCATGAAAAAGATTAATTAAGATTGTTCCTTGGGGATTGAATGAAGAAGAATGTATAGTTGGTCGAATTTGGATGATATTATCAAGATTGAGATAATGTTTGGGAGAGTGCGATTGAAATATACATAGGAACTGATTTGAATTGGTTGGTTGTTTCTTGGATTTGGAAATTCTCTGAAGATTGAGTGTAGGTAGATTCAATAGTGAATTTAGAGGTAGTAAAATTTCTTCGCAAGACTTAAGTATTGATATATGATTTGATTTGGACCTTGATGCAATCAAGTTAGATTGGTTGGAAATTTAATTTGATGTCTTGTGAATCGTTTGGATTGGTTGAGGTGCAATACGTGATTTCGACCGGTGATATCGACTAATTCTATGGATGTACTTTTTGATCCATAGTATATTGAGGTATAATGCTTGGGTAGGATTGTCCTAGTCCTAAGTTGGTCCCTTGATATTGTAAGCATTAGCAGTCCCATGAATTTAAGCAGTGTGGTTCTGCACAAAGTGCATTATTAATGGAGGCAGAGAATTATTGGTGAAGTTTTGGATATAGTTGGATTAAGTTTGGTGGAATGAGATGTTCTATGGATTTTGCTAAGCATGAGGACTTTACATTGATTGAGGAATGATAGAAGTTGTGCTCGAGTGATCTTTGAATTTATGCAAGGCGTATTCAAGTTGGATATAGAGGAGATATTTCAGGGAACTTGTTGATGTTCGACTGTTTGAGTAAGTGCATCTATGGATTTGAAGAGTAGTCGTTGTCTTTAGTGCAGTGAGTTATTGTAAGTGTGTTTGATGTTTGTAGAAGGAATTATAGCAAGTATTATTCATAGTTGGAAGATGTTTCATGATTACTTTGGTTGGTTCAGCATGTTGGATGGCAGTTCTGTCGTGGAGTCGGCATCAGAGTTTGATCAGAGTTTTAGTAGCAGTTTCCTCAATGTTCAGTTGGTGCAATTGGTTGAGTTTGTTCTTTTAAGTTTGATGACGATACTTTTTTTAGTCATGTATTGTGTAATGCCCCACACCGCTTGGCATCTTGAGATGGTTTGTTGGTGAAGTGTCATTTGGACTTAGGCTCATTCAGAAGAATTTTCAGAGATATGCTCGATCGAGGCATAGTATTTCTTAAGGTAGGTGGTTTCAATGATCCCTTCTTTCCTTTACCATCACACTTAATAAATGGATGTTGTATGTTTAGTTTGTTATTGTATAAGTTGATGCATGCTAATAAAAAAAGAGAATCCAAAAAGATAAGAGAGTAATCTCATTCTGTATCATAATATATAGAACATAGAATATTAACTTGTTGCTAGAGATAGACTTTGTACTATTGCTTTTGGCATGGACTTTGTTCTAATCTTATAGACTTGTGTAAATTAAAACTTCTTCGATCATATCAATTAGACCCTCCAAACATACTTCTATAGAAGTATAATTTCGTACTATCTTGGTATTTTATCATATGAATATAATAATGTTGTTAAAGTTATCATATGGAATATAGTATTGTTGCTTTATACATGAAAACTATTATATTATGCTTGAGAAAGGGTAACACGGAAGGTTTGGGACCGTTGGGTCGTCAAGACAGTATCCATGGACTGGGAGCTGCATAGACAAGCCCTGGACTAGGAAGGATGAGTTCAAGCGATTGCTCGTAGAATGGTATTACTAATTATAGACTGTGTAATACGATTATTTCAGATTTTATCATGTATTTTTGTAGAGTCTAGATGTTCACGAATGTGCATGGTCATGGACAACTTGTGCACAAGGTTTGGTACCTGAAATGATCATCGGGTATTAGTATCATGTCGTGTCACGACCCGCACCCGGAATTTGGGCATGAGTCGTGGGTACGTCCAGCCTACGCCGCAGCATCGGCGGTAGAACGCTGTCTAGGTCTAAACATAATATATCTTGTCAATAATCTCAACTCCGTACGGAGGACAATAATAATAATCCACAGTTCTATGATATACTCAATCACAAGCTAATAGAAATCATAGCACGATGAGAATAGAAAAGAGTTCTAAATAAAACAACCACAATAATCCAACTCAAATCCTGGGTCTAAATGACCTCACAAAGTCACAAATAAAAAGTACATCTCAGTCTCAGTCTAAAACAATAATGCAGAAAAAGTAGTCTAAGAGCAGCCAGGTACGTTCTCCTCTAGGCTAGGCAACTCCTCTGGGGTTTCTGGAGTGAAATCACCCTCTAATCCTGGGCCGTAATGAGTGGGGCAAAGATCCTCCAGGTCCTCTGAAAAATGTTATCCAGTCAGGATTGGAGCGAAGCACAAGCACTAACAGCAGTTTCATTAAATTGACAAAATCTATAAACAGTGTAAGAGATACAAGATGGAAATAATGCTGAAACTGAGAAGTACAGGAGAAAATAAAATAGACAATAGAGCATCTAGCAATGAACAATAATAGTGAATGCTAGAACAAGTAAATCTGAATAAAGATAAACATCTAGCTAAGTGTTTGAAATATTAGTTTATTATGTGATCGGCTTGGGACTAGATCAGGCTGGTTATATATGATTAGCTATGATTCTTGAAGGTCAGGCTAACCATATGGTTAGCTATGATGCATGATAATGGTCAGGCTAATCATATATAACAGCTATGAAGCATGATGATGGTCAGGCCGCACCCGACGTGAGAAGTGGGGTGAGCTATGATGCATGGCAAGGATTTGGATATGATCACATAATCTACTAATAATTCCCCATCCCCCAGCTAGCACGATGGATTCCAATCACGACTCCTCATGATGGGGATCTAGAGTGCTAACCCGTGTATCCATAGTGTCGGAATCAAGTATATAATACACTACAATTTATAGAAGTAATCAACAATAAAAACTGTCAGAGAATGTACTCGCCTGTGGTCCTGAGCAAAATGTGAGGATCGATGTCCAAAGTGGGATCACAACGACCTATTTGGAATATTAATGTCAAAATATTGAAATAAAAGAATAAACATGCTTAACAATTTAAATACGAGGCTTCTAGGTCATATCTAAGGTTTACTGGTCAATACTAGGTTATCCTAGATAAATTAGGTCCACCCTAAGGTTTAGGTCCAAAACTAGTTAATTGGTCTAAATTGGCCACTAACTAGCTAACACTAGCTATTCTAGGTATTTACCTAAGTTTCTAAGTGATACTAGCTAATATTCATTATACTAGGTATTATCATTATATATAACTCATATAGTGTGGTATATTGGTATCTTGCTGAAACTAGTTACTATTTCTTATACTATATGCTATCAGTATGTAAATAACTTACATATATATACTGAGTATATACCTTAACTGACACCAAGGTAAAACCAATCCTGAGTTATCCTATACTAACACCCTTAGCATTTACCCACAATTGACTGATACCTACTACTTAACTGACACTATAGTCCAACCCAATATCCAAACCACCTTACCTTACTGCTACTCTAGGATAGACACAAACATACACTAACACAAATCCTGTAGTCATAACTGAACCCTCACACACAGACACTTACCCGAGCCCACAATACACTTCCTACCCAGGTAAATCATTCTTCCTCTTAACTGATATTCAACTCCTACACACTCCTTCCTGACATGAGATACCACTCTGCATCAGTGTACTCCCCACAGTACATACCTAGGTTTGAACTCTCTCCCTTCAACATCACTCAAGTAGCAGCTGCACCTAGACTAGAACACTAATACTTCTAGTATCAGTGCTCTACTAAGGCTACTGTCCAGATTTGGACTGTAAAGACCCAATCTAACTGATATTAATCCCCAAACTCCCAACTCCTTGCACTTTCCAAAACACAGACACTTAAACACATACCTACACATGTAGACACACCCTAGGAGAACACACAGTTCACACAGGGATACACTCACTGCTATTCCAACATAGATACTGAACTTCCCTAGTGCACACACTGAATACACAGTTCTAACTCACAGTCCAGTTTAACAGATTTCCCCTCCCCAATTCAAATACACTGATACACACCTCACACATATACTGATATCTGCACATTTTAACCCTCAAGTTACTGACCTACAGCCACACACAGAGTTTTATCTTGACACACACAAAATCTGAAACAAACACTCTACACACACAGGAATTTCACACAGTGATTAACCCCTATGCACAGCAATTTCTAGTTACATTAACACAGTCCTTCACTACCTAGATGCATACTCTCACCACTCACACATGTATACACAGCACAGCCATCAAAACATATGCACCACACATACCTGGGAATTCTTATACACCACACTGCAATATATACTGAACACAAGACTCAACACTAATACACTACACAACTGACACATACAACAGGAAACTTACATCTAAATCCTATAAACTAACAGATACCCTGTTCTTCTACACTGATACACAGGAACTCCTCACCTACTGATACACATGACAACTTCTCTCACAGAATTTACTCCCTCACTAGTCCCTCATTCTCAGGATCACACACACAAACTGAATTTACCCCCAATGCACACACACATATACATACTCAATTTGCCTACTGAACACACAGGAAAACATACAGGCACTCACACACACAACTCACTGAACTTAACACCAACTCACTCTACACCCACAGATATCTTCTACACACACACACACACACACATGTGCACACAGCTGATACCTGATACACATACACAGAATACACTTATAGTATTAATGTAGGTATTACACACACTACACATGTATTTACTGATATCAAAATCCTATACTACAATATATATATATATCCCTATTTACTGATACATATAGGTACACAGAGACACAGACACTCCTGCCCGACTGTGCAGTAAATCCAACACACAGTATACCTCCCACAGAACCCGATTTCATAGGGAAACCCCTAAATACCTACTGAACAGTAAAAATGCCCCCAAAACAAACCCTAAGATCGAGATCTAGACTAATGTAGGAGATGGTAATGGTGCCTCCACGAGATCCCTAGGGTTTGGATTCCAGAATTAATTGGGAAACCAATATATGAACACCAACCTAAATCAAAACCCTAGAAATCAACTCTACACAGAAGGGGTTCCCTAATGGCCATTAACATCTAAAAACAGGAATTTAATGAAGAAAAGTAGGGTTTTTACCTGCAGGGATGGTTTCTTCAATGAGGTTCTTCTTCCCCAAGGCTTCCTAACCCACGTTCCTTGCTTCCCTTGCTTGGAGGAGGAAGGTGGAAACCCTAGGGTTAGGATTTCGAAATCTGGAGGAGGGAAGATGGTCTCTCTTGGTGGAGGCTAGGGTTTCTCCTTCTATATGAAGAATGAGAGGGTTCCTTTTATATATAAGGCCCAGTTAGGGTTTCTAGTGTATAGCCTAGGTTTAACCCCTAGATTAGGTCATGTAGAACCTAATTAACTAAGGTTTAGCCAGTCTAGGGTTTGAGGGTTCACCCTAAATTTGAATTCTAGGGTTTCACTAGAATTAGGTTTACCAATTAGGGTTTGACCTAATGGGTTCTAGGGCTTGACCTAAAACAATCATCAAATAAATAGTTTTAAAAAATCTCAGCAAATTAATTAAACTCATAATTATCAAAATAGTGAAATTACCCAAATACCCTTGCCTGGAAAAGTGGTAGTGACATGTCGGCCTAGAAGGAACAAGGTATTATGGGACCTTCAGTAAGGTGTGCGACATTGGAATGGAAAGGTGCATTACAATATGAATATTTTGGGGACTTCGGTGTAGATCATGCATGCACGCGAAGTGATCATCGCCTTACTATAATATAGTCCAAGATCGCTTGTGGTGCCAGTTACCATTATTTAGATTTAAGATATATACTAATGTTAATCTACTTGCAGGCCAATCGGTATGTTTGTAGGAACGAGTACACTGCACACTTATACTTCTAGAAGAATAATGATTGTCTTCCTCATGAACACCCATGTGACACATTGCTTTTAATTCATTATTGTAGAATACACCCCCCTTAAGCTGGAGCATAGATGTCAATCATGCCAAGCTTGAACCCCTTTTTATATTCATCACGGACAAAGTGGTAGTCAATCTTAATATGTTTTGTCCTTTCATGAAATACGGGATTGCTAGCAATATGGATAGTTGACTAATTATCATACCACATATCTGCTGCATCAAATCCTGCTTCTTCTTCTCCCAGCTCCTTTAGAAGATGTTGCATATATAACATCTTTGTTGTGTAATGAGCAATAGCTCAGTACCCCACTTCTGAACTTGATCGCGAGATCACACTCTACTTCTTGCTCTTCCAGGATACCAAATTACCGCCAATAAAAACTGAATAGCCATATGTAGACCGTCTATCCATAAGACATGTACTCTAGTCTGCATCTGTAAAACAATCAAGATGAGTATGCCCTTGTTTCTCCATTCGAATTCTTTTTCCCGGATTCTGGGCTAGATAGCGCAGGATTCTAAGAACGACCTACCAATACGGAACTCGTGGAGAAGCCATAAATCTACTCACAACACTCACAGCAAGGAAAATATATAGGAAAGTCATGACGTCTAAGTAGTTGAGTTTTTCATCCACTCGATGACACTGGTCCGGATTGGTCATCAATGTCCCCTCATCAGGAAGTAACTTTACCCATAGATCCATGGGAGAGGTTGCTCCCTTAACTTGCATCATTTCAGCATCAGTTAGGATGTCCAGCACACACTTTCTCTAAGATATTACAATGGCTCGCTTACCCCATGTGACTTCAATGCACAAGAAGTATTTCAACGATCTCATATCCTTGGTCTAAAATTATTCACCCAGAAACTTCTTCAGCCCAGCAATACCCTGGTTGTCATCTCTCATAATCACAATGTCATCAACGTAGACACTAAGTAGTATCCTTCCAGCTAATGTTTGTCGATAAAATACCGAATAATCCTTCTTCTGTTGACACATGCCAAACTGAGTAACAACATGTATAAATTGACAAAATCAAGCATGAGGTGATTGTTTGAGACCATAAAGTGCCTTTCGCAGATAGCATACTTTAACCACCCTTGCAATGAACAGGTGGTTGCATCACATATACTTCCTCCTCAAGTTCTCCAAGAAGAAAAGCATTCCTCACATCCAACTGAAGTAGGGGGTAGTCATAGTGAATAGCTAGGGCTAGGACCACACGCACAAAAGTCGTCTTGGCAACTAGGAAGAATATTTCAAAATAATCTTCTCCATATTTCTGAGAGTATCCTTTAGCCACTAGGCGAGTTTTCAGATGATCAAGAATGCCATCCGATTTTACCTTGATTGTAAACACCCATTTGCAACTAATCGCCTTCTTACTAATAGGAAAATTTATCAAGTCCTAAGTATGATTCTCCCAAAGCACACATATCTCCTCTTCCATAGCGGTACGCCAGCCAGGATATTTGAGTCCTTCCTCTGTAGAATTAAAAATCTGAATCCCGATAATAGTAGCCACCAAAGACTCTGACTCGTAAGTCCTTTACAGTTGTCCACAAACAAAGGATGTTCACGACTTATACAACGGGGGCGATCCAGTATATTAGGAGGTGGTGAATTTGTGGACTAGAGAAGAACGATGGCTCTATGGCCGTGGACACCATTGGTAATGTTGTAGCTGGTAAGACTGGTGATGTCGATTCTTATTGGGTCGATATTTGTGGACCATCGGACCAGAAGACTAGCATGGCAGGGGAGGGCACCCTTACGGGAGTCACTACCATATTTTCTAGAAAAGGGTATTTTAGTCATTTGGTAATTAATTAAATATTGTGCATATTTAATATTTATTTATTATATTATTTATTTATTGTTAGCATATTAGATTTATTTTTGGACTTATGTTAGTGGACCTAACTAGTTAGTTTAGACCCATGGACCCAATATTTATTTTAGTTTAGATTGAGTTCAAGATTAAGCCAATTCATTAGGAGGATGAATTAAGTAAGTTAAACCCATTAGACTAGAAGCTTCTCTCCTTAATTAATTTCTTCATGAGAGGCCCCAAGGGATATTTTAGACTTTACATAGTAGTATGAGGGAGGGTGCAAGAGAGTCCTATATAAATAGGATAAAAACTTTCTCTCTTCATTTTTTATTCCAAATCAAGATCTAGAATTTTCTTCAACCAAATTCCTTCATCCTTATACCATATTTCTTCCCAATTTCTTCCTAAATCATTATTAGAGGCTTTTAGAGTATGAATCTACAAGGAGGAAGCAAGGATCTATAAAGAGTAGCAAGGATCTACAAGTTGAAGGCTCATTTTATCCAATTTTGGGATTTTATTGGAAACCCATCTCCCAATAAATATAATTCAGTTTTTTTCCTTTAATTAGGTTCTAAATCTATGAATTAACCATAAAGAACTATCATATATGCATAGTCTACTCATAGGAACTGGAATTAGGTTCATAGGAGGCCTATTAAGAAAGTTATGTGTATTTTTGTGTCAATTTTAGGGAAATTCTGAGATTGGCACATGTTGTGTTTGTCAATTGGTCAACTAGACCAAATTGATATGTGTTTGATTGTGTGTGGCTAGTGTCGTGTCCATAATTGGATACGTGTAGGCCGTATCTCGACAATTTGGAGATACGGATTGATTTGGGGGGTTTTTCTCCGACACGGAACTTTGAGCTTGTTATATTTTGATACGGGCACATAGATGTGTAAATGACTCTTCGTATTATTCATAATTATGGTTTTAGACTTGCTCGTGTCCTTCGGAATACGTTTGGTTGTATGACGGAGCCGTATCGCATGCGTATCATAGAATAAATGTGATACGGGTGCGGTACACTCCACGTATTTGCTTTATTGTCTTTAATTCTATGTGTGCTTGTGTAACAAGCTATTTGTATGATATATTAGATATAATATCTATATGTATTGTGTATGTATCTATATTATACTATATAGGGATGTATATATAGCTAAGTGTCTATGTGTTTATATGTGTTTATATAAGTGTATATGGATGTCTATGAATATGGGTATGTTTATATATATATATGTATGTATTAGTGAGAGTGTGTGTATATATATATATATATATATATATATATATATATATATGATGAGAATGTATACATCTATATGTATTGATATATCTATATGTATATATGTATGAGTGTTTATATATATATATATATATATATATATATATATATATATATATATATATATATAGGTGTATATGTTATCTAAGTATATATGTGTTCTATGTTTATATATATATATATATATATATATATATATATATATATATATATATATATATATATATATATATATATATATATATATATATATAAACACATAGATTCACATATATACTTAGATAACATATACACCTATATATATATATATATATGTGTGTGTGTGTGTGTATGTGTGTGTGTGTGTGTGTGTGTGTGTGTTTGTGTGGTGGTATATATATACATATATGCCTAGATGAGAGGATATATATATATATATATATATATATATATATATATATATATATATATATATATATATATATATATATGTGTGTGTGTGTGTGTGTGTGTGTGTGTGTGTGTGTGTGTGTGTGATACATCTATGTATGTGTATATAAGTTTGAGTCTCTATATATATACATGTATGTGTGTGTTGTTTATATATATCTATCTATGTGTTTGTAAATGTGTGTGTGAGAGAGAGAGCATAGATGTGTGTGTGTGTTTTAGTATGGTGCGTGTTTGAGTGAGTGAGCGTGAGTGTGTGCAGCGAGGCAGCACCGCAGCAGCAGCAGCAGCAGCAGCGAGCTGCAGCGAGGCAGCGCCGCAGCAACAGCGAGCAGCAGCGAGGCCGCGCCGCAGCAGCAGCGAGGTCGCACCGCAGCAGCAGCGAGGCAGCGCGCTGCAGCGGTTCAGGCGCACAGCGAGCGCTCTGGCGTACAGCAACAACAAGGGTGTGAGATCAAGGGTTCAGTAACAGGTAAATGGTTTAGCTCTGTGAGTTTAGAGGTTAGTTAGTTAAGATGTTTAGTAGTTATTATTAGTGTAGTTAGTATTCCTAGCTAGTTAGTATTAGATAGTTGGTTAGTAGTTAGTACTTGTTAGTAGTTACATGTTTATATATGTATATATAGTTGTATATACTAGTGATAATTATTAGTGATATGTATATTTCTCTTGTATCTCTAATTGTGATAGGTATGTGTATATGTATATATTTAGTAGTTAGATCAATATGTATATCCCTTGTATCTCTAGTTAGTTATGTATATGTATGTATATATGTTTTGTATGTTAGTAGTTAATATATCTTCATAGTGTTAGCATATAGTTTATGGGTATTAGCTATATATTAGTTATATGCACTAATGATTGAATTACCTTGAAGTATTACCAAGGTATTAAGATACTAAGATATTAGAACACATGTTAAGGTAATATTGGGTATCAAGATACTCGATATTAATAGAAGGGTAAATGGTAAGTAGCTATATATATATATATATATATATATATATATATATATATATATATATATATATATATATATATATATATATATATATATATATATATATATATATATATGTTGTTAGTATTAGGTATTAGGTAATATGTAATAGTTTAGTATGAAAGTTATAGTTTAATATTGGGTATTAACTATATATGTACTAGGATTGACTTACCTTGGGATACCAAGGTAATGTCAAGGTAATTGGTCAATACTCAAGGTATTGGGTTTGATTATCTAGATGGGTGCGTAGTGGTGCGATACCGCATTGGTGCAAAGCCAAGGTATCCTATTACATTAGTTAGCTAAGGTATTATATGTATTGTTTTGTATATATATATATATATATATATATATATATATATATATATATATATATATATATATATATATATATGAATTACTATTTTTGTATCTTTAAACTTGAGTATCTTAGGATACGATATCTTGTTGGTTTTCATAGTATCTTAGAATAGCTAGTATGGCCTAGATACATAGTATATGTACCCGATATCCTAGAGATAGGCTCATATAACCTAGAAATAGCTAGTTTGACCAAGTTTGACTAGTTTTACCGATAGTTGATCTAGTTTGACTGTTTTGACTTAGAAATGGCTTTATGACCTAGAATTGAACTAGTTTAACTTAATTTTATTACAACACATTGTATTAATGTAATATTCCACATATAGGTCTGTGTGACACTAGTTCGGACATAGTTTGACATTCATTACTTTGGACCACAGGCGAGTACATTCTCTGATAGTTTTTATTATTTGATAATTACTATAATGCAAGTATTTAGAAATATTTTACATGACTCTTGACACATTGGTACACGGACTAGTATACACATGGATCAGTCATGGGATGTTATATAAATTGTTCATTGTTCCTCGTGTTCTCAATGTTTAACTTAGATAATGTTTTAATGTTCAATGTTTAACTTAGACAATGTTCATTGTTTAATGTTCAATGTTCAATGTTCAATGTTTAATGTTCAAGGTTTATTATTTATATGGCCTTGAGTATCTTGTATCATAACGTGTCATGGTTGGATCCATTATACTAGTTGGGGGAAAGGGGAAGTATTAGCTAGATATGTGATCAAATCATAGACAATGTTCAATATTTAACGTAGACAATGTTTATCCAACGTTAAAGTAGACATTGTTCACCCAAGCCGATCACATATCTAACTAGTATTTCAATCACTTAGCATAGTTATTGTTCTTCACCACATTCTAGTTCAATATTTTATTCTATTATCTTATTATATTCATCGTGATTAGTGTATACCATATTGTTCATTGTTTACCTGTTTCCTCTACCATAGTTGATATTGTTCATTCTTTCTCGTCTTGTATTATATTCTCTATTTCTGTTTATAGTTATTATCAACTAATTGGAACTGCTATTGGGTTGTACTTCACTCCATTTCTGACTGGAAAATAATTTTTAGAGGATTCCGGGAATTGGTGTCCAACATACTACGGACCCTGACCTATAGATGGTGCAGACTTGGACCCACTAGTTCTGGAGTGACTGCCGGGAGATCTAGCAGGAATCACTTGTTAGCATAGTTAGTTCTCTTTAGCATTTTGGTACCGAATTTATTTTTGGCTTATATTTGAGATTATGTTTATTATTTCTATTGTTGTTGTTATATTTGTTTAGATTGTATAGTTATGTTAGACTTCCTTGATTTCTTATCGTGCTATAGAAATGTGATTGAGTATTGTGTTACACTCTTCTTGGAGTTAAGATTTTATTGGAGGTTTATGTATTATTGTGAGATAATTAGATAGTATAGTAGACCAAGACAGCGTTCTACCGCCGATACTGCGGCATAGGCTGGACGTGCCTACGTACTCGTGCCCCTTCATCGGGTGTGAGTCGCGACAAATTTTTATTGGTGGCCCATGCAGGTCAGGCTTCGCAAGTTGAGCGATGTCGTGGTAGTACGATGACTTAGTTATACTACTGCGAGCCTGTGATAGGATATAGGACATAGGACACTAGGATGAGAGAGGATACTCAATCATAAATTTCTTAAGAAATTCCTGGGACGACCCTTGAGAATCTTATTATAATTTTTAATTCAAATCTTTTTCCTTATTTCTGTCCGTTCTCACTTGTTGTTATTGAATTTGATTCTTGGTGATCGGTTGTTAAATTTAATTCTTGGTGTCGTTGTTGAGTTTAATTTCATATCGAGATATATTTTATGGACTAAATTACGGTATCATCTGATGACATATGTTGATAAGGACAGTGAGAAAGATGAAACGTCTGCTTTGGTTATGAAGCCTAGAGTTTATCGTAGCCATATTAGCTAGCGTGGCAGAAACGTAGGAACCTGACTTCGGATGTACATATCTTAGTTATAAAATTTAGAATTTCTCACAGCTATACTAGTCGGCACAGTGAGGATTCTAGACGACATGATTATAGAGGTGCATACCTAAGTTATGGAATCTATTGCTTATCGCAGTTATGCTTACTAGCGTGAAAAGGATTCTGAGTGTCATAATTTTGGACAGACGTGTATGATTATCAGGTTATATCTTAAATTGGTTCTTAAAGTATTATATCAGTACTTATCTACTCCTGTTATTGTAAGATTTGTTCCATCATTCTTTAGCTTAGAAGTAGAGCATCGATGTGAGTAGATAGAAGTGTACCAGTATATGACTAGTGATAGGTATATCACCTAATATTGAGGCCAGTGATATATTGGAAGCAATAGGTGAAAGAAGTGTCTAGAAATTGTATGCATGATGCACAGTGGGTGATGAGTATCAAAAAGTAAAAGTTCATGGAAGTGGAAGCCTGAGTATTAAAAATTTTAATAGTGTGTCATGGGTTGAGAAATATCAAGATTGGTTATGAAAGATATGTAGTGTATCACTGATTAGTGTATCCGTCTGTAAAAGGTTTAAGGAGAGATGCATATACATCAATAGAGATATGGAACCTTGTGTCTGCCTTTGAGAATGAAGTGAAACATGTGCATTATAGAAGTTAATACTGGTGCAAGTGATCATAAGTTCTAGTGAATGTGATGAGGTGATCTAATGATGAAACTAGTATCCTAAAAAATTAAGGGCATATAATATGTTGTTAGGAAGCTAGTGTTACTATATCAAGAGTGCTAGTATTTCAATATCAGGGATTAGTTGAGTAATGTACTAGTAACAGTAAGTAACTTGTGTGATAATATTGGATTGGTGTATCAGTTGATAAGGATAAAAAATTATTTGGAAGGAATAGTGCAAGTAATCCAGGCAGTAGAGGAGAGACATGAGTAATTTGGTATGAAGATGTCATCTAAAATGCATATGAGAGCTGGTGCCTTATGTAGACAGTAACAAGATTTGAGTAGGCATTCTATTGGCGAATATTCAAGATTGGACAAGGGTGTGCTAATAGAACGCATGATTGAAAAATTATATAAGTGTTCCTTGCAAGAAAATGGTTGAAAATTTTTGGTGATTACAAGAACTGAAGCATAACAAGGAGGTAGTATCTTAGCGGCATAGTATCCTAGGTAGCAAGTGCCAGTGAGTGAAGTATGTCCATGACCTAGAATTATAGTATATCACTAATATTAGGTTGAAGATTAGTGAATGCTTAATGTGTGATGGAATAGGCCATAGGTGGCATAGAAGATTACCCGCACTAGTAGAGGAAGATACCCCGACACGGCAGAGACTGGAATTCAAGATAGTTAGAGACTATACCCAAGTATGGTTTCTCTTTCAGTAGAGTGGTAGGACAGTATGTTATATGATAGGACTATTTTAGATTGTGATTGATGGGGGTTTGACCATAGTAAACATTGTATGAATAGGTTGTGACTGGCCAAGAGAGAGGGGAGAGAGTTTTAATTTTGAGGACAAAATTCTTCTAAGGGGGGTAGAGTTGTCACTACCACATTTTCTAGGAAAGAATATTTTAGTTATTTGGTAATTAATTAAATATTATGCATGCTTAATATTTATTTATTTATTTATTGTTAGCATGTTAGATTTATTTTTTGGACTTGTGTTAGTGGACCTAACTAGTTAGTTTAGACCCATGGACCCAACATTTATTTTAGTTTAGAATGAGTCCAAGATTAAGCCCATTCATTAGGAGGATGAATTAATTAAGTTAAACCCATTAGACTAGAAGCTTCCTTCCTTAATTAATTTTTTCATGAGAGGCCCCAAGGGGTATTTTAGACTTTATATAGTAGCTTGAGGGAGGGAGCAAAAGAGGCCTATATAAAGGGGATAAAAACTTTCTCTCTTCATTTGAGTAATGTACTAGTAACAGTAAGTACCTTGTGTGATAATATTGGATTGGTGTATCAGTTAATAAGGATAGAAAATTATTTGGAAGTAATCGTGCAAGTAATCCAAGCAGTAGAGGAGAGACAAGAGTAACTTGGTATGAGGATGTCATCTAAAATGCATATGAGAGCTGGTGCCTTGTGTAGACAGTAACAAGATTTGAGTAGACATCCTATTGGTGGATATTCAAGATTGGACAAGGGTGTGCTAATAGAACGCATGATTAAAAAAGTATATAAGTGTTCCTTGCAAGAAAATGGTTGAGAAATTTTGGTGATTACAAAAACTGAAGCATAACAAGGAGGTAGTATCTTAGCGGCATAGTATCCTAGGTAGCAAGTGCCAGTGAGTGAAGTATATCCATGACCTAGAATTATAGTATATCACTAATATTTGGTAACCCTCAGCATTAAGAATATTATGACTAGGTTAAAGATTAGTGAATGCTTAGTGTGTGATGGAATAGGCCACAGGTGGCATAGAAGATTACCCGCACCAGTAGAGGGAGACACCCCGGTAGGGCAGAGACTAGAATTCAAGATAGTTAGAGACTATACCCAAGTATGGTTTCTCTTTCAGTAGAGTGGTAGGATTGTATGTTATATGATAGGACTATTTTAGACTATGATTGATGAGGGTTTGACCATAGTAAACATTGTACGAATAGGTTGTGACTGGCCAAGAGAGAGGGGAGAGAGTTTTAATTTTAAGGACAAAATTCTTCTAAGGGGGTAGAGTTGTCACTACCATATTTTCTAGGAAAGAATATTTTAGTCTTTTGGTAATTAATTAAATATTGTGCATATTTAATATTTATTTATTATATTATTTATTTATTGTTAGCATGTTATATTTATTTTTTTGACTTGTGTTAGTGGACCTAACTAGTTAGTTTAGACCCATGGACCCAACATTTATTTTAGTTTAGATTGAGTGCAAGATTAAGCCCATTCATTAAGATGATGAATTAATTAAGTTAAACCCATTAGACTAGAAGCTTCCCTGCTTAATTAATTTTTTCATGAGAGGCCCCAAGGGGTATTTTAGACTTTATATAGTAGCTAGAGTGAGGGGAGCAAGAGAGGCCAATATAAAGGGGATGAAAACTCTCTCTTCATTTTTTATTCCAAATCTAGATCTAGAATTTCCGTCAACCAAATTCCTTCATCCCTACACTAAATTTCTTCTTAATTCCTTCCCAAATCATCATTGGAGGCTATTAGATCATGGATCTACAAGAATGAAGCAAGGATCTACAAAGAGGAGCAAGGATCAACAAGTTGAAGCCTCATTTCACCCAATTTGGGAATTTTATTAGGAACTCATCTCCCAATAGGTACAATTTAGTTTTTTTTCCTTTAATTAGGTTCTAAATCTGTGAATTAACCATAAGAAACTACCCCATATGCATAGGCTACCCATAGGAATTGGAATTAGGTTCATAGGAGGCCTATGGAGAAAGTTATGTGTATTTTTGTGTCAATTTTTGGGGAATTTCGAGATTGGCACATATTATGTTTGTCAATTGGTCAACTACACTAAATTGATATGTGTTTAATTGTGTGTGGCTAGTGTCATGTCCATAATTGGATATGTGTAGGCCGTATTCCGATAATTTGGAAATATGGGTTGATTTGGGAGTTTTTTCTTTGACACGGGGCTTTGAGTATGTCACATTTTGACACGGGCACGTAGATGTGTAAATGACTCTTCGTATTATTTATAATTATGGTTTTGGACTTCTTCGTGTCCTTCAGGATACGTTTAGTTGTGTGGTGGAGTCGTATCACAAGCGTATCATAGAATGAGTCTGATACGGGTGCGGTGCACTCCACGTGTTTGCTTTATTGTCTTTAATTCTATGTGTGCTTGTGTAATAAGCTATTAGTATGATATATTAGATATGATATCTATATGTATTATGTATGTAACTATATTATACTATATAGGGATGTATATATAGCTATGTGTCTATGTGTTTATATAAGTGTATATGGATGTCTATGAATATGGGTAAGTTTATATATATATATGTATATATTAGTGAGAGTGTATATATATATATATATATATATATATATATATATATATATATATATATATATGGGAGGGTAAACATATACATATATGCCTAGATGAGAGGATTGATACCTATATTTATTAATATATAAAGGTGTGTATATATATATATATATATGTGTGTGTGTGTGTGTGTGTGTGTGTGTGTGTGTGTGTGTGTGTGTGTGTGTGTGTGTGTGTGTGTGTGTGTGTGTGTGTATGTTTGAGTCTATATATTTATACGTGTATATATGTGTTGTTTATATATATCTATCTATGTGTTTGTAAGTGTGTGTGTGTGTGTGTCTTAGTGTGGTGAGTGTTTCAGTAAGTGAGCGTGAGTGTGTGCAACGAGGCAGCGCCGCAGCAGCAGCAAGGCAACGCCTAGGCAGCAGTGAGCTGCACCGATGCAACGCCATAGCTACAGCGAGGCAGCGCCGCAGCAGCAGCAGCAAGCTGCAGCGCTGCGGCAGCAGCGAGCTACAACGAGGTAGCGCGGCAGCTGCAGCGAACTGTAGCAGCAGCGAGGCAGTGCACTACAGCGGTTCAAGCGCACAGCGAGCGCTGTGGCGTGCAATAACAGCAAGGGTATAAGATCAAGGGTTCAGTAACAGGTAAATGGTTTAGCACTGTGAGTTTAGAGGTTAGTTAGTTAGTTAAGATGTTTAGTAGTTATTTTTAGTGTAGTTATTATTCCTAGCTAGTTAGTATTAGTTAGTTGGTTAGTAGTTAGTACTTGTTAGTAGTTACATATTTATATATGTATATATAGTTGTATATACTAGTGATAACTATTAGTGATATGTATATGTCTCTTGTATCTCTAATTGTGATAGATATGTGTATATGTATATATTTAGTAGTTAGATCTATATGTATCTCTTGTATCTCTAGTTAGTTATATATATGTATGTATATATGTTTTGTATATTAGTAGTTAATATATCTTCATAGTGTTAGCATATAGTTTATGGGTATTAGCTATATATTAGCTATATGAACTAATGATTGAATTACCATGAAGTATTACCAAGGTATTAAGATACTAAGGTATTAAGATACTAAGGTATTAGAACACATGTTAAGGTAATATTGGGTATCAAGATACTCGATATTAATTGGAGGGTAAATGGTAAGTAGCTATAGGTAGTATTATATATAAGTATTGTATATATATATATATGTATATATATTTATATATATATCGTTTGTATTAGGTATTTGGTAATATGTAATAGTTTAGTATGATAGTTATAGTTTAGTATTCGGTATTAACTATATATGCACTAGGATTGACTTAACTTGGGATACCAAGGTAATTTCAAGGTAATTGGTCAATACTCAAGGTATTGGGTTTGAGTATCAAGATGGGTGTGTAGTGGTGCAATACCGCATTGGTGCAAGGCCAAGGTATCCTATTGAATTAGTTAGCTAAGGTATTATATGTATTGTCTTGTATATATATATATGAATTACTATTTTCGTACTTTAAACTTGTGTATCTTAGGATACGGTATCTTATTGGTTTTTATAGTATCTTAGAATAGCTAGTATGGCCTAGATGCATAGTGTATGTACCCGATATCCTAGAGATAGACTCATACAACCTAGAAATAGCTAGTTTGACCAAGTTTGACTAGTTTGACCAATAGTTGACCTAGTTTGACTATTTTGACTTAGAAATGGCTTTATGACCTAGAATTGAACTAGTTTAACTTAATTTTATTACAACACCTTGTATTAATGTAATATTCCACATATAGGTCCGTATGACACCAGTTTGGACACAGTTTGACATTCATTGCTTTGGACCACAGGTGAGTACATTCTCTGATAGTTTTTATTATTTGATAATTACTATAATGAAAGTATTTAGAAATGTTTTACATGACTCTTGACACATTAGTACATGGACTAATATACATATGGATCAGTCATGGGATGTTATATATATTGTTCATTGTTTCTCGTGTTCTCAATGTTTAACTGAGACAAAGTTTCATTGTTCAATGTTCAATATTTAACTTAGACAATGTTCAATGTTCAATGTTCAATGTTCAATGTTCAATGTTCAATGTTTAATGTTCAAGGTTTATTGTTTAAATGGCCTTGAGTATCTTGTATCACAAAGTGTCATGGTTGGATCCATTGTACTAGTTGGGGGAAGGGGAAGTGTTAGCTAGATATGTGATCAAATCCAAGATAATATTCAATGTTTAACTTAGACAATGTTTATCCAATGTTAAAGTAGAGAATGTTCACCTTAGCCGATCACATATCTTACTAGTATTTCAATCACTTAGCATAGTTACAGTTCTTTACCACATTCTAGTTCATTGTTTCATTCTATTGTCTTGTTCTATTCATCGTTATCAGTGTATACCATATTGTTCATTGTTTACCTGTTTCCTCTACCATAGTTGATATTGTTCATTGTTTCTCGTCTTATATTATATTCTCTATTTTTTGTTTATAGTCATTATCAATTAATTGGAACTGCTATTGGGTTGTACTTTCTCCATTTCTGACTGGAAAATATTTTTCAGAGGATCCCGGGAATTGGTGTCTGATATACTACGGACCCCGACCTATAGATGATGCAGACTTTGACCCACTAGTTCTGGAGTGACTTCCAGGAGATCTAGCCAGAATCACTTGTTAGCATAGTTAGTTCTCTTTAGCATTTTGGTACCGGATTTATTTTCGGCTTATATTTGAGATTTTGGTTATTGTTTCTATTATTGTTGTTATATTTGTTTAGATTGTATAGTTATGTTAGATTCCTTGATATCTTATCGTGCTATAGAATTGTGATTGAGTATTATATTACACTCTTCTTTGAGTCGAGATTTTATTTTTGTGAGATAATTATATAGTATAGTTGACCAAGACAGCTTTCTACCGTTGATACTGCGGCGTAGGCTGGACGTACCCACGTACTCGTGCCCCTTCATCGTGTGTGGGTCGTGACAATGGAAACTATTGTGTTTATACTGGATATAACAGAAAATCATCATCTAGATAAACTTTGGGAACGTAATCTGTAGTTGGTGGGAGTGGAGGAAATCGGTCTCAACAAAGGTAACATCCCAAGTCATAAAATATCTCTTCAGAATTATGAAAAACAATGATACTCTTTCTGATCTTTTGGATACCTAAAAAATACACTTTATAGCCTTCGGATCTAGTTTGGATAGAGTCGGTATCAATACCACATTTCTAGATGAGGGCATTCTTATCATTTAGAATATTTATTATTTTATGATTAAATATTTATATTATGTTCTACTAATCAATTATATTGAGTTGTGCTATTTAATTATTTTTTAGTGGACTAGCATATGTTTATTTGGACTTGTCACTAGTGGACCCATTTGATTGTCATGACACATTGAACCCAACATTAGACTAAACCTATTAGACCATTTTCCTTAATTAATTATGAAAATTATATTAGTTTCATGTAGAATTAAAAAAAATTTAATATATCCCTTCCTAATTATTCCTCATAATTAACTAGTTGGGGTACTATTGGAAATTGATATTATTTGGGCAAGGAGAAAGAGGGGTCGGCCACCTATAGGGAGGGTCTCTCTCTCTCTCTCTCTCTCTCTCTCTCTCTCTCTCTCTCTCTCTCTCCTCTTCATTTTATTTTATTTAGATCCCCAAATTATGTTCTTCTCCAAATTGACTCATCCCTCCATCAATTCAACCCAATTTATACCCATTTTCTCATAATTTCATCATCTAAGAAGCATTGATGCTTGGATTGTAAGAAGCACTTGAAGAAAGAGGAATTGGCAAGGGAATTGTGTCATAATTATGTCCATTGAGTATTTTATTGAAATTCCATGTCCCAATAGGTAAATTCTGAATCCACCCCATAATTTAGACTCTAATTCATTCATTTAACCATTAGGAGTCATCCATTAGCTTAGGACTACCCATAGGATCAAGAATTAGGTTTATATGACTTATATTGTGAAAGTTACATGATAATTTTTGTCCAATTAGGGGAAATTAAGATATTGGTACATCAATTGTGTGTTATGAGACCAATTAGATCTAATTAGACTTAGATTGGGGTTATTGGACTAAGTACGTGTCCACAATTGTATACGAGTAGAGCGTATCATTGTATTTTATGATACAGTGTGATACGTGACTCATTTTTGGGTGATTTATATAATTTCTCCTCAATTCCTAGTGTAGCAAGTTGCATTAGTTATATAATAGTGTATTTAAAGTGTATTAGTATTTATTGTGGTGTATTTAGGGTTTTGGTAACTTTATGGGTTGAGTATCATAGTATACACATTATTGCCCATTAACTGTTTGATTAATATTCTATAGTGTGTGTATTATATATATATATATATATGTATTTATCATATATAATTATATACATAGTTAAGTGATAATATGGATTAGTGTGTGTATGAATGGAAATCTGTGTGCATTCAGTTGTGTGTGCTAATAGGTGTCAGTGTGTTTACTTGTTGTGTGTGTTGAGAGTCCTTGGTGTTGTGCACGGAGGTGCTCATGTGTGGCAAGTAGCTGCTGCTACTCGTTGTTGTGTTGGTTTGGGATACCTGGTTGGTATCAGATGTTAGACAAGGTATTACAACTCTTGTTATTATCCTTATTATAGATGATGTTGTGTTGTGAACATGGGAGTACATGTGAGGAGTATATGTGTATCAGTCGTGAAGAAGTGCACAGCTAAAATTATTGATATGTGTGTGTGTGTGTGTGTGTGTGTGTGTGTATGTGTGTGTGTGTGTGTTCGAAGTTTGGTGTGCATATGAAGAGATAGAGTATCTGTGAGTGTGATAATTGATAGTGTATTAGTGAAGCACACACTGGAGGAAATATTATGTATAAGGGATACCAGGAAGTGATTGTGGCAACAGTAAGGGAATAAGAGGACTGCAGTACAGTCAGATGAGCAAGGAGTGATTAGCAAGGGGTATTACCTAGAACTGGAGATAAGATAGGTATCCCAGGTCTGTTCAGACCTTAGTATCAGTCATTAGTTGCAAGGGAAATCGGGTTCTAATAGCAGATTTTGTATTTTGTATTAGACTTTTTAATTCAGTTGATATCTGACTTAACCATTAGTTCAGACCTTACCTTAATGTATCAGAATTTATGAGTCTGGTTAAGTATCAATTAGTAAGAAAGTTATTAGAGTATCAGTTGTTAGTATCAGTGTGTTGGTGAGGGTGATTAGTTGAGTATCAAAAATAGAGTTACCAATTAGTGTATCAGTTAGTTTTAGTTAGTGTATTATTAGTATTTTATATATGTATAGAGTAGATATAAGTTAACTTATATAATTAAGTATCAGTTAGAATATAGTGTTAAGATAGGATAAGTATGCCAGTGTATCAATTAGAGTTAAATTAGTATATAGCTATTATCATTTAGTATAGTAGTGTATGTTAGCAATTAGTTAGTTATATATATGTGTCAGTTAGTGATAACAACTATTAGTTAGTATATATAGATACATAGAGTATTTTATTGAATAGTTATTAGTGTTATTAACTATTATAGCTAGTATTGCCTTATAGTAGCTAGTTAATAGCTCATTTGAGCCTAAAACCTTAGTGTGGACCTAGAAACTTGTTCAAGTCCTAGAAATGGCCTAGAAAAGCATGTTAGTGCATTTTTAACTCAATTCTCATTCATTACAACAAGTAACATGATATTTCTATTTAGGTGTGTGTGACACCAGCTCAGATACCGAGATATATCATTTACTCAGGACCACAGGCGAGTACATTCTCTGATAGTTTCCTAATTGGATAGCATCTATGTTTCATGTATTTAGTATTGAGATATTTGATTCTTGGCATGATGGTTTTACGGATTGGTATACGTGGATCTTTGTTATAAGATGTTATTGTCATGGTTACTCAGTGATCACCATATCGTGCTTCGTGATTACTCAGTGATTATCGTGATATCTTAGTGATTATATAGACCGTGGTCATAGTACATAATATTATAGACCGTGCAATATGATATACGTGTTATAACGTATCATGATTTGGATCTGTATACTAGTTAGGGGTTAGGAAAATATTAGTGGATATGTGATCATACCTTATAGCCCGTGATTTAGTGTAGCCCGTGATAGTTAGCAGATCATACAACTCACGCATGATCACGCTAGCTCACCTTTTATATATAGCCTGTGTTAGGCCCATGCCGATATTATCTTTCTAGTATTTCAAGGCACGTTTATAGATATTGTTTCCTTTATTTCAGTTCATTCATTATTGTTCCTCACCATATTGTTCTCAGTTCTTTCTATTATTTATCATAATGCTCTTTCTCATGATATATGCTAGTTCGGTTACTTCCATCATTTATTTTTATTATTATTTCATAGTTTCTGTCAATTATTGGAATTGCTATTTAGGTTGTACTTTGCTCCAATCCTGACTAGATATATTTTTTAAATGATTCATTAGAGGACTGGTGTCTGTCACGACCCGCACCAAGAATTTGGGCACGGGTGAGTGGGTACGTCCAGCCTACGCCGCAGCATCGGCGGTAGAACGCAGTCTAGGTCACAATAGTAGCTAGTCAATCTCACACGAGTATCCAACTCCTTAAGGAGACGTAGATATCACAATATAATATAGAAATACTCAATTCCAGAAACTAAAGCACCATAAGATATCGAAGAAAATAAATGAAATACAACACAAGTCTAAACAACAAAAATAGTCTAACCTGCAACAATAACATCCAAATCTCCAAGTATGCCGGAAACAAGTCCTCTAAGTCGCAGTCTGAAAAAATATTTCCAGTAAGGATGGAGCGAAGTACAAGCACTAACAGCAGTTCCATGTATATTGACAAAAACTATAATACAGTATAAAGAAATACAAGATGGATATAAATACTGGCAATAAAAAATACTAAAAATAGAAATACTGGAGCATATGTCATTATCAATGGTATAACTAGCAATGAACGGGAATACAAGTGCATGCTAGAACAATGAACTGAAATATAAGTGAATGCTAGAATAATAACTAGAACATAAGGAAATGCTAGATCAATAACTAGAAATACATGTATAGACTATCTAGCTAAGTGTGTGAAACATCAGCATATCACCTGGGTCAACCTACCCTACCAGCTACACCGTGCTTCCTCCCGCCGCTCGCAAGCTCGCTACACCCCTAACCACAACTCATCCGCTGATTCTTCAACATCAGTCGGTTGCCGCCCTCTCCGGGTCTCGAAGACTGAGCTGCCAACCTATAGCAGCAGCAAGCGGGGTAGAGGAATTGGTCGACTCATCAGGCTCATGGCCTGAAGTTTGCAGGTTCGAATCCTGTCCCCGCCTAAGAACTTGAGATGATGGGGGAGCCTAAGCTATGCCACCACACTCCCTCGAGTATTTGGGAAAACTCGAGTAATGTAATGACACGGATTCTGAGCTACGAAACTACTTGGTAGCTTGGTTTAAGGGAAGAAGGCGCTGTTAAGCCATCCAGTAACTCCCACTGGCACGACAGATCGTGTGATAGGCTTGGGACTGATCAGGCTTGCTATGTATGATTAGCTATAATTCATGTAAGGTCAGGCTAACCATCCAGTTAACTATGATACGAGCAATAGTCAGGCTAATCATACATAACAGGCTATGAGGCATGTAATGGTCAGGCTGCACCGACGTGAGGTATGGGTGAGCTAGAATTCATGTAGAGTTGGGTATGATCACATAATCTACTAATATTTCCCCGTCCTCAGCTATCACGATGGATTCCAATCACGACTCCTCATGACCGATCTCGATGATGCCAACTCGTGTATATATAGTTTTAGAATCATGTACGTTATACAACTAGAATCATAGAGATGATCAACATAATAAAAACTGTCAGAGAATGAACTCGCCTATGGTCCTCTGCTGGCAATACCAATATCCTGTTTCCGAAGTCTTGTCTGAATAATCCAACAGTCCTATAGATATTATTTAATAATAATATAGCATCAGTCATTACACTAATACACAATTATAAATACACTGAACTCAGAGACTACGCTAAGGGTGGTATTGGTCAATTATCAGGGTCAAATGTGCGTCTAACTGTATGGGTGTCACGTCTTCAAATGTTGTGCATAATCAGACAGCCAATCACTAACACATGTCTAGCCAGTACGTCAGTGTACACAAGGCAGTCAACTCACAAATTTTCAGGGTCATACAATATATATATATATATATATATATATATATATATATATATATATATATATATATATAGTCATAACTAGTATTAGCATTTAATTTCCACCCAATATATATATATATATATATATATATACTAATTTAATTATTATACACATACGCGCACACGCAACTGGTTTCTAGGTTCACCAACATAGGGTCTTATTATCAACTAAACTGTCATAAAGCAATTCTAATCCTAATTAATATTCACATATGCACACTAGCTACTAGGTTTACCAACACAGGGTCACGATACCATATTTAACAAATTCCCATGAAATAATATGCTAAACCTAATACCATTCACACATGCACATACACACAATATGAAAGAAGAGGGGACAGGTTCGAAAATCGGGGTGCGCGTGATCGAAGAGGGTGCTCGGGCTCCGGTGAGGTGAGACGGGTCGACGATGACGACGATGATGATGATGATGATGATGGTGATGATGGTGATGATGATGTTGTTGATGATGGTGATGAGGTTGATTATGGTGATGGGTGTAGTCGGGACGTGAGGAGGGGCGGTGCTCCGACGAGGGGCGTGAAGGCTGTGGCGAGGGAGATGATGGCAGCGGTGGCGGCTGCTCTGGGGTTGCTCGGGGAAGATAACGGAGGAGGAGGAGGTCGACGGACTGTCGTGGGTCGAGAGGGGTCGTGGTTGTGTGCTCCGGCGAAGGCTGTCGAGGGATGATGGAAAGTCTGGCAGCGGGGTGGCCGGGAAACCGGCGGTTCAGCGGGTGAGTTCGACGGTGAGGGAGAGTCATGGCGGGATGGAGTCGGAGAAGAGAGGGAGGGGTCGGTGGCTGTCGTTGTTGTCGTGGGTGGAGGAGTCGGGAAGAACTGCTCGGTGGTCGGGTGAAGGCCGGAGATGAGTTGGTGTTAATGGTGGGAAGGTGGCGGTTGGAGTCGGCTGCTCCGGCGGAGAACGAGGCAGGTTTAGACTGTGAACGGAGAAGAAGACGTGGTGGAGAAGCTTTGGGACTGTCGGGTGGCTCGGGTGGAGACTGAGGTTGACGTCGGTGCAGGGCGAGGATCCGACGGATGATCACCGGAGTTCAGGTGAAGGGAAGAGGGTGATGGTGATGATGAATAGTTTAGGGTTGAGTTGAGTTTTGATGTTGGTGATGGTGATAAAATAATGGAGGAAAGGAGAGGTTTACATGAGGGAGATGATGATGATGCTAGCCTAGGGATTAGGGCCGGCAATGTGTGCCTTGGGATGGGGTTGGCATTGGGAAAGGATTTATGATGTGTGATATATATATAGGAAAGTGTGGATGGTGAGGATGGGGCTTTCTTTGAATGAAGGGTCGATATTAAACAGGAAGGAAGAGTGTGCAAACAAAAAGGAAAGAGAGGGAGGGAGTGGACCGGTCAATGAGGGAAGTGGTTGGTTCTTCATGTGCCTTGACCAATAGGATGGTGACACCTCAATGCACTTTTGCATAAAAGCCCCAAAAAATTAGAAAATTGCACAAAATTGGGAATTTGGATTAAATGAGGGAAAACACCATGTTTGGTGTGATGTAATGGTTAAAAATGGTGTGTGGTGTTTAGTATGAGTCTTGAGGGTGTGAGTGGGGGTTTGATTTGGTGTTGGGTCTAGTTTTGGGTCAAGTTGGGTCCTTACACCAATTTAATTAAAATTAATGCAAATGGTGTTCTAAAATTAATTGGAAGTACATAGGGATAAAATTTGGTGGAACACAAGTATCATGGACATAGAAGACTCAGAATAGAATATTATCATAATTTGGGTTGCACAAAATGGGTCGCAATTGTGTTTCCAAATTTGATTGGAACGCACAAGGATACAAAGTTGGATTTATTTGGAATTTAAAATAAACGCCCGTAACGATTATTATGCGACTAAAATGAAGCACAAAAAAGGCATATTTATAATTTACACAAAGGTTAATGGAAGACCGACATGTCTAGGACAAGGGTGTAGAATTTGTTGAAAGGCAAATGCTAGTATAGCGCTCCAAATATCGAAGCAACGGTAAGGTGCAAGAATCAAATAAAATCACAATAATAATTTATAACCACAATATTTAATCCCAAAAATTACTAATTAAAATCCATAACCCTATAATTTGGTCGAGGGTTTATCTAGTAGGCTTCTAGGTCTAGTCTACTAACTCATGCATTAAAGAACACTATACATATAACATATATATATACACATATCATGCAATTATTTAAAAATAAATATACACAATACTTATAATATATAAAATGACAAAATTATCCCTATTTTAGGATGTGGTAGTGACAGTTTCCTACGCACTTCGGGCCACAATATGGCAAGCCAGTTAAGTTATCACCCGTAGAGCATGTTGACTTAGCTCTAGCAGTTGATGAGGCATAGTTAGTTTATTCTTGATATTGTATATGTCAGTTAGACTTTGGCACTGTATTATTATTTGATGTCTTGTGTTGAGATTAGACTTGGACTTGTGATGTATTATGACTTTATTTCTTTTCTTCTATTCTATATTGTGATATATCTTCCTCTAGTTTGTTATTATGATTAATTATTGTTTACTATTATCATATTATCATATTATCCTTCATTTGGGAGTTGACATATCTTAACAGGGACATTATATATATATTATGTGAGATGTTTAGATAGTATTATTGACCTAGACAACATTCTACCGCCGATGCTGCAGCGTAGGCTGGACGTACCCACGTACTCGTGTCCCTATACTGGGTGCGGGTCGTGACAGTCGGTCTAGTATCCCGAATATAACACAAATAGCCAAAAAATTTGAGAGGTAAAGAAAATGACTCTGGTTTGGGATATAATCGAGAAAATGGAGTATTGCCATTGAAAACCAAAGATGGCATGTGATTGATCAGATAACAAGCTATAAGTACTACATCCGACCAAAATCTTATGGGAGTACGTGCTTGAAACATAAGAGCATATATTATTTCCAAAAGATGGTGATTCTTGCGTTTGGCCACATCATTCTATTGTGGTGTTTAAAGGCAAGACGTTTGGTGGACGATATCATGTCTAGACAGATGAGAATTGAGCTTACAAGATAGATACTCACGACCATTGTCACTCCACAAATATTTAATAGGAACACCAAATTGTGTTTTGATTTCCATATAAAAATATCACTCCTCGTTCCCGATATAGTATTAGAACGTATTCTTGCTTGTTAGCATGATTTTTAAGTTGCCTGGCGACTAGACCCATTATTCTTGAGCTTGGTTCATGGTTTAATTGTATGGCTAGAATTGGTCATGACTTGATCTAATGGCCAAGCATCCAATCCTACCCTATTTAAACCCCCATCCTTCTCTTTCTCCTCCCTCATTTTCTTTACTTT